>KV751351.1:1553677-1573567 GCA_001698575.1 Mola mola | reverse complement strand
ACCCTATCAGTTGTACAAAATTTGGTCTGTCTGTAAGGTAGTCAGTAATCCAGGAGGTTGTGTAAGAGTCGACCTGCATCCTCTGGAGCTTCTCCTGCAGCAGCGTAGTCTGGATGGTGTTGAAAGCACTGAAGAGATCAAAGAATATGATCCTCACAGTAATACCAGCCTTATCCAGATAGGTTGAGCTTGCTGTAGCAGGTAAGTGATGGCATCCTCCATGCCAGCCTCAGGGCGGTAGGCAAACTGCAATAAGTGTTCGCCTGAGGTGTGAGATGATCCAACACCAGTCTCTCCAGGACTTTCATGCAGTTTGATGTTAATGTGACTGGTCTGTAATCCTGGAGAGTAGATTAAGAGGATTTCTTTGGCACCAGAACCTTGAATTAATGTTTTTTGGCCTCATCATAAAATGTATTATCACAAGGCTCCACACACTATAGAAAATAAACTCAGAATACAGGATGTGCTGGAGGAAATTCACTCTGACGTACAAAGTGTTTATCAATCTGTGTTGGTTTACCCTATACAGTGTATGTCCCAATGCACTGAAAAAAAGTGCTGAAACTAAAATATATGTCTTTTTCCCCCTTTCATTTATAACATTTAAAAGACAGGATGGCAAAAAGTAAATCTTGGTAAATAGAAAAGCAACATTAACCAATATATATTTCTGTAACAACATTATTACATATTTAGTACTGGCAACATCCACACCCTGAGCTAAGTCTTGAGCCACGCTGATGCGCATGCGCACCAGACTCATGCTTGTTTTCTATGCCTCGAGTCTTCTTCGGGCTTTGTCGTTCATCTCCGTTGCTGGTTGTTGCTTGCCTGAGATCTCAACGATGATTGACAATAATGGCGACGCGTTTATTCTGAGTTGACTCTGGGGAACCATCTCTGTCTGAAAACGGAGAGCATTTCGGATGGATTTTCAGCACATGGGACGATACAATTAAGGAGAAGCAAATATCAAAAGGAATAATGCTACATTTTCCTCGACGAAGAACGATTTGCTAGCCTGGAGAGGTTTATCTTGCTAACATTGCAATAGCTAGCAACTCGGCTCGCTAGCTTGCTAAGTTGAAAAGGTGGCTTTCTTGTACGTGGAGTGGAGGAGAGTCCACTGCTTGCTTAGTGCTGGCACAGGTAGCAATGTGGCTACTTAATATGCTTTTAAGTTAATTATTTGTAATCCCATTGGCAACATCAAGGAGCCATTGTCTTGCAGTTAACGTGTGATTGTCGGAACAGTTATAAGGGGGTCCAACAGCCTCCTTAGATAGCTAACTTAGCTAGCGAGCTCTCTTTGTGGATTGTTTCAGTCTCGTTTCTGTTGTGACTTGCTCGCAATCGCATTTGGAGACTGCTTGTTAGCGAAGCATTAGCTTACTAGCTCTCTGCTACCTTCTTAACTAACGAACTAATTATTGTGGCATTGCGAGATCTTGTTGTAAATGACCACCGGCAGGAATAACCGTGCGATGATGGAAGGAGTGGGAGCGAGAGTAGTCCGCGGACCTGACTGGAAGTGGGGAAAGCAGGATGGTGGAGAGGGACATGTTGGCACCGTCAGGAGTTTTGAAAGTCCGGAGGAGGTGGTTGTTGTCTGGGATAATGGGACGGCTGCTAACTACCGTTGTTCTGGAGCGTACGACGTGAGGATTTTAGACAGTGCTCCAACAGGTAACTTTACATCAGCTGACGACTGCTCACCAGCAGCACTTTGGCTCACTTAATATAAGTGTCTATCTAGGCAACTGAAAGTTTTGTTATGCAAACCATGCAATTGTTACTCTTTTTTTGGCTTTAATTTTAGGATATGCATACAGGAATAAGTTTTATTAAACAGACAACGAGAATTGGTATTAACGCAACGTATCTGCTATTTACACAATGTAATGTTAGGATTGTGAAAAAAAACTTTGATCTCAGATAAGCAATAAATCACGTTAGCTGTTGCATAGTTAACAGGGTAAGGTTATTCTGTGTTTATGCTAGAACCTTATCATATAGTATGTCACTCAGATGTAACACAGGCACTCTATATATACAGTATGCAGATACTGTGTATCATATACTGTATGTTGTGGGAGATATACAAGATGCATGTTCAGGGTCAAGAATATCTCAGCATGTAACTCCACATTGCACATTGAAACTAAAAGCATTTTGTGTCAAATTATTTTAGAATTGTTACATAATTGTCATACTGTTACATGCACATTTTGTTACAGCTTGTGTCATATTTGAATCTACCCACTGGGGCTGGAATTTGGATGAAAAGTCAAGTTTGATGGAGTTCTTTTTGTGATTATGGAGTGTTGATTGCTCAGTTTGAAGTGCTAAAAAGTTATTTTAGTGTTTTATAAATTACATATAAAATCACACAGTACAATCCCACTTTATTAACAGTGACCATTGCTGTCCTCCTCAGGCATCAAACATGATGGAACCATGTGTGACACCTGCCGTCAACAGCCCATCATTGGTATACGCTGGAAATGTGCTGAGTGCACAAATTATGACCTCTGTACCACCTGTTACCATGGAGACAAGCATCACCTGAGACATCGGTTCTACAGGATCACCACTCCAGGCAGTGAGAGGTTGGTTAAGCCAGCAACATTTATCATTCCTGTAAATTACAGGCAGCCAGAAACTAGCTGTTTGCTCCTAGCCCTCAGTTGCCAGACAACAACTCAGTGTTAAGATTCAGTCAGACACTTTTAAAAAAAAAATTACATTAAGACAGTTTATATAATTTACTCAGATTACCCAGTTTATTTATTTTTTTTTACTATTTATGTCTTTAGAGGCTTGTATGGTCATGAAACTTGCATTTCCATCCGAGTGTATTAAATTACACATTTTTGTGCTTTTACATCGCAGAAAACGTTCATATTGAATCATATTGCATATGATAAGCAATTGATTAAAACCAATAGCACTATAAAACCCATGGCACTTATATCCTATATAAATGGCTATATGTAAGACAGCCGCCTGTTGAATTCAGTAAACTTACAAGTGTGCGATAGCTGACATATACGTAATAATCATATCATAGTGATAATATAATGATATGTTCAGCCCAGTATTATCATTTCAGTCCCAGCTGCGTGTTACAGCAATTGCCCGTGCGTATTGATTTATTTTACGACTATTATCCTCCAGTCATTGTGCCACTCAAATGGCGTTATCGCAGTGGGAGCCCTATTGTTCTTTTTTTGCCTGGTGTTTGCTGCAGGAAGCCCATAATGACGACTGTATGAACGCAGCACTTTTTGCATGTACGTTACAGTGTAGGTCTTTAGCTCTGAAGACTGTGATACGTTTACTGTAATAATGTCTCCTAAAATTTTAACATGGTCAGCAAGCTTAGCCACTGAAATCTTGTCTGAAAATAGAATAAGTGTTAGTTTTTAGTCAGGACATTAGAGGTTCTTGCAAAAGCTTTTATAGTTTGGGCAATTTGTTTTAAAACTGGAAATTCAACAAGTTGTATTCAATTATATTTTTACATTGATTGTGATGATACTCTCTCCATTTTAGGCTTGTTTTAGCCAACCACAATTGTTTAGTAAATGAACACATGGCGCAACAGCTGGTACCCTTTTAAACTGATAACAGCATCATTTCCCCTGAGACAGACACTGCATAAAGCACAATGGGCTAGGGACTGTGACATCACACCGCAGTGTATTCTAAGAAATGTGTCATTTGGAAGCTTTTTTTAAAATTTTCTGTAGCCAATCCAGTTCATCCGCACAATCAGCCAGGTGCTCGTACTTGCTGTTTTATGCATTATACGAATTATCAGGAGACGTTGTTCTGTGACAAAGTGCCGCAGTGCTGTGAATGGGTCACTAAAGTGACGGCAGGATCCGCTCAGCTGAGTTGAATATTAAAGGGACTGCATACACTCGCCCTGTGACAAAATTCATCCTGCTGTCCAAAATGCTAGTTGTATTTATATTATATTCTTATTCCTTTTTTACAGGATTTGTCTTATATGGAGCTGTTTTGCCCTATTAATTTCTGAGAAGATACCGCAAGTGTTTAAGTTAGCTGACATAAAAGGCATCAAAAACATTAAACTCATAATAGACAAAATAGACCTAATATATAAATAACTACTACTGCAGTGTTTTCGAACTGTCTGTGACTTTACTCCTTTGGGATTCATTAAAGAACATTTCCTGAAACAACAACTCCTGGGTCTGCTGCAGTTTTTCATACCAAAGGATTTGGGCCACACTTGTGTACATCAGCATCTTAAATGTATATTGAACAACTGTAATCATCCATCATAATCTATCAATGCTCAACTATATAAGCACTGACACCACACATCAGGAGTGTTTATTAGAGATAGCAAGGTTGGGATCGCTGGTCCACTCTTTGTTTGGAATCTCATAGGGATCCAAATCATGAACTACATGAATTTACTCCAAATACCAACTCTTGGCTTCCTTTGACTGCTTGTCCTGGTAAATCCCTTTTTCCTTTTCTGCTCATTGCAGTCATTGTATTTTACTCAACATCACTCGTAAGCATGTGCATGTGCATAGTACATTTATTTGGCTGCCAGCATGGCCGATACGCCCCATAATGAAGGGCGCTGATGAAGTTGCTTTCAAACTCAGTGGTTGCTGGAGATCTTCCCAGCTCATGCTGCTTTGAGCGTGTGATTGGGTACTTTGTTACACCACATTAGACTGTGTCCCGAACAACTGAAGAGAGTCTGGTTAAAGGCCCTGAGCTGTTGGCACTGGTCAGATATGCATTTTACAGCTGCTCTGTCTGCCATCAAGGTTCACGTTGTAGTTTGTTGGTTAGAACACAACTAAACATTTATATGTTATTGTCTTTTCACTTGTCATAGTTGTAGTTAAGTTGAAATTTCAACAGTTCTGTCAGAGTTTCATATTAAAAAACATGTATTTCTCTACCTAACCACTGGCCCTTTTTTGCATTTGCAGTCCCATGATTCTTAGGTTTGGAATTGGAAATAATTGGTAAAAACAAGTTGTGTAAGGTTATGACGTGACACACCTGTCACTGAATAATGGTGTGTGTGGGTGCATTAAATTACATTCTTAGAGGAAGGCAAAATTCAATCTAATTTTCACCTTGCACCTGAAATTGGAAATACAATTTAGATACCAAACATGAAGTGATAAAGGTAATTTTTTCAAGCAAGATTTCTGGCACAGAAATAAAATGCAAAAATTAAAACTGAATTTTATATTGTTTATTTATGTGTGATGTGAGTAAAACTTGGCCCGAATGTAATAAATTATTTTTTTAAAAATCTGAGCAGAGTACTTTTGGAGTCACGTCGCAAGTCAAAGAAAATCACAGCCAGAGGAATCTTTACTGGTGGCCGTGTGGTGAGAGGAGTCGACTGGCAGTGGGAAGACCAAGATGGGGGCAATGGACGGAGAGGAAAGGTGGGATACCAGCCAGGAAAGCAATGCAGACTCAATAATTGTATACATAATTTAGGGCTGGGCGATATATCGAATATACTCGTGGCTTGTTCCATGTGAGATACAGTAAATGACTATATTGCGACCAGCAAGCATAAATTGTGACGCTCACGTTTCAAACCGTCGTCATGAAATTCGCTTTCAAGTTTCACTTCCCTCGTTCTCTCTTGATGCACTCTCACAGCAGACAGCTTACTCCCCCTCCCATCCAGAGAACTCTCCTGGGCACATGCGCGTTTTTGCCCTGGAGAGTACAGAAAAAGTGCAGAGCTCGCGTGAGTTTTCTGTGTTCATCAACGAGTCCTGCACTGGGTCCACATCCCGTCGTCAAGTTGGATATTTAAAAGAAGCTAGAAGTTAGTTAGTATAACTTCAGTGGCATAAAGTTTTAGTATTTGATAGCTGCAAGATTGACACATTGTCCCACATGGGGGTGTTCTAAAATATCGTGATAAAGCCTAATAAATATTGCGACATTATTTATAGGCCATATCACTCAGCCCTAACTTCATTTTAGACCTTGTCTGGGTTTCAACAACAGGGCTTTGTTGCCATTGTATAAGAGAAATTATTGTCTCAAAGACAGTTTTTAACAAGCAAAGTTTTAGCTGTTAGATACCTTTCAGGCAAACAGTTTGTTTTGTTTCAAAGCGGCACAGTTAAGTGAAAAATAAGGCAACTACTACTATTGGTTGAGTACGAGTACTACTGACAAGAGCATTACCACCCTCAAGGATTGCATATAAAGGAACACTAAGGATCCTTTGTCCTGAATGAATTAAGGGAGGAAAAAGCAGACTTGTATTTGAGGATATGATTTTATCTTGAAATATGTTGAAGTACAGGATGTAAAATGGCTACTCAAGATGTTTGTCACACAAACATGTTGTAGGCAAATAGAAAACAGTTCAGTCCTGTGTTGTTGAGCTAGAAGCACAATTAAAGCTACTGTGGCCCTTTAAATAATCAATATAATTTCAAATTCAAGAAAAATATATCTTTATAAGCCTAACATTTAAATGCACACTACAGTAAACAAAATCTGTCTCTTGTAATACAGCACAACAGTCAGTCGACGTATTTGTAAAGGGACAGTCTTGTCACACCACAGCATTTATAACCAAAGTTAATTCATAATGCACGTCGCTGGATGGGCTTTTGAAATACATAAAACTCTACAAGTACATCAAATTCAACAAAAATACAAACATACACCAATCAGGCATAACATTATGAACACTGATTATTTCTTCATTATGGCACTTGTTAGTGGGTAGGATATATTGGGCAGCAAGTGATCATTTTGTCATCAAATTTGATGTATTAGAAGCAGGAAAAATGGGCAAGTGTAAGGATTTGAGCGAGTTTGACAAGGGCCAAATTGTGATGGCTAGATGACTGGGTAAGAGCAACTCAAAAACTGCAGTTCTTGTGGGGTGTTCCCGGTCTGCAGTGGTCAGTATCAGTGATTATCAGTGGTTAGTAAAGTAGTCCAAGTAAGGAACCGTGGTGAACCAGTGACAAGGTCATGGGCGGCCAAGGCTTATTGATGCATGTGCCCTTCAATTAATGATATCTATATTGTAGTTTGTAGATATCCCAAATTATGTTTTCACTAGTCAGAACCACGTCATAGATATCTACAACTGCAACTGTTACTAGTCAAAATTGTCTTTGTGGATATCTGTTATTATGTTATAGATATCGTTAACTAAAGTTTTGACGAGGCAAAATGATGTTATTGATATCTGTAATTATGTCAAAATTGACAGAGAGTAGGAGGAGGGACTTGCCATAGACAGGCACGCCACATATTCGGACTAGCTATTCAATGTTAAAAAGGCTAGCAGCCTGGAACAAGGAGCAATGGAGGAAGGTGGCCTAACATCTTGGTGCCAGATATCACAGCACACCTTCAGGGGTGTAGTGGAGTCCATGCGTCAACGGGTCAGGGCTATTTAGGCAGCAAAAGAGGGACCAACACAATATTAAGCAGGGGGTCATAATGTTATGCCTGATTGGTGTGTGTATATATATACGATAAAAAACAAACAGCAATAAACATGAAACACCAGATCATTCATGACTACATAACTTTTAGTTTAAAATAATCCCAGTTAGGATTCAGTTTCATCATATACAATATATATCGTTAATGTGATTATGATAATATTGTCTGCGATTTTGGATATTGTTATATCATAATATGGCATCTGTGTCTTTGCCTGGTTTTAAAGGCTACATTACCATAAAATTATGTACTTTTCTTAACTTACCTGTAATATTTGCCTCCACTCACCTCATGCCTCTACTCACCTATGTGGGACATAGTTATGGTAGAGATATTCAATGTAATTTTCTATAATTAATCATCCTTATTATTAAAATTGCAAATTGTGTTGTAAATGGTCAAATATGCTCAGTAAATATGTATAGAAAATGATTATTAGACTTTGTAGAATGTGTAAAAACATTTAATTCCTGGGTTTCATCCTGCTATTTCCTATCTTTGGCTATACATTTCTTGCCGTAGGGTATTCTTGGCTTAAAAATACCTAAATAGAAAGTAATACAGTGTCTGATAAGATTGCATTTATTTAGCGCAGTTTATTTAGATTTATGCTATAAATATGTTGTAAAGTACTTGTATTTTTGACTCTGGTCCAGACTCCAGGGTATTGAATTTAAAAGTCCCCCAAGCAATTTAAGAATTCATTTTGCTGTGTTACTTAATGCCAGATCTAATTACTGTATTATGATGCTGTTAGCAAAACACTCTCTAGCAAACTGCTATTGCATGTCCTGCAGCTTAGATGTTCCATTAGTTTAGTATGAATATTACCTCCCAAGGCCCATGAATCAATTATCTCTCTAAGGGGTCTGAAAATAATTTAACGATTTGATTTCAGTATTTACTTAGGGCATGAATTTTAATGAAAGTATTCATTTACTCCAGTTTAGGTCTTTACTTCATAATTTGTCATTTTGATTTAAGCGTTAATTATGATGATGTGTCAGGTGATGGTCCTAACCTTATATTTTAATTTCTTTCCTTGATTTTACAGCTTCAGTGCATATGTAATTGCATTTTTTTATGCTTAGTACAGTTTTTTTTTTTGTTTGGCTCTGGCTTTCAGTGGCCGTCAGAATTTTTAGTCAAAAGTTATGGTCTGGTTGTCACTGCAAAGATTAGGTATATATGGTAAATGGGAGAGCTTAATGAGAACCGCAATGTTAGGAAGCGCATCCAAATAGATAAAGCGTTGCAAAATAAAGAGAACAACCTCATCAATTTGACAACATAAGCACCACAAACACAGCACTATCAAATATGCAACAACACTGCAGATAAACACAACATACTACAGAAAAGTGGTCCACATCCAGAAAACACTTAAGTGAAATGGTTTCAGAAAATATCATGTTTTGAAAGCAGTTTGGACACGCTTGTTCCTACAGTTTTTGGCTTTGAAGTTGGGTCGGTGTATACCTTACATTTCTCTTATTAAGATGAAGAAATGACCTGCCCCATAGCCACTTTAGGTCTTAGTCATAATGTAATATTAGGGACTAACTGAAGAAAAGCCCGTGTACAAATGTGGTGTCACATGTGTCTGGTCAGTTGGAATTGATCAACTCAAGCAAAGGAAAACTAGAGATTTGCATAATTTACAAAATGTCAATGGTCTGACCTGACTTGAAAAGGCAGTGCAGAGTAAGCCTTAAGCATTTATATCAATGCGCATCACTGCTTCCTAGCTCTAAACAGTACATGGCTATAGATGCTACAATATTTCAGGACGTTCCTGAATTACTCAATAGTAATGAAGCTCTCCATTTTTTTGGATACCCGGATTCACAACTGCATCGATCAATTTTTGGATAGAATCTCATATCAAAATTTCCTTGCTCAAAAGAGCAATGTTTCCCACGTGCCCTTTCTGTGGTCTGGCTGTTTCTGTTTTATGTCTTGTTTTTCTTTGTAAACAACAGCATCAAAAGCTCTCTGAGGATCCACAACTATTCCAAAATTCCAAATTCCAAAAAGAATTAGACAATGAAGCTTTTAGTAATGGCTGTAAAATTGCAATGCAAGGGGAATTAAAACAAAATTCAATGGTGACCACAAGATCAATGCACAAACAGATTTGTTCTTGATGATTCCCTATATTTCTCAGTTGTTGGCAAACCGTCAAAGCAAAGTGTCTATGCAACACACAGGATCTGACTGCCATGTATATATTTACTACTGAAGCTTTTAGTTTATCCTAGCTCTGTTAAATGAACAAAATATCACAATTTTTGGAAAAAAGTGGATCAAATTAAAATTGTAAGCCAGACAGTGCAGATTAGTACCCTTAAACACTGCCTGTAAATATTGAACTTTTAAGAAAGAGAAGTCTGGGGTCAAGTTGTTTTAGCAGACATATCCCTGTCTTTGACCTAGACACTGAATATTTTGTCTGCTCCAGGGTTTTTATTAGGTAATTCAGACTTCCCTCTGATGTTCAATTTTAAAAAGATAAATTCTCTAGAGGTCAATATATATCATTATGGGTTTCTATGATGAAAAACAACTTCTCAAAGCATCCTAGTTTGAAAATGATCCCCTTTTCTTCAATTATATACGTAAATCTTTATTTTTCATGTAGGGCCAGGTACACCTCTTTATATATTGTCAATATACTAATATATAGCAGTCAACTTCCAGTGTGTCCTTTTCTGTCTTTCTCCTGTAATCCTCTTCCTCTGCCTCCACAGGTGACAGAGATCCAGGACTGGAGTGCAGCCAGCCCTCACAGCGCTGCCTACGTACTGTGGGACAATGGGGCCAAGAACCTCTACAGAGTTGGCTTTGAGGGAATGGTGAGCAAACTTCCAGCCCGACCATTACGTTCAGTCTCTTTCTCTTTCACACAAGCGCACGCACACACAGTCTCACAAAAGATCATCTGTCAGGTGGCTTTTGTGTCTGACTGCAGGGCTGAGCCTCTTTCTTTTGCTGCCAGGCCTTTGTGAGAGTCACGCTGCCAGCATGAGTACAACGCCATTGTGTAGGCAGCTGGAAGGGGAAGGTATCTGCATGATAAAGCCAAGCTGTTCTTGCAGCTTTTTTAGGGGTGAGGTACTGAACATGGAGGTCAATTTGGCAGAGGGGGACATTCTCTTGGGGTTGTTTTAGGAGCAACTAAACACGCGTCTCTAATGCAAGGAATCCTCCTCATTGGTGGAGACTGCCCCTGCGTTTTTTTTCGAAAGAGTCCAATCATCTGGAGTCTGGGTTTCAGAACAGATTTGTCCTTCGTTAATTATATGGCCTAATCAGAAGGTTAAATGGCGTCTACTTCTGGATGAAGTCAGTCATGGATGAGACTCCCCCCCATTTTAATTTATATTTTGGTTTTAGGTTAGAACATTAATCAAACGGTATTGCAGATTTGTTTTAAATACAGCATTTGGGGCCCACGCCTTTTCCTGTTATTTCAAGTCTGTTATGTGCACAAACATATGTTGAAAAAGTGTTCTGCTGGCTGGGTACAGTAGGCAGACTTAGAGTTATCAATTTGTTGGGACTTGTTCTACTCAGGACTTAAGTGTTCATCAACTCAGAGGAATGTTTGCTCTGCCTCACAATTATATTTGCCCTCTAATGCTGCCTCAGTGGCTACTGAGTCATCACAAATTATATGTTGCTCTGTCTCTCTAGCAGTGTAGTGTTTCATTGTCCTTCTGTACCCTTAAGGCACTGATATTGTTTGATTTCTAGGAAAACTACATTGACAGTACTGGTTGAAGTGTGCCAATCCCCAATTTCATTATTCACAGTTATTGTGCCCTACCACTAATAGAATTCTTTGCAGTCACCTAACCCATTTCCTCTTCCTTCTCAGTCTGATCTAAAATGTGTCCAGGATGCCAAAGGAGGTTCTTTTTACAGAGACCACTGCCCCGTTTTAGGTAAGTAAGCCATTGATCTGTATCCACTGTGTCATTATTGCACCACTTCTCTCACCTAACTTTGTGGTGCAGTGAATTCAAGGGCATTAGCTTCACTTGTAGTCAGTCTTGTTTAGCCACAAGATGGCAGCACTTTATAGTAACCTGCATGCCAAACCTAGGTACTGGCTCAGGTCATGCAGTTATTGTATTCCAAAACCACCTGAAAGGAAATGTCTTTCTGCATTGAACATTGCAGGAGTGTCATTATTAATGGATAATAGCACTTTTGATATGTAGTCCATATAGTAGTGTTATTTTTGTGTTGTTGTTACCTGTTTGGTTGCTACATACAGTAAGTACTTAAAGCGTTGCCATATTTTCCTCACAGATTTATCAGAATTCAAATTCCAAAATATCGTTGGCTATTTGTCTCTGTATGATTTTTAAAATCACTTACAGATCCAGAACTCATATCCTTTTTGATTCATCTTTATCTCTCAGGTGAGCAGAATGGAAACAGAAATCCTGGTGGTCTCCATATTGGAGACCTGGTCAACATAGACTTAGACCTAGAAATCGTTCAGTCCCTCCAACATGGCCATGGCGGATGGACTGATGGCATGTTTGAGACCCTCACTACCACTGGCACAGTATGTGGCATTGATGAAGATCACGACATTGTAGTGCAGTACCCCAGTGGCAACAGGTAAGTTCGCATGTTGAGCAGCTCTGATCTGTGCTCCCATGTACATATAGTTTCGTATATAATATTTAGCATGAGCTAAGTCAAAAGCTACCAAACACTTCATCCTACATCTTCACCATAAGAAGAAATTACAGTTTGTAATCTTTGAGAGACGAAAATCTTTGAAAATTAGTGACTAATTTGTTTCAAATTCTAATTAAAAACCTAGATCTTTGAAGTCCGCTTCTAATATTTCTAAGAATTTTATCTAGCCACTTTGTCTCACATTACTTATAGATGAACTTTATGAACTCTGCTTTTCTTTATAACGGTTTTCTGCTTAAGCTTTTTAAGATTCTGTGATGGCTAAGGTTACATATCTTATGAAATGTGTGACAATTTATGAGAGTTATTTGAATGCAATAATTTCTGTGTCCACAGATGGACATTCAACCCAGCAGTACTGACAAAGGCTAATGTAGTGCGCAGTGGTGAAGTAGCAGCTGGGGCAGAGGGAGGTAGTTCCCAGTTCCTAGTGGGAGACCTGGTCCAGATTTGCTATGACATTGACCGCATCAAACTGCTACAGCGAGGCCATGGCGAATGGGCTGAGGCGATGCTGCCTGTAAGTCTAAGTGTGAAAAATGTTTTTTCTTTTTTTTTTCAGGCTCAGGGGCATGTGCTGACAGGGACAATGCGCGTGTAACAAATTCTTCATTTCTTCCCCCACATCTGTTCCTTGCCCTTCTTCCCAACCTTTCCTTCGGTTTGGTAGTACAATCATAATATAGCACATTTTCTGTAAATTTCATAAAACAATATTCATAAAAAATAATCCTATACCTCATGACAATTTATTATTTGAATAGTCCTGTGGATTAAAAAATATCAAAACACCAAAGCTGCAGTTTACAGGTAAAAAACAATGACTTTGGGTTTTTAGTAGTGTTTTTGATCTGAATCGTCACATTTTTATGTAAAGAATTTTAATTGTACATATACTCTTGTAAAAATTCACAGTTACGCCAACTTTCTAATAGAAAAATAAAGTATGACCAAAGTATGACCAAATCTCAGAAATTCCCCCTCTGGTAGATACAATTTTGTCGTCACCTCGCCATGTATGACGTGTGTGGTAGAGAGAGAAAGCGCAAGCATTACGCTGTTCCCACATAGACCGATAGCAGGAAAATACTAATAATGACATTATGACATTCAGTCTACACTCATTGCTCACATTCTGAAAGACAGGACAGACAGTGGTATCATCATGCTGAATGTCTACTTTGTCCACTGCTGACATTTTAGTCTCATCTCGAAATCTTATCATCGTACGTCATAATTTTTATCGATCTATGTTTAGCTCGTCAGTGTCTTTGTCACGTAAAAAGAGGTCGCTAACGAACATTTTCACCATAGTTTTCATTAATGAAATTAACACTGCTAGGACTGTTGTGTGGAAATTGCTCCTCTGAAAGACTTAAAAAGCTGCCACTAGTCAGCCACTGTTTTTTGTTAGAATGATGATATAAACATTAGAGGAAAATATCTATTGATAGACATTTTCTCTTGTCCTACAATATGTTTTATATCGCCTAGTCCTATGAGTGAGTGGAAAAACTGGTGGTATTTAGCATATATAAAAATTATTTGGGCCTGATTTTAGTCTGGCAGGTGATGTTCACCGTCCAATTGTTGGGGAAAAGCTTCTATGCTTTTTATTTGGACATCATCATAGACACACAATTTGAACACATAATCCATATACATGATGATTCCTCCCCTCAAATAATTCTAGAGCTGTGTTGCTGACTCTTTATTTCAGTCTCTATATGACTTTCTTTATTCTTTGCTTATTATTATTCATTGCAGCCCAGCATGCCTTAGGTTATGTAATGCCATTCTACTCAAATTTGCCATTTGTCCCTGCCAAACTGGTCCCCCTCAGCAGTTAATGAGCCTTAAAACCCTGAGATGGGTTGTAGCTTTGATCACTAACCACGGCTGTTTGCCACCCGCTGCTGCTCTTACTGCAGCAGTCCCCATTATTGATGGCATCCTCCAGGACAGCCCCAGACCCAACTCGGCAGACTCGAAATGCATCTTTTTTTCCTGTAGCCAGGGCCAAGATGATACGATTCAAAATTGGAAAGCATTTTGCTCAGTTGTCTCTATTGTCTGTTTAGATGAAGCAAGTAGAAGGGTGTGTTATCCATCTTTTCTTTTGCAAGTACATGTTCTCTAAATAATGAGAACACAGCCAAAATTTGTATTATACTTTATTTTTGCCACAAGCTTTGTTTCTACTCCATGTAGGACAGTTGCTTTGTTAAACTGGTATTACCTCCTCTTTATCCTCTCCTCAACCTTCTCATTTATTGCTCTTTCAACAATCTCTTTCCATCTTCCCCTGCCACTTACTGGCTGTGATACACATAACATAGCCTAAAGACAGCGGTCTTCCATGTACTATTGAGTTTGTCTCCACATTTCTCAACAGACCCTAGGAAAGGTGGGTCGTGTGCAGCAGATCTACTCAGACAGTGACCTGAAGGTCGAGGTTTGTGGAACTTCTTGGACGTACAATCCTGCTGCTGTCACCAAGATCGCCCCCTCTGGCTCTGCTGTCAGCAACGCTTCTGGAGGTTTGTATGAACATACGATACTGACACAAAGACAGTGTTGTTATAGTTCTTTGTCCATACCACCCCTTGTTCTCTGGCATCTGCATGCTGTCCCTTTCTCTCATTTTTTTTTCTTTTCTGTTCTTCCAGAGCGTTTGTCTCAGTTGTTGAAGAAGCTTTTTGAGACACAAGAATCTGGAGACATCAATGAGGAGCTGGTGAAGGCAGCAGCCAACGGAGACCTGGCGAAGGTGGAGGACATCCTTAAGAGGCCTGAAGTGGATGTAAGGGCTCAACATACAGTGTTATTGGAGTATTTTGTATCAGTGTGAGAAGTGGCTGGAATTCTAGATGAGTTTCTGATGAGGGAAAAGTAATATTGCTGTTGAATAAAGGAGATCTGTTTATATTGATAATTGGGGTTGGAGCACCTCTGGCTGTGCTCTCTTCTGTTTTTAATACATTGAGGAGGCTGAGAGTCTCGTAGGAAAGGACTCTTGGGTTCTTCCCACTCCTGCATTTCTCTCAAACTGAAAAGCATTAAGGCAGGGTCCAGTGGAGGCAGAAAGGAATATTGGTGTGCACTGTTGCACAGATCCTGTTTCCTTTTAGAACAGCTACAATCTACAACCCATATCATTGAATGGGCTCTGACACACGCTACAGACCAGGGATGCACCTGTTTGTCAAGGACAGAAATATGTCTGCTAGGTTTTGAAAACTCTTCACATCAAGACTGCGACACTGTCCCCACTCAGAGAGCAGGAGAGAAAGATTGAGTGTGTGTATTTCAGTTGTAAATGCTGGCCAGATGCCCTCCTGCCTTTCAGTGGAATTATGTGCTTGAAGTTGAGCACACCGAACTTGGCTAAGTGATCTGCCTGCCAGGACAAAAGACGTCTGGAGGCCCCCGAAGGAGTTCACATTAATATTCATGTTCTTAGTTTTCGCAGCTCTGCAGTTGTCGATGAAACATGCCCACCCAGTTATTCATGCACACACACACACGCTAACACTTAAACACACCCACAGCAACCTCTTGGCCCCTGCAGGTGAACAGCTAATTAAGTAGATGGGCATCTGAACATGAAATGTGACAGTGACAGACATGTTCACACTAAAACGCTTGATGCGTTCACAGGTTAATGGGCAGTGCGCTGGACACACTGCGATGCAAGCGGCCAGTCAGAATGGTCACGTGGATGTCCTGAAGCTGCTGCTCAAACACAACGTGGACTTGGAAGCCGAGGTCTTTTTAATTAAATACATTTCTCCACTCTCATTCATATGTATCCTTATTGTAAATGCATAATGTAAGACATCCACTCACTGTGTTATAATGTGGGTGTCTTGCTGTACTTAGGACAAAGATGGAGACCGGGCAGTGCACCATGCATCCTTTGGTGATGAGGGCTCTGTCATTGAGGTGCTGCAGAGGGGCGGTGCAGATTTGAATGCCAGGAACAAGAGAAGACAGACTCCTTTACACATAGCTGTCAACAAGGGCCACTTGCAGGTGGTCAAAACCCTGCTGGACTTTGGCTGCCACCCCAGCCTCCAGGTACATATCACTATGACTTACTTACCTATTCAGAAAAAAATTTTGACATTTCAGAAAGGTAATACAACAGCACTATCAGAGATCAGTCTGGTTTACACGATTGGCAGTGTATTATCACAGATTTATCACAGCTTAGTAAAAGAAAAGTAAGTAGCACAAGCTTTTTATTTTAGGATTCAGAAGGGGACACACCCCTTCATGATGCCATAAGCAAGAAGAGAGATGACATGCTGTCAGTGCTGCTGGAGTCTGGTGCTGACGTTACCATCACCAACAATAATGGATTCAATGCCTTGCATCATGCTGCCCTACGAGGAAACCCCAGGTATGTGACACTGTCCTGCTTCTGCGAACGGTCACACATGTTTGATATCTGTGATGCTTAAGGGAAATCTGGGGAAATGTCTTCAGGATCTGAATAAATGCTTAATGCTTTCGTAAAAACCTTAATTAAATGCAGATCTGCTGAGCCTTAAATTCTTTCCTTAAACCCTTGTATATTTCTAATATTTTCATGCATTATGCATGTTTGAGCATTGATTAATCGATTGGAATTTAGAGGGTTTACAATGTAGTAGAAAAATCCAGAAATCAGCGCTGCACTACATTAAAAGCATTGATTAATAACTTACATATACACAACTTAAATTGTTTAATTTTTTTTTTTAAATTAAAGAAAACAAAATTCAGAGCATTTTTATGATGAAGCTATATCTAATTTTTATACTAAAAACCATATCCACTAGACTTTGCTTCTTAGCAGCCAATGTACAGAGGCCATGGCAGATGAGAATTACTTGTTACCACTAATCCGGTGCTCAATCATCCTCTCTTGGAATGAAAGATTTGCGCTCACCACCTACAGGTTTAAACAAGGAGACAGACAAGGTTCAGTCATTGACACAAACAAACAGGGAATTTTGATTAACTGGCAGAGGATTTTTTTGAGGTATCAGAAGTGTAGGACCCCAGAATGTGCTTCTATTTCGTCAATTGTTGTTTGTTGTAAAGATTCAGTCATGGAATATTTTTTGCGTTCTTCAATTAGTTCTAAGGAAGGTATGCAGATCCTATACATTAAAGCTGATTAATCAACAAGGTTTTATTTTAAACTTTGTTTTAGTTTTGTGATGCTTCCCCTTTTTTACCTCCTTGTCAACAAATTTTAAAACTGTCTTGACTTTTGTCGACATTTGAAAATCTTCCACATTTTCCACCTAAATATAAAGTACTTTAAAGCCATTAGAACTGATGATACCTTACTGATCACATTTCATCCTGCTATAAAATTTACTCTGGGATCCCAATTTAGCTCGACATTGATTGAAGTTTTCAGCAGGCCTATAGACTTCATGCATCTCCCCAGCACATGGTATGGTCTCAAATTAACATTCAGCCAACTTTGAGGCCTTAAACGTATCTGTCTTGCCTTTTTTTTAATATATTAATATAGCCTATAGCCTTTGAAGTTCATGTGTGGTTTCTTTTCACTATGTCGCTGGTCTGTCCATATGTGTTGTTAGCAGGGGCTGGCCTATAGCAGTGGCAGCAGTTCCTCTTGTCTTTGTCAGTAACTATTTCCAACTCTTGGCAGATTGCTGCCCCCCTCTTTGGCTTTTTTTATTTCTGTCTCTTAACCATCAGCATATTAAATGTGGCTCAGTAAAAGAGCTGGCCATATCAAGCTGATCATCTTTGGTTTCTTTAGGTGATGGACATCAACAGGCTCAGTCTTTTAGACCGGAGGGATTTCTTTTAAAGTTACCATTGTCTTCCGATTAAGAGCAATTGGGGTGTCCATGTGTATGTTTTGCGCATAGGCGTGGTTATCCCAGCCTAAATGTCTTTCCCCTTCACTGGCATTCATTCATTTGGCATGAGGACAAATGGAATTGAGGTCAGGGGTCCGTGGAACACCTGCCACCTGCCACAAGTCTGGCCAGACTCAGCCCTTCATCTCTGGCACACGGCAGAGTAGATTAAGCCAGCATCTCTTTCCTGTATGGTACACGGATCGATTGTTTTGCAGATTGATTTTGACATAAAGAATTATTGTATGAAAACACAAAGCATTGCTTCTCAAAGACAAAATTAGTTGTCAGAATGCTAGTCCACATTAGCGATGTTTACATAAGCAAAATTTCTTAATCAGATTAAAAATTTGAGGGATTGGAAAATCTGAATCCACTGTTTATATGGACGCTAAATCAAATAATCTGATCATGACGTGCGTATACATGCACGGAGCTTTAGTTAGAATAACCGCATTTTGACATGCGCAGATTTGTCTAATTGCCTTAAAATAACCGCAGAAGCAGAAGTTGTACTTCCACCCATACTGTAATCAAACACCGATGTGGCAACACTTTGCACTTTTGCGCTTTTCCCTGCAATTTGAACTTGGCATTCCTAAAGAAAGAACCTGCACCAGGTTCTGAAAGCCCTACTTTTGTTTCTACTGTTCTCCGTGATCAGGCTACGGCCTCAGCAATGCATGATGCTCCTGCGTTACAGGAGGAGAGAGTGGGAGGACGTGAGCATACCTCCATCTTTTGTACCGCCTCCAAGTACAGTGCTGCTGTCACATTGGCAGAGGGCACACATGCGCAGTGAGGGTAATTTTACCCAAACAGGAAGTTGCGATCGGAATAAGTGTGTACATGGACGCAGTTCAGAATAAGGATCAGCATAAACCAACCCTCTCGTTCGGAATATAATTTCTTTCCGAATGCACCGAATCCCATCAGAATCTTTACACGAAGCATTTTTATTCTGATCAGCCCTTTATTCCGAATATTTGTGTCCATGTAAACATAGCTATTGAAAGGTATCGGCAAAAGTATGATCCATACAGATCGTGGGTCATGGATTTATTTAACAAGCCACTGATCAAAACAGCAGTAGTAATAGAAATAAAACATAGAATGGATAAGGACAAATTATGAAGAACAAGAAAAATGCAGGAAGATGCCAAGTGTAGAATAATTATCGTTAAAAAAAAAAGTCTACAATAATGTGATGTATTCCTAGATTCCCTGGACATTTTAGGTAAGTTATTCCAGAGTTAATAATCTCTAGGATTCTGTGATTAAACATAATCAAATGTAGGTCTATATGTGATTAATTCACATTGTGGTAGTTTTTACAAATATAGCCACTACATAATAAAGAATAAATGAAAACCACACATGAAACACAATAATATCTGAATGGTCAACAATCCTAGCCTGTCCCTCTCACTGAGGCTCATGCCAATAAAAATATATAACTGCTATAGTTTGTTACAATTTGTAATATAAATATAATTTTTAAAGCTCAAAGAAAATCATTTGTATTTTAAATAATAAATTGCAGTCAGGATTATGTGTTTACATAAACCAGGATTCAGAGTATAAAGGAGTAGAAAGATGCTGCACTGTAAGACTCATTGATTAACTGGTGAAAAAGTGCAGGTGTGCAGTATTTTCTGTATTAGGTTTACTTGTGTGTGTGTGTGTGTGTGTGTGTGTGTGTGTGTGTGTGTGTGTGTGTGTGTGTGTGTGTGTGTGTGTGTGTGTGTGTGTGTGTGTGTGTGTGTGTGTG
>KV751351.1:1537037-1550729 GCA_001698575.1 Mola mola | reverse complement strand
ATAAAGTGGGTCTTGCTGTAGTGGATGTAGTGGAAATGAAGGTTGAAGAAGATGCATAGGAATATCCCTGTGGGTGATAGATGAAACGTACACAGTACACAGACAAATCAACTCTACCAAAAGGGGTGCTGGAGGACCTGGGGCTTTACCATAGTTCACCTTGTTCATTACTCATACACACACTCAACTAATGAGTCCAAAAGCATTTGCTCTTAAATTAGACATAGTTGTTAGGTTTTACGTTGAAGAAGATGCATAGGAATATCCCTGTGGGTGATAGATGAAACGTACACAGTACACAGACAAATCAACTCTACCAAAAGGGGTGCTGGAGGACCTGGGGCTTTACCATAGTTCACCTTGTTCATTACTCATACACACACTCAACTAATGAGTCCAAAAGCATTTGCTCTTAAATTAGACATAGTTGTTAGGTTTTACAGTTGCCAGTAAATTGAATGGGCTGTTACAACCAGTAATATCATGTTCAGAAAAGGATTTTCTTGGATGTCTACGTCGTGTGTTCTCCCAGTGTGTGTTTACTGCAGCCCCTTTATGCAAGCTGTGCCTGTTTCGTCTCTTTGTCTTTCCCTTGGGCAGCTTGAAGCCAGTAGCTGCTACTATTCTGTAAACAATACGATTAATAGCCCATGACTCATAAACGGGCTCCAAACAAGCCTTGTAGCAGCGGGCTGTACCCTTTACTGTGTCACCTGCTTGTAACATTTGCCCCAATAACTCATAACGCTCCACTTTATTTCCATTTGGCAACATACATTCAACACCCCATACCATAATCACCTTACCTGAGCAGTTGGAGGGCTCTGTAGTCATACACATCGTTGTGCAAAATGCAGCCAGATTTGTTGTCAGGACAAATAGGTAGCACTCCATTATAAAAAGATCACATTGGCATAATAAACAAAATTGTTTGGCCCATGAAAACAAATCTGCAAAATAGGTCAAATGTTTGCATTTTGTGAGGTTGCTATATATTTTCATGTTCCCTCATGGCTGCCTTTGATTGAATTAGGGGGTTTCACCCTCCCGTGCTCACTTTAGACTAAGCTAATAAAGTCAGACTACTGTGATAGAGCAAGATAGTGGCTCATTCATTACCTAAATAGATATCAAGGTTTTTGGTCCAATGGAAAACTCCAGCTCCAATTAATTTAATAATTGTTTTCTATTTGCTGCGCACAAATCCTCAAGTCAGTTCTAATGATTAGACAATTTGTGTTACGTTTTGAGCAAATTTATCAGGAGTAATGTTGTATTTGCGTTAATCTGAGTTTAAGAACAGGTCAATGTGACATAACGTTGGATGCCAAATTGGGATAGTGAATGAAACTGAAAAGGAGAAAGGAAGGTAGGCAGGAGAGACTGTGTGAAGGGAGATTTGATCTACCCGCCTGCTCTACAGTGAGTGAATGTGTGAGAATGTAACAGTTTGAGAGTGATCTGCCTCTTTGATTTGTGCGTTCAGCTCCTGTCCTCTAGAGCATCTGGCTCTTTCCTGCCTCAGCTTGTCTAACATCACCGCAGGAGGCTTCAAGGGAAATAGTCCAAAGACTATGTGTTTGTGACTTTATGTATATCACACAGTTACTAAACAGCTATGTTTTGCCCCTTTTCATTCACTCTTATTGCAGTATGTTATTCTTTAGATCTCCACTGTGCTCCTGCTGAGCTGCATTAGCTTTTATTCATCTTTTTTCTTTTTCTCCATTCCTACCCACATTATAATTGACTATTAGGGCCTAGTGACACTTTAGGAGGAGGAGGCTTAGAAAGACAGCCGCACATTCTCTCACAGATATGTGAGTGCTGTGTTTCTGAAATAGCACACACAGCATGTCAACCCCCTTCCCTACTATTTTTGAAACAGCCATTGATGGTGTGGTCAGAATATCAATCCTATTGGAGGCAGAGAGGTAACACCCACTCAGGAAAGTAGACCATAACAAAGTTTTGAAGCTAGGTTTTTTTTTTTTTTATTTATTCATCAAAAATAAGAGCATTGGACATTTCAACCACTGAACATTTTTAGATAATTTCAGTAGACAATGGCCTGTCATCATGCAGAAGTAGCTTGTTGTCCTGGCAGTGATTGTGTTGAAGGCATCGCAGCATCAGGAGCTCCTGAAGTCATCAAAGCATAGCTACAGCTGGTTGAAGGGGACCAAATCCATTCAAGAGGTGATTTGGTTCCATTTTACCAGCTTTAGCAAAGCATTGTGGAGTCAGTGCTTCAGAGGTGGACATGGGAACTGCTGTGAAGTGAACTGCTCAAAGGCTTTACTGAAGTAAAAATTTATCAGAAAGAACCTATTAAAACCTGAGTTGTGGCTCATTATGTGCTACGTGTCTCTTCATCTCTCCTGCTTTTTGTTTTCTCTTTTCGCTGCACCCACTCAGTGTGACACACAGGTACATTTTGCATAATACCTCATTTACTAAATCACCAATAACATATACATACAGTTGATCAGCCCTACCCAACTTTCTCCTTTTCTGCCTCCCAGGTAGCCTATTAATTCTGCTTGCTATCTTTCTATGTTTTATGCTTGCCCGCTCCCAAAGAGTGAGAAAAATTGTTCCCCGAGAAAAAGATAATAATAATCTGTGGCAGTGCACTTGAGTCAAATGTCCTGGAGTCATGAAGCAATTACAGGCTCTGACAGATGGGCCCTGCTGCAAGCTTGGTGCCGCTGCGGTCACCCAGACGGCCTACTGACAAATGCAGAGGCATAACCACATACACAAGCTCTCTCACTCATGTTTGTATGGCAACACTTTGGGGTGTCAAGTCACAACATTAATTTTACCAGATATTTAAGTCCTAGAGGCTGATAGTGTAGAGGGTACCGTTTGAACAGTGACCGAGAGCAGATTATTTTACGTCTCTCGCTGGCCTACAGGGATTTTTTAAGCTAAAAATCCATGCCTCTGCTATTACATAAAGTGATCTCAGTAGAACCCATGTGAAAAAATCAATCATAAACTCAGTAAATCATTATTGCAATTAGAACGATATCAATATATCCATATTTTAACAATGCATAATGTCTGTTCCTCTTTCTTTTTAATATTACAGCTTCAGTATTTTTAATTTATGCTGCAAAACATTCAATTTCCCAAACACTTGTGCTGCCTCTCCTTTTTAATATAGCTTTTTGTTTGCATTTACGTATAGTTATTTGAAATTTATGTTGTATTTTCTGCATTCATTTCATTAGTCAGCTGTTATTATTGCCTTATTCTACCAAAAGGAAGGTGAGGTTCCTTGAGTGGCCAGCTGAGTGATGCATGGTGCTGCTTGGGCTAGCTTGATAGGACACACCAGAGGCAGGTCTATTTGTAATATACACATGCACATTCATGCTTGTTCATTTACACGCACACACACGCACACACACACAGTTTCTAAGTCAGTCAGAGTCAGGTGGCCAGACTACTCACCTCGTCTAAGGGCCATAACAGGGCAAAAGCAAGGGGGACGACAGGCACTGAGCATTTGATAATGTCAGCATCTGCTGTGTTTGTCACTCAGACAGCAGGTCAATGCTATTGAGAGCCTGGGAGTAACATGCAGTGTAAGCCATGCAATCCTACAGGCCTGATGTCTTGACAGAGAAGAGAGCTAGACAGGCAGATTATCATGCAGATGGCTTTGAAGCCTAAACATCTAGATTCTTTCTGAATGATTTTTCTCAAATAGAAAACAAAGGATTTTTTAGATCAGATAAGTAACCCTCTCTGTTGTGTAATTCTAATTTCTAAGTTCAGGTGTTATAAACTTAATCAATACAATTTAGAAGCTGTTAAAAACCAACAATTCTTTCAGTTAATGAATCATTATAAATTATGAAAATTAAAACGAATGTTATTTAAGCACTTAGAGCCTTCAAACTATTTATTTATGTTATCTTTGGCTTGTATTAGTTGTATAATTTTTTCCCTCTTTTATTCTTTTCATAGACTTTTTCAAATGTCAAAATGCAATGGGAAAAATAACCTCCAGCAGAGCAGTAGATCTATATCAAAACGGTTTAAAACTGGCACCGGCAGTGTCTGTGATCCAAGCACGGGCCAGAAAGGGGGTCAGAATAGGAAAAGTGCTAGATATGAATAGCTCACCATACAAACTACCCCCCCACACACACACACACACACACACACACGCACACACGCACACACACACACACACACACACACTGACCCTCCCTCCATTTCTCTCTGTGCCTCTGTTCATATTCTGTTGCCTTTTATTGTTTGAAGCAGTCAACAATTAGAATCAGCTGACAGGCCATAGTTGACTCTGATCCTGCATTGTCACTTTTTGATGGTCTAATCTGACTGCCATGCAGCACAGCAAAGCATTTGGCAAGCATAGCAAACGTGAACAATGAGAGCAGGAATCGGGGAAAGGGAGGGGAGTACGGGGCAGCCGGGTTTACGTGGGGTGGGGGTGCAGCAGCATAAAGGGGAGGACAGTCATGGTTAAACACACAACGTTTTTAACACGGAAACCATATGATACAGCTGTAGGCAGGGTGGCAAAGGAACTTTTACAAATGTGAGCACCTGCCAGCTACTGAGAGATTAAAGTTCAAATTCACATCTCAGTAGTATATTGTTCATTTTTGTTTGAAATTTGCCAGCCACTTTCATATTTTTCTGGCATTTTACTAGTTGCTATTGTTATTTTCACACCCTGGCTGTCAGATAGAGCAAGTCTGTGGCTGAAGCAACAGCAACCTCAGTGACTCTTCATTCTGCCTCCTCGGCAACTATGTCTTGCTCTTTTAGTTGCCTACATTTCATTTTTAAAGAAAAAATGCTTGCAATAATGGCAGAGTTTTGGTCTGATTCACCTTTCTTTCTTTTCCCCTTAAGCCATGTTAAAGCACTGGAAAAAAGATTATGGTATTAATGGTCAGCAGCAGCTCTAGCATACTGCTTACTGCCTGCTGAAGTTAGTGCTAAGTTGCAGCTGGCTGAATGTCAGCGGCTGTAATGCAGTAAAATCACTCAATAATGAAAGGAGGCCCTGTTCATATGGTGATGTCACAAGACAACCGTTTGCCTGTAGCTGGTGCAGATGTCTAAATTAGTGTGCTAAAAACACACTGCTGAGAGCAAGCCCAAAACATGATCATTCTATGCTAAATTACATAATAGTCTGATTAATTTGGTGGCGTGTCTTGGATGAGAATTTTTTATTGGCCAAGTCAGCCAGTTTGAAAAAGCAGAAAATTCCCTACAGCTATCAGTGCTGCAGTTAGACTGCCCAGAGACAGTATAGCTAATGCACAAGCTTTACCATACACATTTATACTCTCCTTTCCTATCTCTCTCACTCCCTTTCCCCAGTCACACTTTCCCCTTTTTCTCTCTCACAATGTTAACAGACATACAAACAATCTGCAAAGCACAAACATCCTTCAAAAACTGCTGTCGAACAGTTTTTCCAGAATGAGGACTTTCACCTCACCAAGAATACATACTTCTTTACATTCCATAGCTATCATATGTTCATATGGGTACATAAAGAAGTATGTACACCAAGGAGGTAATCTTAGGTATGAAATATTCTCACCTTTCAGCCAAGGTCAAGAAGTTATGAGCAGAATATTTTTCCTCACTGCTCTCTCTCCCAAGTATGGTAGTCTGCACCGTAAGGTGACTTTGAGTGTAAATTCAGTTCAACACTCAAGGCTTTCATTTGGTTGCCATGTAAGGCTGAACAGCTAGTCCCCCCGCCCCTGAACATGACAGAAGTTTTGCAGTCCATACCATAGTCGACTGTCCCAGTGACCCCGGCTGTCCTCCAGACAACAAGGAGAAACCAGGAGGATGAGAGGGGAGGAATACAGCTCCCCATTTTTACTGCCTGCTAGACGGTGGTCTTTTTCTCTTCCCAAGAAAAATGTTGAGGAGGATGATTAAGGGGTCAGATAAAACCGCCAGCAAAGAAGTGAAGAGTGTTCTCCTTGAAGGAAAGTCCGTGGTGTAAGGTGCCTCTGTGTGCACCTTCTCTCGTGTGATGATCGTTTGCTCTGTCCTGAGAGCAGGGGTGCACCTATAAGCCTTGCTGTCATGCTACACAATTTTACTTCACTCCACCCACTTCTCTTTCAGCCTGTCTCTGTCACCGCTATCCTATTCTCATATTTCACCCCCACTTTCTATATCCTTTTTCCTTTCCTAGCCCACTCTTGTGCTCTCTCTCTCTCTCTCACTGTCTCTCATGTACCCCTCTCTCTTGCCTGTCCCTCGTCTCTCTTGTGTCAGCACCGTCCCCAGTGGCTAGCTGGAGCGCTTGCTGATGTTTGAAAACGAGGGTGATCCAAGTGGAACAGGAAGCTATTGTGAGCAGGATTTGGGCTTTAGGCACAGAGGCAGGCCATAGGTCACATGAAGGCGCTAATGCCCACTCAGCACTTGTGGATTGGTCCTGGCTATACTCCCCACCCGCCACCCCTACCCAACACCACCACTAACCCCACTGTACCTTGTTCTCTCTCTTCCCACACACTGTTTATGGTCATATTTTATCACTCCCTTTTTCCTCTGATCAAACCTCACCTGTCTACAATGCAACCCAACTGTTGGTTTCCAGAGGGGGTTGAACCGATCAATATCCATTTGCATGGTCGTGAGAACTCCCTCTAATAATCTTTACCCCATGCGCCCACATTCCACAAGTTGACATTGCCTCAAACCAGGCTAAGCTAGCTCAGCAGGCTAGGTGCTAAAGAAAAATGTATTAGGAGAGACAAGCTTAATTTAAGTTGTGAGACTTGGTAGTAAAGAACTGAATATATTGTGTATATTGTGTGGTGTAATATTGTTGCAGTGGAAGGTTTTTGAATAGCAACGAGGGAAGGTTGAACTAGAGGTGACAGTTGGTGGATAAGCCTGGTCCTAAAAGTGTGACGTCCTGTTTAGGAAATGTCACAGCCGCCTGAGAGGGTAATCAAATAGGAGGGGGTAAGGGTGAAATTCCTTCTTATATGGACATTGGGGAATGTGAAGCAGCAAATTAGCCTGGTGGTTGTTCTGGTTTGGGTGATAGTACTGCAGTACTGTGTGTCCTGCATGCCCAGCCTATGCTTTAGTAATCTGTAACAGAGAGAGAAGAAACTGGGTTACTACCCTAAGTGCTGTGGGTTCAGCCGGTGACACACATCTACTCAGCCAACCATTGCTGCTTAATATCCCCCTCCCACCCACATCTGTGTTAATATACTTCTCACAGCTGTGTGCTGTCAATCCGCTTTTCCCCATTTAGAACCCCCAACCTGCCCGCTGTTCATTATTCTGAGGCTTCGTCATTGCCCTGGTTGCCACGCTCTGTCCCTCCGCACCAATTAGCCAACCTTAGGCTTAAAAGTGCGACATGTTCTCAAACTTACCTAAGAATGGCAGTGACCTTCCCCGCCCCTCAGTTAAATTAAAAAGTGGTCCAGAAAGACCAACAAGAAACAGTCAAAAAGATATTTCAAAAGAGAGAAAAATAAGACATTTAAAGTCCCAGTAATTATAATATCCTTGGTGATGGTGACAAAAATATCTTGCAGGGTCTTGGCCACAGAGGGGGAATTGTGCATAAGTCTCTCCATACCAGTGCAGGTCTGAGTTGACGAGTCCGTCATTGGATAGCGGCAGAGCTGCAAACATGAAGCCTAATGAGCCAAAGAGCTCTGCTGCAGCAGCATGTCCGGCCAGTGCCAGGAACACGAGAGAGAGAGAGAGAGCAAGACAACAGAGGGAGGGAGGGAAAAAGAAGCAGATGAGAGAGATCGAGTGGAGAGTGCAGAAAACAGGGCTAAAATCCGTGTAGGCCATAGCAACTCCCCAGTCTCCCTTTACCCCGTTCCATCTTCTCCTGCATCCTCTTCCGCATCAAACTTTTTTTTTTCTTTTATAAAGCCTTTATTTTTTCCCTTCTTAAGACAAGGAAAACATGAGAAGGAAAAGCCCAAAGGTGTTCTTTGGTTAGATTCTGTCCCAGTGCTGCTGCTGCTGCAGAACAGTACATTCCACTCCCCCTTTTGACTATGCAAATTACAGGCAAACCATGCAGTTATTTACTGATTGCATCCAAAGAGGAAAAAGGGAAGAGACGGGATCAGAAATGTCAAGGCCCGTCATGGGTAAACTCCGTCCGAAAGCGAAGGAAGTGCATATATTACCTGTCAGATCAGTTTCTTATCTGATCTCCTCCTCCTTCTCGTCCCCTCCTCTCCTTCCCTTCCTGTAGTGGGGAGAGCTATAATGACCTAGAGAGCACTCCAGCTGCTGCAGCCATCGTGTGTGCCGGGTGCACGCCTGACTCGCTGAATCAGCTTTTGTGATTGGGGGAGGCGGGGTGGTGATGGTGGGCGGGTTGAGTGCTACAGTCAGGGAGAGGAGGAGGGAGAACGACAAGGAAGCGGACGCACACATGTACACATGGACAGGCGTTCCCATACAAACACAAGTCATTCCTTTAGAAGAGAGAGACGCAGAGTTTACAAGAATTGTTGCCATTTGGAAATAAAAGGGGGGGGAGGCAAAAGGAGCAGGGGAGAAGGTGGGGTGGAAAAAATCTGCAGCACTCCTCTCCATCATGTGCATTCTGAGCGAGAAAGCTTGAGGATGCCCTGGTCGGAAGGAGGCAGAAAGTATATCAACCATCCTCTCACCCTTCACTTTTCTTATGCCATCGACACACACAAGCAGCCTCTGAGCTTTGTCCTGCTCCTGAAATGTGCTTTTATTATTCAGAGGAATTTTACAGCAGCTTAGAAGAGCGAGTTTTCTGAATGTTTGAGAGCTGACTTTTGATGGAGGTTTTCGAACAGAAAGGTGCCTCTGCAGGAGAAGAAAACTATACTTATAATAGTCCCTAATGATCCCTGCAAATTTTGATTATCACTGTCAGCATCATCTTTTTTGGACTGGAGACGGGGGATATTGCGTTGTCTTTCTCCGTTTATTTTATTTTTATTGCACTTATAAATCTTTAAATACCTTGCTTATGCATTCTAGATGGTGCATCACAAGGGTCACCTTTTAATGAGGAAAAGATCAAGCAGAGATCCAGCTACAGTTTGGAGGGCAGAGAGCACAGGAAGAACACAGTGGCAGCAAATAGGAACAAGAGGTGAAGCAGCCTGTGGCTTGCTACCCCACTGCCTGGACGGTTAAGCTAAACGGTTAGCACTTTGTGGGAAGCCAAGCATTCGAAACATGCCTCAGCCCGGGCCACTCATGTGTCCTGTCTCACCACCTCCCTGACCATATTTAGTCAAGCAGTGCAAAAAATAGTTCCAGCTCGGTTCCACTCTAGTCTGCTCCTCTTCTCCCCACCCCACCACTCTTCCATGACCCCCCCTCAGCAACTGTTGGCTACAGACTGCAGGAAGCTTTCTGTACGGCTCCCTATCGATTCCACCGGCCTGGAAAGAGAGAGGAGCATTAGCCCCTGCTACCATTTGCTGCTCTATATTTAGTAGCTCCAAATAAAGTGGTCTCTCATGCTTCCACTATTCTCGAACCCCCCTCCCCAGCTTTAAATCCTTCATCACCAACTCCGCCACCTCATCTTATATCACCGCTTCATTATTTTTTTTAAATAGAGATAGAACATGCTGCTTATGGTAGAGCTTCTGTCTGCTCACCTCTATATTTAGTATAACTGCATATTTGAGAAATGGGGGACAGCATAAGGGTGAATTTATAGAGCTGAGAAGCATGGAGTAGGTAAGACAGCAGAAAATATTGTGTTGTGCCATTCATTCATTCATTCATTCATTCATACATACATACATACATACATACATATACACAGCATTTGACAATGCAGACAAGTGGCAGCCTCACTTTTGAGGCACTAAAATGTTTGGTATGCTTTCTCTACTTTTGAGCTCTCATTAATTTTCAACTGTCTTTTCAAGCTGTGCCGAGGCATGGCCACTGAAGAATCTGTTTAATTAGTTGGTCTCATCACTGGGCACATCTATACTGTATGAAAGCAATGTCCTCTGTGCCCTCCTCTCTTTTTCGTTCTTCTATCCTCTTATACCGCCTGATAGCACACACTTTTGACTGCACGCACCTGCATTTTAACTGCAGAATGCCCTGGGATGTGTGAGCCAATGTTTTTGCTCTTTAAGGTGATCATATTAAAGCACAGCGTGGCATTTCTGTTGTGATGAATGAGCTTGTGAGAACTCACAAATACCCTCAAAAAAGCAGTTACATTTGTCAAAATAAATTTTCATGAGTCAGAAAAATGTCCTGCAATCTTCTGGCTGTTGATTTGATAAGCCTTTTAATAAGCCCCCGGTCAGTCTGCCCTCATTCTCAGTTATATCTCAGGCCTTCTTCATGCTGGCGATAATTTTGCATGGATTTAAGCATGCAATTTAATTAATGTATTGTCACTACGTTTTATAGCTTTTCGATTATAAGAATTGACAGATCGCGAGGTAAAATGGATTCTAAGCTAATGTGTCTGCTCAAACCTTGACCTTACATGGCCAATCACAGTGATGAATTGTAGCTATATACAGTAAACGGCAACTGCCAGTGTCCACCTGTTATTGCTCTGCAGTCTCTACAGCTGCGCACCACTTAAAATTGGAACTAGTTATAATTATTCAGCTGGCCGTATTCCACCCACAGTGGAACTTGTCATGTAACCTGCTTTGTTTAAGTCCATGCATGTTTCATGAAACTGCTATTGATGGGCATTTGAAACCATGATGTGCATTAATTCTGCATTTTGTTAATGTTTTGTGTTCTACAACTGTCTCCACTGATGGTGCCCGTTTTGTGCACCGCCCTCAGTGGGTCTACACCTACCTGTTCCAGCCAACCAACCCACCATTTTACTCTCAATTCCATCCAGATATCCCATCTCCCCTTGAAACTCAGCAGCACTGCTTGCATATTGCTCCCATGATGAATAGCACAGGGCTCAACATTTAGCTGAGCAGTTAATGAATCAATAAGGAAAGGGTCGGCTTCTCTGGATGAAGGGGATGTAACAGGTTGTTTTCCCTATAAGTACTACTGTAGACATATCTTCATTAAAATAAAAAAAGAAAAAACAGATCGGTGTGGGATTGGCCATTTCCATGATTTATGAAGCTGTATGTTGTTTATAAGCTGTAATGTGAGTGGAAATAAATGAAACAATTAGCTGAATACAAATACCTTGGAAATGGATGCCATAAATGTGAAAGTGGGCAAACCAAATAAATCTGTACAGATTGATTTAAATCAAGTGCAGATATCCATCCATCCATTTTCTACTGCTTATCCTGTTAGGGGTCGCGAGGGGGGGCTGGAGCCTATCTCAGCATCTTCGGGTGAAGGCGGAGTCACCCTGGACAAGTCGCCAGTTCATCGCAGGGCTGACATATGAAATATTAATTTCAGGAGTATAGCCCCAAGATTTTTTCTAATTTTTTTCTAATTGTTTCTAATTGCTGTTTGGAGATAGCAACTGAAATTAAACGAAACCAAGTAAAATTGCCTACTAAAGTAGCTACAAACAGTAAACTCTCTGGTGTGATGACAGCAGTGTATTTGACAAAGTTGCCAGTTCCGTGGTGGAATTTAATATTTCTATTCCAATGATGAGGACTGACTTAATAACTGTTTTTGGTAGTGTTTTAAGGGTACGGTAGTTGTCAGCGAGGTAAGTACATGCCTTGTTTCTCATGGATTTCATGCAACAACAGCTTGGAGTTGGGCAGTTTAACAATAATGAATGGGGTTAAGAAAGCAGTTTCCATAGGGTTTTTTTCACATAGGATCAACATATGCTTATAATTGATGACACTTTCCTTTACTACATATTGACTTGAGGGGATGAATAAAATGAATTACTTTGTCTCGGTTTGTATTTGATTGAGATAAATTTGTAGACACTTGTTTTTGCTATGACATTAAATTTTCCTTTCAGTCAACTTTATTTAGCCTGATTGGTAACACTGGGATTCAAAAAAAGAAAAAGGCAGAGGTCGATGGTATGAATGTCATTTTAACTTTCTATTCTTAATAATTTCATATGATGAACAGTCTCGATGAGAGCTCATCACTTTGAATTTAAAAGAAATAGGGGCAGTGTCTTCTCACAGGAAGGTTTGGTTGTCTTCAGATGGTAATGAAGCCCCTTTTTAATCTTCTGAGTCTGCATGCCCACCAGTAACATTGAGGATTAGAGCTCTTCTTAATGAGTCCAGTTTGTGCATTTTGAGTAAATCCCATGTTCGTCTTTATCAACCTGTCTCTTCTTGGGCCTCCTTTATGTTTCTCGTCAGGTTTTTCTCCTCTGCTTCCTTTGCTTCCCCTTCTTCTTGTGCCCCTCCTCCCCCTGCCCCTCCCTTCACAGCCCTTTAACAGTGCATCATTTGAAGAGGTGAGGCTGTTGAGTGTTAAAAGGAATTAATGTGATTTATGAATGGGCAAACTTACCTGGGTGCTGGAAAGGGAAGCCTGTAGCAGTCAGGCTCTCTGATCCAGCAGCCCATTGTTCCCTCTAGTCTCACTGTTTTCAATGTCACAATTTTTTTTTTTAAACTGTGCCTTACTGCTGCTGCATGTTACCATTAAGTGACTCACAAACTGCGCAAATGTCAATGTACTGCAGGGCTGCATATGTGTGCTAGGGCATTTTTTTCAGGCACACACACAGTCAATACTGCTGACGGTCTGTATTTATTTATATATTACCACTTCAGTAGTAAATGTACATACTTACATGCACTGGTTACGGTGTTATATGTAGGCTGACTTAGTCTTTTATGTTTGTTAGTTTTTAACATCTAGTGAGAGGAGAGCCAGACCCACCATCCAACATTCCTATCAATAAATAAAGACAGGTGACAGGAAAGGTGTCGCAGCTGAGGAGTTCTTCTTTGTCACCATATGCTCTTAAATTGAGAAGAGGGGTTACATAGTGATTCATCTGTTTTTGTAACATTTATGACTTTTGACTGTTGTGTGTGTAATCTTAAAACTTTTACAAATTAATATATGATAATTGCTTATGGCAGCATGTTAGAGGTTGACAAATCTGTTTTTAGCAAAAGTGTACAGACAATAATACTAATGGATCATAGAGCTATGTATATAATCTTTCGAATTCAGATGAACTGTACTTTGTTGGATAACAGTCTGTGTAGAGAGATTGATCCTGTTGATTTAATTTAATTTACAAAAAAATCCCTACTATTATCTGTTAATATCTTCAGTTATTAGATTCATGAAGTGTACCTGTGAAAGACATAGTGCAGTGACTGGTCCATTCAAGCGAGCACCAATTTTCTGCAGAATGCACTGTGACTTAATTGAAATGTTGCCCAATCCTAGAATCCCTTCCAGTGTCCACCCCTGTATGAACTGGGACCAGTCCAGCAGATCAAGAAGAAGACAAGCTGATACAAACCTCAATTCCCCTGTTACCAATCACAACGCCCACACTCGCTTGTAGGGCTGGGCTAATAGTGGCTCTGAGCCAATAGATAAACTCAGCCATGCTGTAATGCGCTGCCTGTCCTGTGACATGCTGAAACATTGACTCCTGGCTCCCTGGCTGCTATGTTGCTCTAACACATGTTGGGAGTGGTAGGGGTGGGGGTTGCAAAGGGAAAGAAGGATGGATGGATAGAGAAGAAAACGACAATAAGG
>KV751351.1:1514088-1529100 GCA_001698575.1 Mola mola | reverse complement strand
TAACTTTGACCCATGAAAACCTTGTTTAAGAGTATATAGGTGTATTTGTATCCAGTGGTATAAATCTAATCTGCCTATTTAAACACATAAGAACTCCCAGTTACAAGACTTATCATTTGTCAGTCTCAATTTTATAAAGCATTTTATTTTACCTGAAGCAGGTGGCAACAGTTGGCGATTAATTTTCTATGCAGAATCCTCTGTCTTGAACTTGAAACCTTAGTTGATGGACAATGTTATGCTAAACACGTCTCCTACAACAGAGTAACCATATGTTTATGCGCAGCCATTAATCTGTGGCTATATGTTGATGGTTCCTGTTTTGCCCTGTCCTACCCAAGTTATTGTTCCTCGACTCTTTCCTGTTGTATCAACAGCTACTGACCACCACACAGATGGCTGTCAGCCACGTGAGGGCAGCAGAACGGCCTTAGTTGTCAACCCTTACATGCACTCGCACACAAACATAATTGCAAGCACACATATTTCCACTGTCTTCAATGCAATGACAAACATCAACCCACAAAGGGCATCAGTAAAAGTCCTGGTCAATGACAAATTGTAGTCCAAGAGAACAGACCCCTGTACAGGTCTCCTCAGGGATTTCTTGAGAGCTCTCACAGGTTGACCCAGTTCCTCCATGTCTTCCCCTCTGCCTCTCTCCTCTGCTGTTTCCCCTTCTCACCTGCACATCCTCCTGAATTCATGCAGACCATAGTATTGATTTTAAAGTTCAATTGCAGTGAGGAAATCCTTACTTCATGCTAAATAACTACGTCCTTTTCATAGCTGAATAGAAAATATTAACTCCCGGGTTAAGTCAATCTTCTCTCCTCAGTAAAAGGTCTTCAGCCTATACTGGTGAGTCTCTTCTTCTGCCATCTATTTGACATTGTACCTCACAGGCCTTTACAGTTTCTTATACCCACCTGAGTCACTGCTCACATTGCTTGCCCAAGAGATATTGAAAAAGGAACAACTAGGATTTATTTATTGGTTCTTCATTAGGGCTTTTTTTCTGCCTTTACAGCAAATAGCTTAGCTACAATGCAGCAGTGCCAGTATGGGGCATAAATATTAATGAACGCCTGTTTTGCCCAACATGGCAGGAAGCCCATCAATCAAGACTTCAGGCTCCCTTCACCACCTGCCCAGAACTAAAGAAACCTAGTGCTGACACTAGAGGGCGCCATTCTGCCCTATAGTGGATTAGGCAAGCATTCATTGGCCAGTCCTTTCATACATAGGAGATATTTTCAGCCAATCCAGATCCTACAAATGTTCTATGTTGCACCAAAAGGAGGCATAACATATGCTCAAGAAGAACAAAGGCTTTGTGCAGGACAATTGCCCTTGATTGAAGAGGAAACTGTTGTATTGATGAAAAAAGGACATCCTTTCATTGTCTGTCAGTGTAAACTTGAAATAAAGCTAAAAGAGTACCATGTTAAACCACTGGGAATAGGTTTTATGTTATAGCTTCAGGCAAGAATCTGATGTGGCAAGGTCTTTTCTTGAATAATTTGTTTGTTTAAGTCGCCTGCCCAGTGGGAGTGCCACTGATGAAATTACACAAAGGTCCCCCCTGAGATGGTAAATCTACAATGCGCAGGCAAATAATTCTTTGTAACAAAGGCGACACATTGTGAATGTGAGATTAGGCAGAATGGGTGCGGTTGCTATCGCATTTAAGCAGTGCTCCACTGCATTAAGTTTTTGAAGATAACTGCAAGCAATGCAGGTGTGTGTGTGTATGCGTGCGCCTAAGCCTCTGTGCAATGAGAGGTAGAGAGAACGAAGGAGCCTGGGATCAGTGTGCTGCGCTGTTCATCACTGCAGCAGTACACCAGCCCCAGATCCCTGTCCATGCAGAGGTGCTGACTGCCGCTCTGCCCCTCTATCTCAGTTTTCCTCAAAAGGGTGTGCTGATGATGCTCTCTTTCATTACTTCAGAAGGATGGAGACGAGTTTTAGGTTTTGCAAAATCCCACGGGAAAGGAGCCATCCTGATTACCTCAAGCCTGAAAGCTTGCCAGCATGTTTGCTTGCATTTCTTTCTGTTCTCCATCTTTTGCTACATCTTAGTAGTTAAGTTATTATTGATTGTGCTGGCTTTGGCCTTCCCACTCTGTGCCAGAGCCCATTTCCTCCTTTTTCTAATCCAGACCCTATTTACCTTACTGTAAACACTCCGGTGCTTGCAGAAGAATCAGCTGCTCCTTTCGTCACAGTTCAAAGATATTGATGATACATTATTATTCAGGGACAATCAAGGTCAGAAGTGTTCCCTCCAGTGTTGCTACTGTAATGCTTATTGAAGGTACATTGTGTACCTAACTAGAGAGAGCATAACAGAACAATTCAGAGATGCCACTTTTAAGTGATTTACTTCAATCCCACAATATTTGCAACAATTGAATGATGTGATTTGGAAAAAAAAAAAGATGCAAATACAAGTCCTCAGCTGATGCAATGTTCATACATTAAATTAGGAGTCTCATCTCATGTTCATTGTCATGAACCACACACCTTGATGTATATCCAGTGGCTCAAACAAGATTAACCTGACACTGAAGCTACAGTGCTTTGAAGTTTTTTTTTAATAGGAAGAATGGGGTTGTTATTTGTCTTTGTTCTTTTTTTATGATCTTTAGATTTAAAAATGGAAATGTGTGTGGCTTGTTTTTTTTTTTGGCTAGAAAACAAATTACATTTTTTTCAATGATGTTGTAGAAGTGACAGTCAGCACTTTGACTACGTTCCAGCTCGTCCTTTGCACAGTCGCCACTGCATCCACTTCTTTCTGTGGCACACATCCTCTAAATGACCTTCAATGGCACAGAACTGACTGGCTCTATCCGACACACCAAGCCACGTCTGTTAAAAAGCAGTTCTAAACTGTAGGGATTTTTCTTTCTACCTTTCTCAACCTGTCTGTTTCTTCCCAAGGAGGAAACGTGATTGATATAACTAAATCTTGTGTAATTACCATTTTGCCTTCCAATGATAGGTGCCTCTCCGCATCATCATTAGAAAAGTGTCTTTTTTTTTTTTTTTTACAGAAGTGATGGTTGGGGGACAGCTGCTCTAAAAAAGGACACAACTCTTGTACCACTCAATGCTGGATGTATATAACACTATGCTTTGGAAAGCAACTCCTCCCTAAGTTGATTTAGTATTCTTGTCTTCATGTGTGAGAGACACCATGTACTGCTGTGTATCAGCAGTACAGACAGTGACGTATTTGCTTGTGCCTAGATGTGAGGCATCATAAAGTACATGACACCGTCTTTTAAAGACTGATTCATTTTTAGCAGTTTACAATAAAAACGATCAAATTAACCATATAGAATCTCTACCCTCTTCTCTCCGTCTCTCTCTTTCTCTTTCTGTGGGCAGTGCCATGCGTGTGCTGTTATCCAAATTGCCGAGGCCTTGGATCGTAGATGAAAAGAAGGATGATGGTTATACCGCACTGCACCTGGCTGCCCTCAACAACCACGTGGAGGTGGCTGAGCTGCTGGTCCACCAGGTAACAACATACCAGCACTCCCATGCATGTTAACAGCTAATTTTAACACACATTTAATCACTCAAATCTGGCAACAATTGCAGTTACTTATAGTGTAGAAAAGACGAAAAGCAGCCCAAACTGTAGCTGCCTCAGCTAAGGCTGGACTCCTCGCTTTTCCTGACTACAGACCATTAAGAGCAGCTTCCACTGCACTCCCTGCTGCGAGCAAGCTGTAGACCACTTTAAGGTGCTATAAATGCCATTTTTTTAATGAATCCATACGGTTCTCTGGGCCTTTCGGGGTATGTTTTAGTACTGATGGACTCTCATATACTCCTCCTCTTGCAATCACAGATTCATTGTCTTTCTCCCTTCTAAGATTGCAGGTTTAAGTCCCTGAAGTTTGAAGCATGCAGGAGTTTACATCAAAAGTCACCTGACCAAGTGGGAACTGGGTTAATTAGGATATGGCCAAAGTTAGCAATATTGCTGCAACATAGAGTACAAGCACTCAGAGTGCATGCTCACTTTACGCTAGGGACAGCCCTTTATCCCAAGACCCTGCAATGTGCTAGTTCACAGTGATGGCTCAGCTTTCTATTCAGAAATTGCACCACACAACAAGGTGCACTGCAGATTTCCAGCGAGCCAGGTAGCCAGCTAGTAAATTCTATTACTTTGGGAATTCACATACTGCCTGATCATATGCTTATCTTCCCTCCACATCTCCCCATCTGAGGTGTTCCCAATTGGAAATGACAATCACATGCAATGTTATTATTAGATGTTTTTTTATTTTTTTAAAACACCAGTCCTCTAGGTGAAACTTTGTTGATCTGTAGGGTAAAAGGAGAGAAGTTTCAGTGATGGCACGTAAAGCCAGAGTTGCTTTTATTCTCTTTCATGACTTTTTCTTCATTTATGTACATCTATCACTTGCTAGTGATATCTGCATACATATACAGTATGTGTAGGTGTAATGCTCATGTATTGTGTGTTTGCTTGTCTCGAATATCAGGGCAATGCCAGCTTAGACATCCAGAATGCTAACCAGCAGACGGCATTGCATCTGGCAGTGGAGCGTCAGCACACCCAGATAGTACGGGTTAGTATTTTCTTTACTTTCTTACCCCCTTTTCCTATGCCTTCTATTATTTCTTTCCCCTTTTAGTTTGACCACAAACTGATATCCTGTCTGTTGTGATCTCTTTATCAGTTCCTCATTTTGTATTTACCCAAAGGGTAGTAGAATAACATCAATGTGGCTTCACAAATTGATTTGTACTAGTGTATGTCCTGGAGTTGAATGAAGTCCTCCTTCAGATAGATGCTGCGTAAGGAGAATGCTCTCTTAGGCAGTTTCTTGGTTTAGAGTCATTTGGTATAATGTTGGATTGAGATTGCAACGTTGCCATCTTGTGGACTCATGAAAAAATGCACTGCATAATTGGGCGATAGAGCACTGAGTCAGGTCATTCTCGGCATTGTGACATTTGAAATGTAGTTTAAAATTAGTAGCCAATTTTTTTTCTTTGATGGCTGTTGCTGTTTGAATTTCTGTCTATTTGTGTAACATTTAATTTTTGTTGTCTCACCAGCTACTGGTGCGGGCAGAGGCCAAGCTTGATGTGCAGGACAAGGATGGGGACACGCCGCTTCATGAGGCACTGCGTCACCACACACTGTCCCAATTGCGGCAACTCCAAGATATGCAAGATGTCAGCAAAGTGGAGCCATGGGAACCCTCCAAGAACACGGTATATACACATCTTTTATTAACCATAACCATATTACAGTGTTTTATTTGGGCCAAGGTTCCTTACTGTAAGACATAATATTAAGGTGATCAGACATAAAATGAGTTGGATCCAGTTATCAACAAGAAAACAACAAATTTATAACAAGAAGCTCTGTATCTCACATCCACTAATGTACAATTGTAATTGACTTCTTTTGAATGAGCATCACATTTCATCAGTCTTAATACGGACACAGGATTTCAGTTGTCAGTTGTTATCATCTGTTATGATTCAGCTAAACATTCCCACATATGTTTGGGTAGAAAAGGCCCAAACATTCTAAAGCGTTTTATAATTAGTTAAAACTAGTGACAATTGTTCAACTGTAACTCACTGCTCACTTAGTATAAAGTTTAAATACTCATACCATTCATATTTTTTATACCAGCTTTCTCTTGTTGAGTCTCATGCTGCAAAAATTGCGTGTTGAAAGGCTGATGCACATGTAGACATATTCAAACCCAGGGAGAGTTTGTCACTTTTATCCCTCACCCTTGTGCAATACAGAATAATGCACCTGCTACAACTTCCTGCAACTTTTCAACACATGGTTTTGTTATGTATCTGAGACTGAAGAGCAATATTAAAAGATGTGATAGCAAGAACAGCTTTATAATACTTAATTTATGATATAATACACAAATAATCCCCCTCTCATACACAAAAATAGACTTTTTAACAGATCATGTCAAGTGTACAATCTGCTTAAGAAATATGTAACATGTTTGCTCACCAGATAGCTAAATTAGTTTCACTTACATCATCACCAGGGATTAGCCAGTATTATTGTGTGGTAGCATCATGTATTCATGATTTGGGGTGTTTTCTATTTAAGGTTGGCAACCTTCTGTAGAACTTGTATGCATACCTGTGACTGATGTGTGTATAATGATAACAGATCCCATTAGGACCAGAAGCTGCATCATCGGACAGCTCAGTCTGCCACTTCTCATTGCTCACTGTAACCTCTTGACCAGTCTGAATAAACTGGAACCCCTGTTGAGGCCAACAGGGGATGCCAGACCTGAAACTTCTTCATGTTAACGCCACATCACTAATCCCTTCAGGGGATGGGTTCCAGGCTACAACTCCTAGACTTCCCTTACCCATCAACTTTGTCTTTCTCCTACTTCTCTCTCTTCTCATTTCTCCCTTATCTCTTTTCTAACTTGCTGCCTGCCCTCCCTGGATCCCCAGCAGAGAAGTAAAACAGACAGAAATACAGTGGGCCTAATTCAGAAATGTGCACCTGAGTTGCACTTCCATAGCGCTCCACCCCTCCCACACCACCATCACCACTCTTCTGGTTGAGAATTATATTAGCCGGTTAAGGAGCTAGCTATTGGTTAAGGATAATCAGACATGGAAAGCCCAAATTGGGAGAGAGAAGCTTTTAAATTGGGGTAGACTCAGTGAGGTGGTGAGAGGTAGGAGGAAGACAGTGGCGGGACAGGTAATTGGATTTTGGTTGGAGGCAAGGACGTTACAATGTTTGGCAGCTATCTTAAGACATGTCTTTGACTGGCTCATTAGTGGCAGTCTGACATGATTCTTCTTAATTTAGTCTGAATCCATCTAAATTGCCATGATACCATCATCTTCTGTGTATAAATGACATGACTATGTGCTCTGTGCTCCCATAAATCCTGGAATATTAGCATGTTTGTTAACGTGGTTGATATAAATTGGTAAAATTGATATCAGTTAACTTTGAAAATAGGTGAGTGTGCTACCTTTTTACCTTCGGATATTCAAAATTGGAATTTAAGTTTTGCCCCACAAGCCAGGTACTTCAGAGATATCTAACCTTATAAATAATGTAAAAGTCAGGACTTTTTAGTCTTTGTACATTAATATCCAATGGAGTATTCCTCAATAGTGACCGTCTTGTGTCAAAAGTCAGTCTCCTGACTCCTCTGATATTTCTTGTTTTTTCTTTTGTTGTGTGTCTACCTGCAGTTAATCATGGGCCTAGGTACCCAAGGGGCAGAGAAGAAGAGCGCAGCATCCATCGCGTGCTTCCTGGCAGCTAACGGAGCAGACTTGACCATTCGTAACAAGAAAGGCCAGTCCCCTCTAGACCTGTGTCCTGACCCCAGCCTCTGCAAGGCTCTGGCCAAATGCCACAAAGAAAAGAGCAGGTAAACATTCCTTAAAGGAATCATTTGACATTTTGGCAAATACACCTATTCACTTTCTTGCCAGAAGTTAGATAGGAAAATCAATACCACTCTAATGTGTCTCTGTTAAATATGAAGCTGGAGCCAGGTGATGGATAGCATAGGCTAGCCTAACAACCGAAAACGAGAATAAGCAGTGAGTGTATCCTCGTTTTGTAAGGTGCTTTAGATAGATTAAATGGAATATAATGCCTAACTGGCGCAAGGTTAATAGCAGTTTGTCCTTTTTTATTACGTCTTGTATCAAAACACTCACACAGACATAGATTTTTCTTGTATTCGTTTATTTATTCAGCCTCCTTTTCACATTGCTGTTATCATAAAGCACTAAATTGTTGAACAAAACAATATTATGAGGATTCTGAAAAGGCTTAAGACGAGCTGAAAAACCTTGTTTTCACAGGAGGAACGCACAAGATTGTGATTTAAGTATCTTTAATATAACAGAACCAGGAAGGACAAGAAAGCACCATCACAGGAAAATGAATGATGTCCTGTTTCTGTTAAAAAATTTTAATGTGGGGGAACATATTTCCCCGTCTTGCCTTTACTCCTATTCTTTTTTTTAGTTGCTCCCCCCGTGTTCTTTTTTGTGATCTCCTCTGCTCTCACACCTCAATGTTCCAGTGGTCAGGTGGGCACCCGCAGCCCGTCTCTGAACAGCAACATCGAATCCCTGGAGGAATGTATGGTGTGTTCAGACATGAAGAGAGACACCCTGTTTGGGCCCTGTGGACACATTGCCACATGCTCTCTCTGCTCCCCTCGTGTCAAGAAGTGTCTCATCTGCAAGGACCAGGTCCAGTCAAGAACCAAGGTATCAGAAGCTCTGCTGCTATCAGTCCCATCCTGAAACAGGCTTGAAGAAGAGTGCACAGACCCTTTTTTCATCCCTCGTTTGTTGCTTAATTTGTCTCTCCACAGATTGAGGAGTGCGTCGTCTGCTCTGACAAAAAGGCAGCCGTGTTGTTCCAGCCCTGTGGTCACATGTGCGCTTGTGAGAGTAAGTCGCCACCTCTGTGTTTGCACTTGCTGCTTGTATTAAATAGATGAGTTCTGTTTGGAGATTAAATTGTGTTGTGTTTGTCACCAGACTGTGCCAGCCTCATGAAGAAGTGCGTACAGTGCCGGGCTGTGGTGGAACGCCGCACGCCTTTCGTTCTCTGCTGTGGAGGGAAAGGTATGGAGGATGATGCCGCTGATGATGATGATGATGATGATGATGATGATGATGGCCTTAGTGAGTGAATCTTCCACACATTCCCTTTTAATTCCTCACTCGTTTTTCCTTTAGTATTTCCTCTTTATTAGTTTGCACTCTTTCATTCATTTCTGCTCTTTTCTTATTTCTCTTTAGCTTTGATGCTGCCTTGCTTGCATATTTTATTTCTTGTTTGCATCTCCATTATGTTGTTTCTTTTTCCTCATCATAGTAGTCAATGTACAAATTAGAGCTTTTCGTTAACAGATCTGGAATGTTTTAATATTTGCATCCATTTTAATCATGTTGTTTCTACTTCAGCTAAAATGGAGAGTGACTTCTTAAATTCTTAGCTGCCTTATTTGAAATTGACCACATACATCTGCTGAAGAGAGAGAATTTTGTGTTTCAAATCATGATTTTTTTGTAAGCAGTCTCTTAAAAGCCATTTTGTAGATTGAATTTTGCCGACCCACACTGAGTATTACAATAATGTTAGAATACTTAGCCGACCTGATGATTCTATTCATGTTTCTGTGGCCTCTGAAAGTAATCACATTTGTTTAAAATGGATGGATTTACTTGTAGGAATATGCTAAACACCTGGTGGTCACAGCATATGCATATCAATACCCACATCAGTGTGAAAAAGAGCAGAATTACAATACCTTCCTCCCAGAGAATGTATAAACAAAGCTACACAACAGTATCGCTATATTTTAATGATGTTCTCTAATGTAATACTTACTTTAGGTTGCATTCACAGTTCGTCTTCTTGTTTCCAAGTTGAACATTTAATGCCCCGCATCACATACTTCTTTTAGAAGTGTATCTCATTAGTGGTTACGCCTGTTTTGTTTTGCATATTTTACTTTGAGTTAAAAGGGAAACTGTTGTAAGTTCACTGCCTTCAAGTTAGCCTGTGCTAATTCCCTAACATTTCTCAACGCTGCAGCTTGTCAGCATGCGTATCTTACCTGCACTCCTTACCAGATGTGCAAAAATGGACGCAGACCCACACACACACATACAGTCATGCAAGGGGCAGCAATGATTGTTTTATCTCTTTTCTCATCTCCCAGACACACCAACTGTCATCTTTTAGAGACAACAAATGTAGTACACAAAATTCATGTGTCACTTTAGTTCTTGGATTTCGTAATGTACTTCTAGCAGAGTGAGGCTCTTGCTTTACAATTAGGTGACAGCAGAATGAAAGTCACTTGCAGTATGCATTTTAACCAGTCACATTTCATAGAAGAGACTATCACCCTTTCTCTTCCCTAACCTCTGTTTCCAGCCTGCTAGCTCTCTGTTTGAATCCTTGCTGGTAACCTCTCTCAGAGGCTGTAGTGTGTAATTTTGGTCCTCAGGCCAACTGTTGAACTGGTCAGGACGGCTCCTGCTTTAACACTGTGACTGGTTATTCCCAGCAGGGAGCTCTAACACTTTGGCAGGAGGATCGCAGGATCTTCTCCAGCCCAACAATCTCGCACTAAGTTGGTGTAAGTATACGTTTATGGTCCCCTCCCTTATCAAACCCCTTTTTTAGAGGGCTCCCCACAGTGCTGCCCCTGTCCCCTTCCCTTAGTTCCTTTTTCTCAACAGTATTTGTTGATGTAAGATAAGTGATGCACGTGCCAAGAATCACACTGGTGCACACTATTTTTGGCTGATATTTGTAGGTCTTAAATGTCTATTGCTGTTGAGTAATGTATTCACAGTTTAATACTGTTATCCTCACACACCAGTCCAATGTGACGCTGCATTACTGTGTCGTTTTGTGCTTAAACAATGTACTCCAGAGCTTAGGCGTCTTTTGTATAAAACAATGCACACTGAAAGTGTGTGTACATGTGTGGATCACTCACAAGTCTCGCTCTCCACATGCCCACATTGAGCCATACATGGAGAATGAAAAGCGCTTCATTACTGTTTATGTATAGAAATGAGTCTGCTGATCAGGGTTCTTCATGAAAGTGAATCACAGCAGTGCCTGAGGCCGCAGAAAGACGGCTTTCTGACGTTGAAATCAAGGTGCTTGTTGTCAGAAAGTTTGTTTGTCTTGTAATATTGCGATGACACATCATTATGTAACATTACACACAAGTGTCAGCAAGGTATTGATTTGCATACAGCAGTCAGACTGACTGCTTCACACCTTGTCGAATAGATCCCATAATCAATGGTGTCCTCCATTATTTAAATGGAGGTTTGATCTGTGAAAACTATTTAATCATTTTAAGTGATGTTCCCATTATATTATATTATACAATATATTCACATTTCATTGTTATACAGTGGGAGGATGTGGTGATACATCATCTTTGTTATTTATTTTAATGTGCCAAACACTACATTTTAGAGTGCATGCGTTTTTGATCCATACCTGTCTCGGAGAACATGTGGTAATATATAGACTAGCTAACAGCACGTGTCACAATTGTGTTGTCTGCGCGGCTGCTTTTCCTTTCAATTGGCAATATAGTTTATCTTTATAAGGCGGCACCGTTTAAATGTGGCCACCGGCACAAACGGTAAAACCTTTTATTCCATCTAGTAACTGAATTACATTTTATTCCTCAACATGCTCCACTGTTGTTGTGCCCAAGCAGCTAGTGGAAACATCCCAGCCTTGCAGAGAGACAAGGACAACACCAATGTCAACGCTGACGTACAGAAACTCCAGCAGCAGCTCCAGGACATCAAGGAGCAGGTGAGCCCAAACTGCACTGTTGGAACTTACCCACCAGGTGTGGGTAGGTCCTCCTCCAAAACATAATCACCCACTGCTTGTACATGAGAGTAAACATTTGGCTGCATCCCACATATGTGCAACAGTTTCTGACTCCCATGCTTGTACATGTACTGCTTGTACATGAGAGTAAACATTTGGCTGCATCCCACATATGTGCAACAGTTTCTGTCTCCCATACGAGTTGAAAACGAAAAAATATGGTGAATATCACACACAGCAGTCACAGATAAAAATGGGCTGCAACTGGCTTTTCATTATTGTTACTTTTTTTTGGGCGCATCACAAGTTACCTGATTTGATAGTTGAGGAAATTTCACTTTACTATGTGACTAAAGAAGGGTGCATCTCAAGAAAGTAGAATATGTTGACTTTTCATTTTAAGAAAGTGAATATTTAATATGTCCTGGACTCATTACACATAATCTAAAATGTTTCAAGCATTTTGCGAATTTAATTTTGATAGTTATCACCTACAGCTATAGAAATTGAAAATAAATCTCAAATTTTTAGAATATTTTACTGTAACTGTATAAGCCATAGTCATCAAAATTAAAACAAAAAATAATACAAAAAAATAATTTCAATTCACATGTACTGAAAAAAGAATGTATGAATGTTTAACTTTTTTGAATTAAATTATGAAAGATTTCCATGATACTCTTTTTTTTGAGATGCAAAAACTTCCATTTGAAAAGTTTGAAATAAGTTAGGCAAGCACAAACCAGGTGTGGCCCATGAACTCCCATGAAAGAATGAAATAGGATAGGAGGCAACGATGAACACTGGTTTTAAATGCGCTGTCATGAAACAGATGTCATAAATGTGTTATAAATGTGTCATAGTGTCATAAAGTTTATGTGTGGGGCTTGGCTCAGTAATTTTCTGATCACAACAAAGCCTGACCTGTGCTCGCTTCTCTTCGTCTGCCTGCAGACCATGTGTCCTGTTTGTCTGGACCGGCTGAAAAACATGATCTTTATGTGTGGCCACGGCACCTGCCAGCTGTGCGGGGACCGTATGAGCGAGTGCCCCATCTGCCGCAAAGCCATCGAGCGTCGCATCCTCCTCTACTAGACCCCCCCGCCCACAGACTCTTTAACCCACACCAACCACGCTCACAACGCCAAAAATCACACCAGCTGCCGCTGTTCGACCATCCTTACACCGCTTGATCAGCCAGCCGGGGGAGGGGGGCACTCTCAAATGTCTTAGTCGACACAACAGATGCTTGTTTGTGTTCAGATGGATTTTCTGTTACTAAAGAAGGAAAAAGAATATGAACTTACTGAAATTAGTTTTGCTGTCATATTGTGACTACGTCATGCTCCCACTGTCCCCTTCTCCTATCTTTAACTGTTACTTGATACGTGCGACTTCTTTTCTCTATTTGAGTCTTTGGCGGCTCCTTGGGTTTGGGACTCTGCATCTGAGCAAATTCAGAAGGTTGGACAAGGTGATGCCTGTTACTTTTTGATGTAAACTTCTTGTGGATCTGTCACAGTCAATGTCAGCTGTAGGCAAGATTTATTGTATTTGTAAATCTTTATGCATGTGTATTGGTATCGAGAGCTCCAAATGTGGATTTTAAGTACTTATTTTCTCCTGACAGTATGGCACGTTTGTGACATTTAACTGTTTGCACAACTTGAGTGTTTTTACTTCATGTCTGTTTTCAGGCTGTTGTGACACACTGTACACAGACTTTCCTTGCAGTACGTAAGGCATCAGGCTGTTTTCTGCAGTGACTTTGGGGCTGCAGTAACTGCCAGGTAGCACACTTCACCCGTACTTTGTTTACCAAGCCATGTCAAGAAGGATGATGGATTTTGCAACACCCTTTTGACTGCCACTTCCAGAGTGGCCGTGTAGGGTTTCAAACAAACTCATTCAGCTTCTTTCAAATGATCGGCCCCTGTTGTACCTGTTTGTCGTACACGCAAACCCACCAGACAGAAAAGGATCTCGTCAAAACTTGATATTTAACTTTTGAGACTTGGTGGTATTTGTCTTAAAGAAAAAAGATGGAATCAGCATTGCTAATTTACCACTGATGACTGTGCCATCTGCTTCCAAAAATCTACTTTGTTAAATGACTTGTATAGGGATAAGGTGCTCTTTATCTTGTATTACTTTTTTTTATTTAAATGTATTTCCTTTCCTCATAAATCAACATTTATCAAGCTGGAGAGTACAATCTATTAAAAGTATAAAATGAAAATGTAGAATAAATTATTTTGTATTGCTGCCTAAATAAATAGGATTTATAGGTGTCACTACCCTCCTAAATATGTAGCCTCAAAAATCTCTCAAACATTCTGCTCTGGCGTTAATGTTGAGATACGTTTCTGATTGGGGTTTTTTTTATCAGTAGAAGTTTTTTTTTTCTCTGAAAAGGTCACTAAGCTTAACTTGTTTGTTACTAAAGGACATTTTGTTGTCAAAAGTGTCAGGTATCTTCTCACTAGTATTTTAAATGGCAGGACAGAATTTGGCTTAGCTGTTTGAAAAGGCAGTTGCCCATGTGTAGACTCTGTAGTGGCTCGTTTGCTCCGCTAAGTTGGAGTTTGCATCTGCATACAAGCATTTTGCTTTTTTTTTTCTGTAAAAGCGGCTCTATTTTTTCCCCCAGTTACAGTTTTGATTTTTTTGTCAATGATCATAATAACACTTAAAGCTAGAAACACTAATATGCTTTATGATAGTGTCATCCTGTTATTGTTGTTACAGGAAGAAAAAAGCCTATTTTGTACTTTATTTTCAATACCTGTATCTGTCCTGTTGGAAAAGTAAACGTAGTATTTTTTTTGGCATGAAAGTTTCGACGTATGCAGTACAACATGCATCATGCAAACTATTCAGTCTGTATTGCAAACAAGTGCTTTTAAAAACAACCATCTAGCTGAAATAAAGTTCCAAATGAACTGTGGGACATTAGAAGTTTGTTCTTCTAACTTCTGTTACTGACTTGTTCATTAGTTTTGTTTTTTTGAGTGGAGCTCAGATTTTGCTCCTATAGGCGGAACATTAGCATTTTGTTGCTTTTCTCCTGCTGTGCAGCGTCTGCATCGCAGAGGAGACAAGGTGGCAGAGATGGGAGGTGTGAGGTAATTGAAAATGCTAACACCTAATAATGACTCGGCACCAGCGTGTGATAGGTCAACTATGCTAATCGGAGAGAGTTGGGAAGAAAGGAGTAAAGAAATCCTCTCGGGGGAGATGAGAGAGGCTCCAAATAAAGTGATGCATCCGCTCCAGCGAGCGGCCTGACAGCGCCACATCTCACAAGGTGTCTCCATCGCACTAAGAAATTATGACCAAAGGCCATTTATGTTCTAGCTCATTGACTGGCCCATTCATAACCTGGATATCTTTGGGCTTGGCTCACATGCAGGAGACATTCATCATGCTGTCAGAGTGAGCTGACGGCAGCAGAGATACGCTTGCACAGTTTGTGTATATGCCCATATCATGTCTTTGTCATCCTAAACTCAAATTCCTGTCTCTAAAACAGGGCACTGCGGTGGTCTAACTGCTCTAGTGAGTGAGTGGCAGGTGCCTCT
>KV751351.1:1501412-1513775 GCA_001698575.1 Mola mola | reverse complement strand
AAGTATGGCTAAATATTATTTCCTTCATCAATGGTCTGGAATGTGACATGTCACAAAATAGTAAAACTTGACCTTTGTATTTTCCCCCGACCTCTGATTTTTAGTTATTAATTAAAACTATTGCAGTACTATAGAAAAGCAACAAAGCCTCGCATTGAATCCAGCTGGACCCAGACAATGTGTGTTTTGTGTTTAAGTAATTAATTAAATAAAGAATTAATTTAAAAATAAATGCTTTTATACAGTTGTGCAATAAGTAAAATTAACAGTTTCTTGAAGACTATGTCTAATCAGCATTGATGCTTTGGCAGCAAACACTCTAACCAAAATCTAGTAAAATGATCTGTCTGTATCTCATCTTACCAATGCCTCAATAATTGTTTGTTCGTTGTGCCTTATTACATATGAAATGTTCAACAGCAACATGTGTGCATAACGTGCACCTCCACATACTTTTGACTACGTCATGCACGCGCAATACAATCGGACCACTAAAATAACCTGCAAGCTAATCCGAAGCTGAATGTCAGGACAGGCTGCTTGTCACATCACTGTGACTGAGCGCAGAGCAATGCTGCCATGCTGACTGACTGTCGGGGTGCTGGAGACGCCGCTATCTCTGCTGATCCCGGGGAGGCTCCCTGACTGCCCCGCTCAGCTGAATAGACTGCAGGGGTTATTACTCCCACACCAGGGGGTCAACTAATCCACCAGCCACCCTGTGTAGTGTGAGTGATGGTGGGCTGGTGCAGCAGGCTTCACTGAACAGCAGATAGAGATGAATTGAACCCCCGGAGAAGAGAGCGAGCAGACCTCAATCAGGAAAAATGACTGCGACCCCTGCCTCAAATCAGTGCTGTGATCACTGGAGGAATGTACTAAACTCCTTTCCCGTACTCCTTGTTATTATGAAGCTATAGAAAAGAATACATTCTCTCCACATTTATTATGAGATGAAGCTTTGGGAACAGGCCTTGGACATGCAGGTTTCAGAGCACAACACAAGGTGGCAGCACATCCAATGATGACACTGGAAGTCTCCCTTGCAGAGGACAACCCAACAAAATTTGCAGTACAATACTAAGTCATTGCAACTCAACAACTCAATACCAATGTTTTTTGGTGTGACAGGTACAACACTCCGGATCACTCCATGATGTTCTTCAGATGTACACAGAAGTTAATCTTCCCCTTGAGTGACAGCAAAAAAACACAAAAGCTTAAGTTTGATACACACATCTTGACTAAGAACGTTAACTATAAGGTGGCAAGAAAATGGTTGCTTTTTAAACTTCATGTTTAAAAAAATAACTTAAAGCAACATATTGTTATGTGTAGGGGAATGAAAAAATCTTTATAGTCCCCTCATCAAACAGAACATGTGCTGCTGCATATTTGACTATAATCATGAACTTTCATTTTCAGTTTTACTTGTATACTGCTGCTTTAGGTGATGCATTACCAGAAGTTGTATTGTTTGTTCATTTTTTTTTTTTCTTTTAATGCTTGCTTGTTTTGTTTGTTTGTTACCTGGCTAGTGGGATCCAAAACGTTAAAATAAAGAAATTGGTAAAAAGAGGTTAAAGTTGATGGTACAGGACACGGGGACACCGGCTGATTAAATATTTATTATTAAACAGAGTAGACAAATATCCATCCTGTCCCTCACCAAAGGCAAATCAGAGGTTGTGTGTATTGTGATGATGCTGGTTCTACCGAGTCAGCCATGCTGATCTGTTCTGGAGTTACTGGAGTTAATCTGAGTCTTGATTTGATCCACTTAACATCAATACTGGACAGAAATCCAAATCTATGCAATCTAAATGTCCTTTTGCTTTTCCTCAGATACTCAGTCGTAACACAGTAATACCGCATCTGCATGTGATACCAGAGTGTAACAAAGCTGTAAGTATCTGCTGCATGTGTTTCTGTTGGTAGCTGCAGACACTGATTTTTAATAATGAAGGAGAGAGATAACCAATATTTAGATCTATATGCAGTATATTTGCTGTTTAAAAAAAAAAAAAAAAAATTAGAGTGGCACATTTTAAAATAAGTTATTAAGTTAGAAAAAACGCACTGACTTCAAAAATGCTGACCAAATAAATGACCAGGTTGTTTTTCAGTCTGTCCGTTTGGAGCAGCGTCTATATTGGAACACCTGTGGATAGGACATGTGTTTAAGTCAAAAATTAAATTAAATCCAAATTCAATATCTGTTTCTCATAGATTACATCACAATCAATTATAATTCTCTATCAAAAACTCTGGACAAATCCACACTGGGTGCAGCTGGTAATTACAATTTTGTGTCAGCAGCATAGATAACTGCTCTTGCCAGGATGAATGTTGGTGAAAATAGAATATTAGTGGACCGTGATACCATCCCTGTGGCATGCTGCATTGTAACTCTACATTTGAAAACATGCTTTCATAGACAAATTATTGGTAAATTTTGGGATTACCTAACAACAGTTTATGGTCCAGTACATCAAAATCTGAGCTAATTACAAAACTAACAGTGCTCCCACCCAGCTGCTATTGTCAATATGTCAAAGGCAGTACAAAATGAAAAGCAAAAGCCAGCAGACCAAGAAGAGATGGTAATTTAGCATTAAGCTATAAAAACAAAAAAAGTTTTGTTTTCACTACACTGATTTATGATGCATCGATGGAAAATTAATTTTATATCTGGGCAAAGAGAGGAAAGTATTAGGAGGTTGAATCATTGCCACTCACTACATATTTATCAGGCAATATTATTTCAAAACTTCATTTGTCTGTTTGTGTCTTTTTATTTTGTTTTTGTTTTTTTGTTTTTTTGTTAAAAATTTACAGAAATCAATTATTCTCTGCATTCAGTCACACACAGATAAGGAAAAGGGGAGGAATACTTCTTTCCATCTGTTTTGGCCGCTCTGGCTTTCCTTCCATGCTGGAGAAATTGATCGCTGGCTGTCTGAAGGTCCTCTCCCTCTCCTTCTCTCATGTCACCCAGTTCAGAGGTCCGGTTGAATTTATTGTCTTGGTTTATGGTCCTGGCTGAGCAAAGTGCAGTCGTGGCAGTCTGGACAAACTCTTCGAGGACCAGAAGAAAAGGGAAGGGCTTGATGTGGGGCCTGAGGGTTGGAGTGTGTTGTGTTTCAGGGCCGAGTTTTGGACTTTCAGTTCTTATGTTTATTGAGGGCATTTTTTAAATTTTAACTGCTGACACTTCCAACAAAACCCCAGCTGTCTTACTTTTGGTTATCCTTACAGCTAGAGCAAAGACAAAAACACATCATATGTGGTTACAGCTATGATGAAGCTTTAATGTCCCCAAATGTGATATAAGCCCATGTGTTTATGTGTTTGCATGGGTGGGTTGGCGTACCTGAGAGCAGCAGCCCCACCCCCACAATAAAGCCATAAACTCAGTCAGCCTCTTCCACAGGTCCCTCCTCAAAACATATAGGCGCCTGATGTGCTGATTGCTTTATTGATATTGATCAGGGCAAAGTGTCAAAGCACTCGTCCATCTCTCTCACGGTTGGTGATTGTTATGCATGCATGTTATTGGGAGAATTTTGAAAAAGTCCTAAATGTAACTGCAAAATTACTATAAGTAAAACAAAACCAGTGTCATCTCCGTTTTTGTGTGCTGAAATTGGATTTCATTATATTCTTCTCATTTATTGCATTTTTTTAATCATAAAATCATTGTGTATGAATTCAAAAAGAAAAAAGATGTTTTGCTTGATTACCAAACAAATCTTGGCATTCAACATCACCCCTACCAAATATTTATTGGCTTTTGACCCATTGGTTGCAGGCCGGCTCAGTGCTTGTCCTTATCATCCCAACATGATTGGAGGCTGGAGCCTGCAGGCTGCATTTACAGTGCAAATGTTATCGTTCCAATGACACTTTAAACAGTCTTTATCAATATATAGTCATTCAAGGTTTATGAGCTTTGATAAAATGCCTCTTGCTATGCAGGGTCATTACAATCTGTAGAAATGAGGTCTATTTTTTTAAGATGGTAATAACTATTTTCTACAGTTCGTGAGGAACTTCAAATGCTCAACAGGTAAAATAAACACTCTGCGCGCCAAGAGGACAAAAGTGGCCTCAGTGCAAACGCTATTGATTTTCTCCTCAGGAGGATCAGCCTAAGGGCAAACTACAGTGTGCATTTGGCAGAACCTTATCATTCTATTATCTTTAAAACAGTGGGTTATCATAATTGCTTACTTAATAATTCTATAAAACAGTGGAGGTGCAACCTTTGCCTGGGCAGTAAACTGTCAAGTGCTTTTGATGTAGAGATTGAACAGATTCCTGCGAGAGTTAGAAATGCTGCCACATATTAATTTTATTGGGTAGATTACAAAAAAACTCGGCAGTAATTGCCTGTCACATAAAAATGCTAAAAAAAAAAAAAAAGGATCATTTCTGCTTACCTCAATTAGTCAATGGCATGTGGAGAGTTCAGATTAATTTTGTTAAAAAAAAAAAAAGATCAAAAACTACCAAGATTATCTCATTACATCAGAGAAAAAAAACTTTTCAACTGATTAACCCAGATAAACCAGCGCTCTCTTTGGATGTGATGAATCTCACACCTTTACAAGTACGTAGAACAATGGGGTAGACATACTTAATCAACAAGCGCAAACCTCATCACATTCAACTCTCAACCAAGCAAACAAGTCGATGTTGGTGATACTGTCCCCCTGCATGGGGCCAGGGGATGGTTTCTAAACACAGTTGGCTGGGGGATCAGTATTTAAGCCAAATGCAAGTAGACTTCAGCAGCTTGCAATCCTTGTGAGCTCAGATGGAGACAACAAGTTGACTCCCCGAGCTGGAGTTTACTGAATTCGACCTGAGCTATCCTTGTTTTGTTTTTTTTCTATTGTTTCTTACCAGCACAATTTGCTTCCTTCGCTGGAAAAAGGAGACTGCGATGCTACAAAGACATGTTGTATAACAAACAAGCATACATCTGACAGGTGCTCACCTCTGCTGAGCAGGCAGTAACCTTGGAGGGAGTAGACTGGAATGTAGCGGCCCTATCAGAGCTCAGAGGGAAATACTGACTGCAAAGGCCTTTTTTTTTTTTTTTTGTCCAGAGAGAAAAATCAATATTCCAGAGTCCATCACAGGGGTTTTGGCGTTTTTTTGTTTCCCTTCTTTTCATCAGGGTTCCAGCTATGTGAAACAGGCTCAGAGTGACCCCTGGAGAGAACGAGTTAATGCCTAACTTCTTTATCTATGTTTTACAGCCAAGGGTTGTACCTCCAAATCAATACGCGATACACAAATATCCCGGGGCTCCATGTTCTAGACAGAGTGGTGACGAGAGCTTGAGAGTAAGCCAGCTTCACACCACCCGGCTGAGAGAAAGGTCTGTTTTTTAGTGGCCAGAAGCAAAACATTTTACCGGTTTCAAAGTGTTTTGAAGGTCTGGTTAATGTCTGGATAACAGTGATATTTTGCTTATGTGGGAAAAGTGAATTTAAAATGACTACATTCACTACATATAGAGTGAAATATTTCAAACCTTTTAAATTCTGATTTCATGATTATGGTTTAGCAATTTACAGTGAAATATATTAATATTTCTGATTTTTTTTTTCATTGCTGTGGACCAAAATTATCACAACTAAAATCCTAAAATGCTTCACTATTGCCTTGAGTCTAGAATATATTAAATGTTAATTTCTTAAATAATCGATAAAAATTCACAATATTCAAATGTTTGAGATGTATCAGTATATTATCTTATTACATTATATTATTAGATATGTCTGGGTTTTTGTCACCTTTGCACAGAGAGAGCCTAAATATTTTCAGTCTTTATACCAAACTAAGCTAAACAGCTGCTATATTTATTATATATAGTCTAATATATTAGAGAAAAGCTAAGACAATATAAACAGAATGTAGTCTTTAGCTTTGAACTTAGTGAGTTCCATAATTAAGATATAAACTACAGCTAAATCCTGCCACAGAAAGAGCCTTAGAGGAAAGAATTAGCTGGCTTGACTCTGTCAACAGCTAACACAATCTGCATATTAGCATCCAAATAAGAAATTGTCATCTTAAATACTGCATTTATAGTGTCATAATTGGAATAATCCCACTCGGAAAATGTAGTGGTAGTTTCTCCTTGTCCTTTCCATTCCTTTTCATATCCATGAATAAACCAGACAAAGCTATGAACCTCATGTGTAAACACTCTTAGCATTAAAATGCAACCCATCGTCCTTGAATCCTCCACGATGTTCCCATTTTTGGACCTCAGAGCTCTTGAACACAACAATGTTGGAATAATGACTTCTCCACTTGGAAACTCCAACCTTCAGACATCCCATTAATACAGTGTTTGTTTGAAAATTAGCTAATCGTCTGCCAGCTGTAACTTCAAATTGAGCGTGCAGATGTGGGATTCTCAGAAAACCCATGGAATATTTTCAACCTGCATTTTCACAGCCCCCGCCAACCCCCACATCCTGTTAATATTAAAGATGAAGGTCTCAGCATGCAGCCTGGGAATGCAGCATCTGGACTGTGATAGCAAACAGCAATTTTCCGGGCTGTCACGAAACCTGTTTGGTGGACAGCTGAAACTCTATGGATGGTTTCAGGAGCAACCTTATGTTTTCCTCTCCCCTGTGTGTCTACGGTGGCCACGATTGTTGATATCTTCACTGTCTGCTGCTCCGTCCCTGCAGACCTTGCAACCAATCAGCAGAGCTGCTTCAACAGATAAAATGCCACATCAGAGTTTCAGAGGCCTGAAGCAGGTTCCAGTTCCCAACCAGTGTTATGGTGAGAGAAAGGAGCATCTACTTAGGGAGGACAGACACCCCCCCACCCCCCTTCTCTGATAGTAGCTGGTAATCTCTGAGGTTGACCTGTCAGTCAGGTCCTGGAGACAGATGACGTGAGGCCCCTGATAGGCTGTCTCCAGCGGAGGAGACACCAGCCAGCTGCATGGGCTGCTGGGACACAGAGCAGGACCCGAGGCGATGGACACGATGAAGACAAGGTGGGACAGGGAGGTGGTGTGGCAGAGGAATGCCAAGGCGGAGAGGTGGGGGGTCACAGAGAAGGTCTCCCGATGAGCAGAGAGACAGCTCTCTGCTGGAGTTCGCTGTGTGGCTGACAAAGTTTACTTAACGCCAACCCCTGGGAGCTCAGGTCAGCGGGGGAGGAGACCCTCGCTCTCAGGGACTGAAAAAGATCTAGAGGACAGTGAGGAGGCAGACTGATGAAGAACCTTTGTGGTCCAATTCAGCTTTAGATTGATTGTCCATGTCGGCAGACTCTGGCTCACATTCAAGTCAATGCATCTCTGCAAAACAGCCTGTGATGATTGCATTAGTCAGTTTTTATTACCTTGTTGTTGTTAGTTCGCTACACGCAACGTCCCTGATATGTGTTCCTCGTTGGTGAATTTACAACCCGTGCTGTCTAAGATTGCAGGTAATACACAAGCATTCAGAGGTCGTACTTTGTTTTACTACATCACAGTTAATATTTGTTTGTCATCCACACTTGTTTTCTTGACAGCACATATCATGATTCGTTTCTGCCGCTCACTCTCAAATCCCAGATGTTTCTCACAGTAAAAACAAAGAAGTGTTTTCAAAAACGGCACCAACCGCCAGAGCGCACGCTCACCGCGGCAACAATGATGTCCATACAGTGTCGGCATTAACCTCAGTCCAGTGTGATTCCGGCCCAGAGGGGAGAGAAGAACATTGATCCACTCCTCCTCCGGCTGGGGCGCAACCACCTTGACTTGCATTCTAATGATACCTCACTAATGATCTGGCTCAACGTCACCTTACTTGCCCAGTCAGATTATGGTTGTCGCAGAGTTATCCAAGGTGACATCAGTTTATGTCAGATGACAGTGGGTGACTGTGACTCTTATCACGTGTACTACTGTGCTACAGTGTTTGGTTATCAAATTTGACAGGAGGTTGGAGAAAAAAAATGTACTTAATATATTTTCCAAGAAAACTCTATAAACAGTCAGAACGAGCAGCATTGTACTTTCAGCACTTCAGACTTACCCTGTGTGGATATGGCAACCTGAATCCCCTCTGAATATGCATTCATGTACGCTTCATTTTAAGAAATTTTCCATAGCTAAATAATTTTGAGTTACTTGGGAATAAATATAAACAACTTTTATTGTCTTTCATAAAAAAACAAAACAAAAAAAACATTGTTCACTTATGTTAGTGTCGGAAATATAATTCATCTCCGACATTTGGACTTGCCCAGTGCTGTTGCATATTATAACCTTGTCAAATTCAATTGTCCCAGCATGTGAACTCCACGCTGGAGTAATTTTCCGACAAAAATGTCTTTTTTGAGACCAAAAGTCTGGGGAAATAGGGCTTACGCTAGTTAAAAGAATACTCTCCTTTAAAGACCTGCTGTAAATAAACTGTAAAATAAAATTTCAAACAGTTATTTTCACTGTTTGGATTGGAAAATGCCGTCATTATCCAAAACAGTTGTCTGCGATTATTTCAGTGGGCGCAATGTGCTGTAATAATTTGAACATTTTTAACTCAAAAAAAGTTACGTTATTACTTGTATTCATTATATATAAACACTCTGTGTGCAGGCAGTTGTTACTAGGTGACTGACCATCCAAGACTATCAGTATGACTTTTATATGTCAACAAATCCAGAAGTAATCCTGAGTGATTGGCGATAGTCATTTGTGTAATGTAAAGATGTTATCAACTTTTACAGGATGGCGGCGTTGGACAGCTCCGTTCTTTAGTTCGAGTGACTCGTCACTGCAGCCCAGCAAAGCAGACAGTGGTTCCTCAATGGCAGCTACTGGCCATGACTCCTATTAGATTACAGGGGAGATTTATCGAACCGGCTTCCGGTTCTTCAGATAGGATAGCAACAACACTTATCTCCAGATATTCTCTTATCAAAAAACTATTTAGTGAGAGAAACAGACATTAGCCCAGATTTTTTTTGACTGGTGAGTGCTCCAGCTTAGCCTCTTTGGTACAAGGGTCTGTTTGCACTACGCACACACGAACACGCATACCCCAACCCGCCCGGATGGAGACGCATTAACATTGCCTTGGTGCGCTCTGGATGTCACTGCCATTACGTTCGCATCCAGCTCTTGCACTTTGAGACCTGATCTTTTCAGCTCTGACATAGAAAACTGAGAAATGGTGTCACAAACCAAAAACAGGACGAAGTGCTGATGTGAATGTACGTTTATGCCCATGTGTTGGGTGTGTGTGGGTGCACCTGGCAGCACCATCAGGCCAGCTGGTGAGAGAGGTCACTACGGGAAAAGGAGGCGGTGGGTCACCGTGAGGTTACCCTGACCTGAGCTTAGTTTTTATACTGTTTATCCAGAGCAGATCCAGGGAGGAGAAACTGTGCATTTGTGCGTGCCAATGCATGCTGGGACAGAGCGAGGCAACGGAGAGTAATGGCTCATTTGGAAGCAACTACAAGATTTTGACAGAGGTGTTTTGTCAAATACTCATTGGTGTGTGTGTGTGTGTGAAGCCAGAAGGCCAAGCAGGGAGTACAGCAGCCAGATAGCATTCACTCCTGTTAATATGACCCTGAAAGTGTAGCTGGAGAAAAGCGGAAAAACTGGACAGCTAAGTTGTACGTGCCAAGACTTTATAATTTTAATAACAAAGTTTGATTTCCAATAGCTTATTAATCAAAGAGCTTGCTTAGGAACCAGCGATATTTTTCATTAGCATGTAAGATGAGATGGTTCATGTAAAGCTGGTGTGCCCAACAAGCATTCAGACTATTTGTTCTCTCCGTGGATGATGCCTGTAAAAGGGGCTGCAGGTGCTTAGGCCAGGGGCACAGTGTCTAGGGGCCACGTTAACCATTAACACAGCCATATAACGCTGTTACTTATTAGCGCCTCTCGCTCTTGAGACTCCCACCGACCTGAGTCACAGGTAGGAATCCCGCCAGGTGTGTCCGTTGCGCACTGGCTGGCACTGTGCGAGGTGTCAGAAAGCAGCCTCCCTCCTTAATTCTTTCCTGTTCTTCCTCTCCCTCCCTCTATTCGTCCTTCTTAGCTTCCCTCTCTCCCACACAGGCTTGTTTGTGCGCTCCACGCCTCTCCCTCGCTAGATCTTCTCAGGAATCTCATGATGACCTTTAACCTTTCCTCCATAAAATGCAGAGACGTAAATATGTATAGTACAAAGTTAAGAGGAAATATCGTTGCACCAGGTACTTTACTCTGTAGGGCAAAAGTCTGAAAGCCACTATTGAATGACTCACAGCGCGCACTGCGAAGCCTGTGTTAGCTTCTTGCTACAGCAGGAAGATGAAGACTTTTATTAGCTATTTCTTGATTATACTTTCATTAGTTAAAACATTGTCGTTTCTCCATAATGAGATGTGTTGCTTTTCAACCTCTGCCTTTTTGGTCTGCCACGCTCACTGACACTGTGTTAATGTACATTATATGAAACACAACTAGCTGCCTAAGATAAGACACGTGTCTGTGCTTCCTTCAAGTTTTAAATGCACTGAACCTTAAAAGACTAAACTCGGGTAACTTTTAAAGTGTACAGTTGTATCTGTACTTTCGGGTTCAGTATGTAAAATATTTGTTGAAATGGCAACATTTTTCTTTACTTTTACAGTTTAATGTTGCCCCCCTTTCACTTGCAACGAGCTTTGCGGTCACACTGATGAGAAAGGTTAAATAATGAACATCTTTTATCTGGTTTGTTTACTCTGTGTTTGTTTACATTTTTACATTTTATGTTGTAGCGAATGAGATGTGTGGAGGTTTTGATGGAATTCTGGAGTCAACTGAACCAGCGGCTTCCCTCGCTCACAGGATTTGTGCTAAAATAATCCTTCCCTGCAAGAGAGCAAGATAATGTTAAACTGTAACTTGTCCATGTATTTAGAGCTTAAAAATGGCTGATAATTACCATTAAGTTTCCCAGTCAAGTGTGAATAAATACATGCATACTCTTTTTCTTTTTGAAGATCAAGAATCAATCAGTGAATCCATGCATCAAGTTATCTGGCAAAATATTTAAGTTATTTAAGGTTTCAGTTCAGTTCAGTAAATATTAAAATTTACAGTTTCTACCAAAAAACCCACCCAGAAAACCTCTCTCTCTCTCTCTCTCTCTCTCTCTCTCCTACTGACTTTGTCCTGAACAGTTCAACAGAGCCATGAATCTGGAAGAGACGTTTGATGCTGTTACTTTTATTAACACAAAATGAAATTCTGGAGTGGAGGCGGCGACCGTAAAGATGGAGATCCTGAAGAATCTTGTTTTTCTGCCTGCAGCATATGAAATCTAAGTCATAAACGACACGTTCACAGTGTGCGTCCCTCTGAAGGTACCACCTGTGACAACCGCTCCATCCTCATCGTCATTACAGACCTTTGTTGATAACGTTTCATGGCTTTCATCAGCCGGTCCAGAATTCAGGGAATGCCTCCTTGCCTGCATCTCGGGGCTATAAGGCTGCATTCAAACAGATTTGTAAACACGGGGCTTAGTGCAGTCTGAGTACCTAAGTTGGTGACTGCTGTCCATCAAAACAAACCACAGGCACTGGCCAGGGCTGGTCTTAAGTTAAAAACTGGATTTATCTTCATCTGGAATAGCAAACAAAATCAAAATATATTTTTAAGAGCGTTCCTGAAGGTACCCACCCGACACAGGTGCACATACAATCCCTCTATATTTATATTATGCTTATAAAACTTGGGCCTTTACAACAGCATTCTTATGAAATAACTGCCAATGTGGACGTGACTTTGACACTGAACGGAAGTCAGGCCAGTGGAGAGCTGAGCCAATGTTAAGTCAGACCAGCCGTGTCTTTCTTTTTCTTTTGTTGAGGTGTTCAGCGCAAGTCACAATAAGGGATTTAACTGTACGTGCTGCAGATTGCCCTGATACGGCCTCCCAGCGCTGCCAGTGAGAGCAGACACCAGACGTTGTAACAGGACTTTAATTTTGCTCCTCTGCGTTTAAAAACCCAAATTGTTACTGTGACGCAAAGTGGATCGTGACACGCTGATTGTTTTCGGACGGAGCTGCACGTTTACCTCAAACAGGGACAAAAAGATACTGTCCTTCCACTGTGGGCAAACATGCAAACACTGCGAATCACTGCTCTGTGTGGTACGGCACACACAGTTGGTGAGGTCACAGAGGAAGGCGCACGATCGGTGTGTCTGACAGCAATATGATAAAGCCATAATTGGACCATGTAGAATGCATATGTTTCTCAGTCAAACAAGAGGCCCTGGCTGTGCCGTAGAAACAACATCTCAGTGTTTCCATTGTCTGAAGAAGTGAGGGA
>KV751351.1:1478606-1492222 GCA_001698575.1 Mola mola | reverse complement strand
CAGTTCACGTTGTAAATTTATATGTGTGTTGTATTTCTAATGTTAAACAGAGATTTGATTTAATTTAATTGAATTCAGCTCTCCAGTGAAAATTTGAATCGATGCCGGATTTTGGATTTGCCTTCAAGAATTCATCCTGAGTTTCGGCAAACGTGATTTTAAAGAAACTGCAGGCAATCACTGAATTCATGCAAATCTTACGTGGGGATGTTTGCTCTTGTAATTAATTAGGCACTTAATGTGTCACCCTATTCGGCGCCTCTGTTTGGTAATGTAATCTTTATGGGTAACAATGAGCCATTACGCGCATTACGCCCAGCTTTTTTTTTTTTTTTTTTTTTTACAAGGAAATATGATGGAATCCCTGGAAATGAACGTCCTGTCCACAGCCCTGCGTAAATGGCAGTTAAGTGGACGTCATAACAGGGCCAGTGTTATTGTTAGGATAGGGCCGAATTTTAAGTGTAAAAAAGAGGAGCGGGACATTCCCTTTAAATATTCTTTTTTTTTTTTTTTTTTGTTTGGATGACAACTGGAGTCTAACGTGTTGGTATCACACTCGTCTCTGAGACGTCGTAGTTCTGCGTCGGTTATAATCCTTAATTTGGTTCTGTCTGCAGTCGACGTCCAGGAGGATCGGCTTGTCCTGCGCCAACTGCCAGACCAGCACGACCACTTTGTGGCGCAGGAACGCGGAGGGAGAGCCGGTGTGTAACGCCTGTGGGCTCTACACCAAACTCCACGGGGTGAGGCGATTGTCTCCACTTAAGCCAGCAATATGGTAAATCCGCGACTGACGAATTGAAAATAATGTGCAACTGCTGGTCCAAATGCGCAGGTACCTCGGCCACTTGCCATGAAGAAAGAAGGAATCCAGACAAGGAAAAGAAAACCAAAGACCTTGAATAAGACTAAAATGATAATAACAATATTATTTTTTTTTTTTTAAGGAAACAACCCAGTCTCCATGACTCCCACATCCACATCTTCTTCTAATTCCGAAGACTGCTCGAAAACCAGCTCTCCCTCTGGACAAGTGTCAGGGGTAAGACTTAGAAAATGAATTGAGAGTGCGTGAAAAATTCAGTAAAACGTTTATGTATTCATAATTTACGCTTAGAGTGATTTTTTTTAAATGCCATGATTTGCCCTCGATGCACCTTCAGAGTTGAATATTTTGTAAAGACGAAATACATCAGGTGTTTGAATTATTAAAGGTCACATGCAGGCTGACAGATGTTCTACAGCGATGACTGCCGCTAAAGAATGTTAGTCAGGTGAACATCGGGTGTTTTTTTTCCAGTGTTGTAATAGTAATGTAATGCGAGTGTCCTGATAGTCCAAAAATTAATCATGAATCACGCTGAAAATACAGACAAATGCATTTTTGATAAAAGCAAGGTCTTCTTTGAGACTGCAGTACGTCTTATAATGTGTGTTTATCTGCTCTGATGTTGAAGGTCAGCTCGTCTGTGCTGTCCAGCTCGGGGGAGGGGACGGGCTCCGGCTCGGCGGTGAAGTATCCGGGACAGGACGGCCTGTACACCAGCGTGGGTCTGTCCCAGCCGGCAGATGTACCTTCAGTGAGGGGTGAACCATGGTGCCCCATGGCCTTAGCCTGAGCATCGAACTCTTTGGGAAGACGGCAATCCCGGGCCCCTCTGCTTGGATGCTCTGCAGTGTGGAAATATTCGGGGGCAATGTCTGTTTCCTTCCTTGCAGCGGATGCAAGAAGAGTTGGACTGGGGGAGAGAAGGACAGGGCCGCGAGCTTGAAGAGAACGTGGAATAGCTGGGCTTGGTTTCCAGATCAGTGTGTGGGGATCTTGTCCCCTTTAGAAAATGGAGGGAATCTCCAGGCCAGACGATCAAGCAGGTGGCCTGCTTTGGATGGTTTTCTGGATCTGCTGTGCTCTGTCTGATAGCTCTCCCTTCCCGCAGCACAGTGCCAGACCTTGTTCCTCAAAGTAAAGCCATCGTGTACATAATGGATTTCCTTGTGAAGACAAAGCTGTTGTTGGATACCACTGCTTCGTAAAAAAGTGCTGTATCCTCGAAGGACATTTAGATTTTTATTTCTTTTCCACAACTGGAATCATACCGCAAGTGCCAAGACAACTTCGATGAATCAGAAAGAAAAAAAAATATTTATAAATCTTCCATTGTTGAAAACATGGTTATGATTGTTAATAAAGATATCATTATAGAGTAGAAGTTAAACATCTTGATGTCTTCTTTTTTCTATTGTTTTTTTTTGCTTTATAACTGGTTGTTTTTGTAGTACAGTAGTGTTGAATCTGCACGTTTTTCCACTGAAAGCTCTTACTGTGTCTGACTAGTTTGGTTTAAACAGGGTATAAAAAAAAAAACAATGTCATATGGTGATTTTGTTCATTTATTTACTGGAAACAAGAGATGCCAATAATCAACTCTTTCGGACTAATTTTTTGGATATTATATGACTGTTGTCTGCTGTCGGTTAGCAAAAAGGTACATTTCCTAAAAATTCTCACATACAAAGCAGTCGAAGGCTTGTTTGAACAAAGTGTACCCAGACTGACCTTTATGTTACAAGTCATAAACTGCAGACTGTTGGCTGCACTACCTGAGTCACTATAAGCTGTGTACCTCTCTCAATGCAAGCATGTTCTGTTGCATCATTTTATGCCAAAATTGGACAAAAAGCAGTTCGGTAACCTCTGAACAGGCTCGCGCCACCTCACCTAAGGAGTAAAAGCAGTGTAAGAGCCCAGTAGTTTAACAGAATGAGCTTTTAAAAAGGACAGTTGGAATAAAGAAACAAAAATCACAATGCACATCCTGTCTATTATGGTGGCACGCAGTCTCAAAATGTGAGCTGTTATGTTTGATCTTTCATGCTGTTTGTCACACTGTCCTCCAGCAGCGGTGTTGGGGGAGTCTTAAGAAAAACATTTCTGGCCACAAAACAATCATAATTTAAATCTGCAGAGGCAATCTGACAAGTTCTGTATGAAACTTGGTGTAAAAAGAGTTCTTTCTTGTTTCTATTTTAATTTTTTTTTTTTTTCTTTCACAATTTGCTTTATCCAAAAGGCTATGTCATTCATTCTTCTGGAGTTATTTATTTTTTTTTTTTAATGTAATTTTTTTTTTTGCATTTTTTTTTTTTTTTTTTTTTTTCTTTTTTTTGGTTGTTGCTTTATTTTTTAAGGAATTATTTAAATTCAGCCCAATAAATTGTTTTCTGGTGATGCGAATTAATACAGAGTTAGCCTGTGTTTGAGAGAATATGAAACACTGGTTGTGAGAAGCATGTATTTTATTCATTTTTCAGGCATACTTTTGTATTGGGCAACACAGCCCAGAATGAGGAAGAGAGGTGGAATGGTGGAAGAATGAGTGGGGATTTCCCAACAATTTTTTTTTTTTTTTTTAGATATTCAGGTATTCTCACTCAAACGTTTCAGAAATTTCAGGTCTGACTGAAAAGAAAAAAAAAAAAAAAATCGCAAATTTGAATTCCCATCCCTAATTAGTGTACACACTCAGCTTGTATTTATTTAATTCAAGTTTTTATTATTCCCAAAGCCTTTTTTTTTTTTTCGACCCCTCAGTAGACTGTGAGTAGAATCCACTTTCCTGTGTCCTCTTGAACCAGCAGCTCAAAGTACCTGTCACAATGTTTACTGTACTTAAGCGAATATGACCCACGAGTAATTCCACATGAAAAGATTTTAGGGATGGTTAAGATTTATGCCTAAGCTTAGTGTTATCTGTCTGCTCTTTGACATATTGATGTCGCTGAGTTTATTGAGTGTGGAGGAATGCGCTAAACTGCACCACAGCCGCAGCCCCGGATTTTCTGTTCTTTTGCAGAGGATCAAGCCTTTTGACATTCGGTTAAGCGTTGTTTCTACAGTGTTACTGCGACTGCTGTCGGATTTGTCTGCGAATGGCAAATGGAAACGTTTGGCTCGCGTCGATTTGCTGCTGGGTGTTAATGTAAAACACAATTCATCCAGCAAGACCACCGGTCATTAATCCTTGAACTTCCATGCAGATAAATTACTGGACCACCTTTAGATATGTAAAGGAAAACTAGCGTTGAACTCAAAACACGGGCAAATATTTATAGGTTTCTGAATTTATGAGGTGGTCCTACCTTGGCATTGGCCAACTGGTTACCGTGGCGCTGCAAGGGAGGAAATATAAACACAACAGTGCAGAAATCCTCCCTCAGCTGGATAGATGTTCGCAGAACTGAGGGTCATATCAACAGCCATGTTCACATAAAGTGATGCAAACAGCAAGCCTACGGTGTCTTTCTGTAAGGTGATGGAAAGTATTTGTATGAGCACTGTCCCACCAAGTGATCAAAAGCTGAGGGGTGGAACAAAGAGGGAGAATGCAGAGATCTTGATGGCTGCGAAGGGTTTAAAGTCCTCCCAAAGTAAACAGAGAAGGCTAGCCCAGCAGCAGCAGACTACGGGCCTCAGCGCCATTTGGCCATGGGGCTTCAGCACAGAATGGCCCAGTGGCTCCCTCAGGAGATGCCCGTTGATCTTTCCACGTTGCCTTTCAAAGGAGAGCGCTGCTGGCCCTGCCTCCGGAAGAGATGGGATCTCTGACTCAGCCCTTTTGGGTTTCCTCGACAGACACGGCGGCACATTCTGGAAGAGAAAAGCACTTGAAAACATGATGGCCGTCCTGTTTGTGAAAGCCTTTTTTTTTCTTTCAGATTTGGAGTACCATCAAAAGACGGCTAATGGAAATAGATTACAAACAATTGATTGTTTTGGATTATCATTTTGGTTTGTTCACCTTGTCAGATTCACAGTAAGCTAATGTGTGTGTTCAAAGCTACGTGCACTCTCCTCAGTTAGCAAACATGAAAGAATGAAAGGACCTCCTCGTTCATAAAGTCATAAACTATTGCAGCCCTGCTAACAGGAAGTCAGCAAAAGAGGAAGAATTTCATGCACAACAAGGAATAACTGTTGGTCAGAAGTGAAGACATTGTTAAAAACGTAATGTCAGTGACTCTCACAGAGATGATATCATATCACTATGTGTATACAAAGTTACTTATTACGGAAACAGTGGGAGTGTATTCAGGGAAGGCTGGGTGTTGGATCAAATGACGCTTGTGGTGGAGAAAAGTGAAAATCTGAGGGTGGGACAAAATGAGTGATTGCTGTAAGAAATTACAGGAGCTTCTCAGGAACAGGCCCTACCGGGACGAGATGAGGTGAACGTGGAGGAAAAGACAAAAACAAAAAACTTTGTTATAACAAAGAAAGGATGAGTTCCTGTTTAACCTACAACCCCATTCACACAAGCTACTCAAGTTACCTGGGAACAAGGACATTTTATCTATTTACCTCTCAGTTATCCTTCAAGGTGAAAAATATCTTTAGTGGGCAGTTTATTATTCAGGCCATTTATGAGGTTTGATTGAGTGCATAATATTCAACTGTTTATAATGCAAATTCATCAACTTCCCAACTGTTTCCCTTCTGATAACTAAAGTGTGTGTCAGAGCATGTGTATGCATGTTGAGAAAAAATATTTTTCTATTTGAACTTCTATTTTTGCATCCGCGGGAGGCACAGTAAATAACACTCTGCAAACATTTAAGACCAATGAAACTATGGTGAGGTTAAACACCTGAGTGAAGAAACCCATTTGTTTGCTCAGTCTGTTGTTCCTCCTTGCCGTGAATAGTTCAGACAGGCACTCACAAATGTGAGGCACGAAGCAGGTTCAACAGAGCCAGGCTTTCTTTGTGAAAGCTGGTTTGACAAACCCTGAGAGATTATAGGTATCACAAATGTGGTCATAAACTTTTTCTTTGTTAACTCCTGCTTTCTACGTCAGATTCTGCGCACGTTCACATAAAAAGGCACAATTTATGCATCATTTAACTCCTCTTCCACACAAAATGAACTGGTCCTGTACTACCTTCTTCATTCATCTTGAACAGGTTGTGATAATGGAGGGCTGTGAAGATTATTACTAAAATACATTATGGCAAAAAGTAATGTTGTTGCTCCCTGTAAAGTACGTTGGAACAGTGTCAGAATGTTGCTGATCATGAACATTCATCACGCTGGTATGTATTCCTCCAGTAAATTCACTCTTTAGTCTGTGATTGTATTTCTAATGTGAAGACTGCATGTTGTAAAAAAACTTTAAGATGACAATGAGATGCACACTTACACTATTGCAGCTAATTAGACCTACAGACCTTGTTTGGATGACAGTACTAATATGGCCCTGGAAGTTTGTAGCTATAGACCTAAACACATTTCTGTTGCCCAGAATCTATACATCACAGCGAAATATTGTCAGGAATAGAATTAATGAAAAGGGAAAAATTTTGATTAATAGCGCTTAATAGTTAATAGCTGATATCAAGAATAAGACCTCGTCCTGACCAGTTTTCTTTAATTTTTATGCCTGATTTACCATGGTGATCTAGCCAGGTTAAAAGAGACCCACCTCTGTGACACTTACAGCCCCTGCTTTCTGCTCAACATACCTCGCTAAGACACTATTCTTGTTTCGTGGTACGCCCCTCAGTACTTCTAAAGCTAAATCTGCTCCTGCAGACTGAAATCAGTCTGAAGCCATGACAGCGGCTCTCTGAGGGACTCTTTGCTTTGAGCTAAATGCTAATGCTGTTATGCTAACATGCTCACAGTGACAGATGTTGAGCAGGTAACAGAACGGTAAGCTCATTACAGGTGTGCGTTTCCACTGGCGACCGTACTATTACCTGGTTAGTGGGGCAGCCTGACCGCGCCAGCTATGGAAGGAGCGTAACATCATAGAAACGTGATACAGTGTATCCCGACGAAAAAATCGTAAGAACGAAAGAGGAAACAATGGTTGACATCCAGCACTTCCTGTTGTTTCTTGTCAGCATGTGGCTGTTTATCACACAGACAACCATCAATTAGAAGCGATGATTCCTTCTACCAATCCGCGGACTGCAGTGAGTCTACCCAACCCCCTTCAAGATACGGTTTAGCTCTGGTTGGTAACCCAAGCGAAGGGTGACAAAACTGGCACGGTATAATTTGCTTTTTAAGGGTACCATTCACAGCTTTTGACAATGGAAATGCAATAAAATGTCTGCCTTACCGAACTGAACTGAACCGCACTGCTTAGTGGAAATATGGCTTATGTGTGAGCCATTAAGGGAACCTTGAAAAGGTATCTGCAAAGACAAATACTATAAACCAAACAATGACTGCCTGTTATTTTCCATGGAATCTTGGTCATTTGCTTGACATGACTGGAAAATAACCCTGGTATTGTCACCCTGTTGTCAGGAAGAGGCAGAGTAAAACATTTAAAACCTAATTTATTGTCATGTCCGACTTTATTACCATGCATTCATATGCTAAGATCAACAGCCAATTTTACTGATCTCTCTTACTGTCCTATGATAAAAGACAATGCACACTGTGGGACACATCACAAAGACTTGGACGACTGACGATTGTCAGCTCCATCCCAAAATGGCGATATTCGATGTCCTGGGAATGCAACTCAACAATCAGCTTTGTTGCATATTACATTTTTAACTAGAGATAAGGAGTTGCAAAAACAAGAAAAATCATAAAAATAACATCGATAAAACATAATTATTCTGCATTATAGGTATAGTTTAAAATAGAAAAAGGTGTTGATATTGTGACTATGAAGTTATGTTTGCATTTCTCTGTCCTCCTTACTGGGCAACACTTTAGTGAACTCAGTGATGGACGTGTTTATTTTCATTGCAGCGCATATTTGCAGGAACGAAGTAAAGTATGAGAATCAAATCTATCTGTGTTTGTAGATGATACAATGTCAGCTTCATTAAGCATGTGTTACTCTCTAGTGGAAAAGTTATTTCATTATACCAAGCCCTCTGACTAAAGGAGTCTGGGCTTTGAAACGCAGCTACTAAATCAGTATTTTCTGCTGCCGCCATCTGAGGAGTATGCTGAGATTCTTGGGAGTTCACTGCAAGGTTACAGCTATCTCTCCTCTCCTTACTACCCAACAGTCAGCCTTGTGTCCAAGGCGTTTTGAATTAAGTTCAGCGCTCTGTTGTATGGGAACTCGAGCTTGTCGCCAAATGCAATACTTCCCGGAGTATTTCTGTCAGAACCCTGGCCTTTACAAACAAAATACAGTGAAATCACAGCGGGCCTGTTTTAATCGATTAAACATATGTCAACAAGCACAATGCTAATCACTGTCGCGACGAGGAGAGCAAATTCTCTGCTGATAAAGTAATAATAGGAAGACTGTCATGACTGTGAAAGGACGATCGGACAGAAAGTGGGTTCAGCTTCAGTTTTAGACTGATGAGAAGTATAGCCTACAAGGACAAGACAAAGTGAGTCAGAGATACTGTATGTGGTTTCCATGTGCCATGTATGTCGTGTGTTTGTTTTTGTGTCTGTGTTTGGCTTGGAAGGGAAAGTAGTGGAAGTAGTGCCTTTCGAAATGGTATCAGTTGTTTTTCTCAAACTCTCCACACTTCAGGAGAACCAGTAGCCACAGCTTTAGTCATTTGGGTCAAATGAGGGCTATGCAGTTTGGTGGGATTTTACCAGCCCCTCCTACCCAGAATGCAGCGCGATGTCTCTGACTTTAGGACTTCGGAACGAGGTATGCTTGTGTAAACACCATTTGGCTCGCTGAAGTCTTGAAATGTAATAAATTTACATCTAGAGCTCAAGATAGCAGCACAGCCACACACTGAAGGCGGGGGATAGACTGCAGGATGGAACAGCCTGACAGATGAGACCAGTGAGGCTCCTGTCCTGTCTCTTGATTGGGTGCCTCTTCATTGAGACCTATGACGAAAACTCCTGATAACCAAATGAGCATCTAAAATAAATGACAGGATTACGCATGGCAGACTCCCAAACAGAGGAGACAGAGGTTCATTAAAGTCTCACCAGTCATTGTAGTCAGACTTTTGTTATTTTTTTTAATGTTTTTTGGTTATTTTTCCTTATTTATCTTGAAGGAACCCCAAACCCCATAGAAATAAATTTTGGGCTTTGGTAGATTCAGCCATCTCTGAAAATGATGTAAACGTGAAATGTACTTACTTAAGTAGCTGCTGAGATCTTGAAACGTGGCAAAACTGACCAACCAAACATTTAGAGTCAAATTATACGATCCAATCAGACACAGAATGATTTCACTATCCTCAAATAACTGACCATGATGGCCATGCTGACAGTACTGCTAGCAAGCTAACATTTCTACTGCTGACTGTGCAGGTTGCCAATCCAGTGCTGTCTCATAAATGAACTCTTCTATTTATTTGACTATAATGTTAGTAAGGTTTTGTGTGTTTAAACACATATGTTTCAGTTAAAACTGAAATTTGAAAATCATAAAAACAGCAGAGTGTTCAAAAATCATTTTCAGAAATTTTCTATTGCATGGAACCTTTTCAACCCCTTTGAATCTTCTCAATTATTTCAATTTTCCACTGGGAAAAAATCAGTACCTGGTGCAATATTTAGTAGGAGTAAAGCAGACCCTGCAGAAGCAGTGTCAAAGTAAGTTGTACATGTACTATGCAGTAGAAAAGCATCATAAGTCTTTTGCTGAGCAATTAAGCTACACATTAAAAACATCAAGGACATTTTTATGAAAATACTCTTAAATACAGAAAAGTCTTTAAGGACAGATTAGCTAGATATTATATTTGCTTACTTATTAATGAGGTGTATATACTGGTGGTTTGAAGGCAAGTCTTCAACAGTTTTCGTTTTTGCTTCCATAACTTGTTTATCCATGTGCACATTTTTGCTTTCAATCGCAAAATTCCTAAAACATGGACTTTACAGAAGCATCCCACGTGGCAGCATAGCAATGTTAAACTTGTCATACACAAAACAGGGAGGTATCCACTGCAGCATGCACCTCCCCTAAAAAAGAGAAACCCGATCTCAGAGCCGGACACAGCACTAGCAGTACAGGAGAGATGAAAAATGGACAAGATCTATATAGTAAATAAGCATTAAAATCAGGAGATATTCCCTATGGCTACAGCCAACTCACTTTTGAAGAGCAATGCCCACTGAGGACATCACTTTTGCAGTCCTCACAGGAGCCTTTTCACCGAGATCGCTGGGCTGATCTACTATTATAACAACTAACTGAACTAATTACTCACTAATTACAGGTAATACATTAAGAGATATTAATAGTTTTTAAAGCAGTCATACTAAAAATCTTATATATTACAATAACTAAACTTGCCTAACACTGTTTATGGCCCAGGAAAAGGATGCAGCATCTTACACACTGTGCCTTTAAAGGCTAATGAGAACTGGAAAACTAATGTGTTTGTGTGGTTTCATGTGTTTACATGCTCTCTGTATGCCCTGCTTTAGAAATGCTAAATTTTGCATTTCAGCATGCCAACAATTGCTTTAAACTAATAGAACTTATGGCCACAGGTACAAAAATAAGACAAAGGTTTCTACCACACTGTCGCTTTCCTTTCGAAAACAGCAGTGGCATGTAGTTTGAGTCTTACTGTGAACTCGGTGAGTGAACACAAAGCAGAGCGGCTTCCTCATGCTCCCCTGACCAGGCGGACCCTTTGGCTGTGCTGACCAATTAATTATAGATGTGACTTTAAAACTTCCTGTTTTTCCCTCCTTAATTAAGCCAATCTGCACCGCTGCTCTAAAGAGAGGAAATTCCTGAAAATAGGGCTCAATTTCAGCGCGTTCAGTTATTTGTGCCAGCACAGATTGCATCAGCTGTGTTAATGTAGTCAAACTATGTTTAATGAAGGAAATTATGTCTGTCATTTCTTCCTGCTTCGCCCCCAACTAATGTGGGAATTGTGAGGAGAGTAGGTGCTTTTTGTGGGCACAGCCTGTTCACGGATTAGTAACTACGTGCCCTTAGTCATTCCCAACAGACATCCATCTCTGCCTGAAATGTTTATTATTACAATCATGCGGTCACTTATTTTGAAGAAATAGAAAAAAAAAAAACAAAATTGATTTATGCTTCCACTGTTACCCTTTCCTGTCCTCGTTTCTGAAAACAAAATTCCGGTGAATTCTTGCAGTATTAACACTGAACAGTTATGGGGTCAAGCTTTCACTTACACTGCACAATTTAACTGGCTGGCCACAGGCCATGCACAAATAGTGAGCTTTTAGCTGCAATTTCACTGTAAGACTCAACTAGAGAAGTCTGACCACAAACTGACAAACTGACCTTGACAGCAGACACACTTCATATCTCCTCGCCACTTTTTTTTTCCACGGTTAAAAAAAAATAAATAATTAAAAATCCAGAGGCAGTAATCAAGAGCACCAAGTCAAACTTGAGCGTTATCATAAATGCTCCAAACTTCTTGAACACCTGCCAGCATTTTTTCAGCAGTGCCTTTTTCAACTTTGAACCGAAACTCACCTCAGGGCCTCACCCTCTGTGTTTTTCACAGGGAAACAGGAAAAAGGAGGAGAAAATGAAGAAGTACACGGACGCAAAAACCTGGGCTCAAACATTTTTTAAACGTGGAATTGAGGTGGAGTGTTTCTTTATAAAAATATGGAGTCGATTAAGAGTAGAGCACAGTGGGAAGTGACATTCTTTTGCTTTTCACTGTCAGGTGAATGCCATCTATTGTTCTGTGCTGTGCTATCCTTGTGTGAAATCAGTGGCTTTCTGGATGAATTTATTGCAAGTGTGAACAATAAAACTTTAACGTGAACAATTACTAACACGATACTACATTTTATTTATTTTGTTTGAGACTCAACATACAGGCCGAAACAAAATGTGCTTGACTGCCTGTAGCCTCATCGCAGGAGTTGAATATGATACTTTCTAATTTTAGACCAAGACAGTTTGTTACTATTAAAGGGTATTTTCTGGTGTAATGAAATAAAATAATATTGAATGTGGCCTCCTCCAGAGCAGCGTCAGTTACAGTTACAAAACTTGTATGGCTGATACGATCGCTGCCTTTCTTTATAAGCCTTGTGGATAATTTTTGCCAGAAAGTACAGCAATCACAGACGTGCATCCAACAACTTTATTTTATGGCGTGAACATAAAAGAAAAAGAAGGCCATACATTTTACACACTGTAAAAACAAAATCGTTGTTTAAATTCGGGCATTCTGGACACTAACTTGTTCAAATTTATAGCTTTACAGTGTATGTGTAGCTTTAGATGTTCCATCAAAAGATGCATGGATGCATAAACACAGGTGGCTAAATAGAATGAAGGCACTCAGAGAGTGTAAACGCAGCTAAATTCCATACAGCATATGCTCCCTACCAATAAATGGCTACCTTTTAAGGTTGTTTTTTTTTCTGTGAGCTCATATTTCAGCTTTCTTACCAGACTGTGGTATCAGTGTTTGTTTTGGGCAGTCCTGAGTGTGATTTTTAGTTCAAGGTCTTTTGGTGTGGGAAAAAAGCACATGTTGGTGCCACCTGATGTGTGCCACATGAACCACAGAGCCAGCTGGTTCTGGCTAATTCACAAACCCTCGGATAAGTTATAAAACAACACCAGTTAGAACACTCTTTGTCATATCCTTCTGGAGATATGTCTGAAAAAAATGTGCTTTTTGAATTGTCATTGTCCGTGACCTTGAAATCCCCAAAGAAAGACATTTGTAGCCATCTCTACGTCAATTCTCTCTGGAGTTATGGTCAAAAACACAGTTTTGACCTTTGACCTTTGACCTTTGGCCACCAAAATCTAGTCTACATCTAAATCTTTATCAAAATTGGTCAATTAGTTTTGTCTTATCCGAGCTAATTGACCAGATGGACAAACAAACAAACAAACAAATGCCAACATAAAGATAACCACCTCCATCTCCGCTGGCAGAGGTGACAAAAGTTACATATTGTGCAACTATCATTGTTGTGAGTGACAGAGTTTGATAAAGTTAAGTTACTCCAACTCCAACTCCAACTCTCTTCTCAAGTTAAATTTAGATTTAACTCTCTGTGGCGAGGCAGAACTGCTTTTAAGTTGTCATGGGGCGAGCACATGTTGCATCCTAAACTGTAGGTGTATTGATCTGATCTAAGGGGGCCTGCTTCCTGAGAGTGGGTGACACAAACCACTCCCGGACAGTGATGACTAACCACATGATGGAAAAGTTCTGGAATTACCCTCAGATGATGGTGCTTTGTTTTGGTGTTTTTATTACTGCAATTGATTAATTCAGAGCTCAGAGTTGGCAGGGGTGCTACAGCGTGACATGCACAAAAGCCATTGCAACTTATTGTGGTGGTTTCACATTGTTTCTCAAGTGGCTCAATTCCTGTCATTCCGAGACTGAGGAGTGAGAAAACACACCTGTAATATGTGAATTTAAAACAAAAGAAGAGGGCCTGCTGGACTTATTTGGCAGGATTAAGAGGATCCTGCCCGATTGTGTTACAGGCATTCTACGCCAATTCCTCGAATATATTTAGTATTTGTCACAATTCACTAATTTCAGTCAAGTTAGCTCTCAGCCACACTAAAGTTTGTGTTTTCATTTTCTGCATTATTACTTTTGTGATTCCACACAAGGAGAAACCCTTAAATTGTGTCCTCGTTTCAGTTATTTAAGCCAAT
>KV751351.1:1424439-1478567 GCA_001698575.1 Mola mola | reverse complement strand
GAACTGGTGGTATGACATCACAGAGGAGGAAATCCAAGCAGGCCTACTAGCTGTCCTGTTAGAGGCCCCTCAATAAACAGGCTGGTTATCACATCACTAACATTTATTTAACCCCTCTACAGAAGGTGTTATGTAGACCTTGTGCAGGGGAGGGAGCTGTTCCCAAAACCTCTTTGGCTGACCTGTTACCAACCTTCACTGATATGCTAAACATTCTTGACAACACTAGCGAGCCATGCAGATTCATATAGTGTAGAGACACACCACTGCTGTCCTCTTTCTGCCATTAAGTGGTTTAAACTGCTCTTAAGACATTCCTTTACCCCCTCACAGTCCACTTCTCCTTGTATCCCACTCCAATACAGGCCTCCCAAGTTTGGCTGTCTCCCTGGGATGGTGGGCCGTAAGCATGACTTCACCAAAAAGAAAGCTTTTATGGTCAAAAAATGAACGGATGAGCGGGTGAAAGGATGAGAGGAATGGTCCTATCCTTAACACCCACCTCCATGTCTTTACAGTGAGTAGTGAGATGCAGCGCTCTCCCCCACATCTTCACATCCTGACGCCAGGCCCCATGTTTTCTTAATTCATTACTTAAGGGAAAGAAATGTGGGCCATACCAAAATAAATATGGCTTCTTGGATCAGACTGCGGGTCTTGGTGCGATCGCTCCAAGGAAACGACTGTTGTTTTAACCAGAGGAGGATGGAACTCTTTGACTCTGCACAGCGTCTGTCACTCTGCTCTCTGTCTCTGTCTCACAGTGTAGACCGGCAGCATGCACCCTTATCACACCATTACGACATAAATACATTATGTTAAAGAGGGCAACACTCAGCGTTGGAAGCAGATTCACTGGATGTCTCTCTGATGTTAATGACCTGAGACTGAGCTATTGGCTCAAGCAGCCATCTTTTACATTCTTAGCCTGGCTGGGTGTTGGTTCTGTCTATCTTTCTGTCAGTGGGTTAGTCAGTCCGCCGTTTTGTTGGCCTTGCTAGAAGGCTGAATATTTTATACAATTTTAAGTGTTTTCATGGTCTTACGTTGAAGGAGGCGAGTTATGCAGCGCTCATTCCACGTTCAGCTCTTTGGGTGATGATGCAGAACGTGTTAAGTTAATAGCCATGGTGATAGTTCTGATTCAGATGATTAAAAATTTCAAGTTAGTACTGTTTGCCTGTCTTTATCCCTTGCCCTCGCCTGGATCTTGTTTAGGATTCTCACCACCCGCCCTCTTTACATGATGTAGTAGCCCCTACCTTTCCCAAAGGTAACCAAGGCCTTTAGTGATTGTCATTTTGACGGAATGATCATCGTTGCAGACTTCTTTTGAGGCCCATATCTTGCACCTCAAAAGGGTTCCACAACCCTATCCCTAAACTCTAACCCTAGCCCCAAATGTACACTGAAGGCATATACATTGAAGGTATATGTATGCTCATGAGGGAATGATGTTAAAAAATATATGCTAGGTTTTTGTCAAATCCGCCCCTACAACCTTTGGTGATGAATTTATAAATTTTAATTGGAATATTTTCATACACATAGAGTGTGAAATGTTTCTTCCACGTAAAACCAATTTCAGACTAACACATCATTCAACTTCATCAGCTTACTATGCAGTTCATACTATGCAACTTGCTGACTTGTAATCAGGAGTTTGCAATCCTTGTAAAATGACATGACTGACCAGCAACAGGCGTCAAACACTAGATGATTTGTTTCTACCAGGTGTAACCCCCAACCAGATTTGTATTTGGACATTGTTTGGTCATGTACTAACCGGTCTTAGAAAACAAAAGTCTCTGTTGTTTGCATGATGATTTGTTCTGAAACACGGTGACTCACTGCATGGATGTGACTGAGTTTGAAGAACAAAGAAGACTCAGGACCATGACCTATTTTCTTTTTCGTCACACTTGTTTTGCTATTCCTGTCCGAGGAACTTTCACACTTGTCATTAGGAGTCTGCGGCCGCAATGTGTTTGCTTCGCGTGAGGTCTGTTAAATGGCCAATTGAACGCTCTGTCAAGCAGAACCCTCCTGTGACCCCTAACACACGCACACATATATTCACTGCACTGGCACAATCTCGCACAATCCCTTGCTAGAACATCAATAGTTTGTTTATAATTAGCCCTGGCACCTCTCGACTACTTAGAGAGAGTGATTGTTTTGGAAAATGGCCCCTGGGGTCCTGTTGACTGATTGGACTGATGTGGTTTGGGGGAATAAGGAGGGGGAGACTCCAGGGGCTGGAGTTGCAGCAAAGGGCCGGTTGCTGGCCCAGAGTTGTAGGCTGCATTCCTCTCGAGCTGCTCTGGACCCTCATCTGACAGCCCTCCGATAATATTCCGGTCAGATAGAGTCCCAGGGCCGGCGTGTCTGAGCCCTGTTCTGAATCACTCAATTAGTGAGCCAGGAGGAGGAGAAAGAGGAGGAGGGATCTTTGTTCTCCAGAGCTCACACTAGCAACACAGTGTTGCACACAATCTCAATTAATAGCAGCAGTGTTTATGCCAAGCATTGGAGGGTGTAAATACAGTTTGTGTGGTCTTGTGGTGCATTCTGTGAGGTGCGACCTGTGTTGCATGTTTTTATGATGACTCTGTTTATAGAGAGCAACATCACATCCAGGCACCAAATGGGTGCCATCGCTTGCTGAATAGATCCGCCGCCCTACTGGGTTTAAAGAACCACTTGATTAAAGATACCAACATCTGTATCTGTGCTTGTTAGAAATACATCCTGTTCTCTCATTCTCGTTGGTTAAGGTCCTATTTAAAGTCATTTTCTAATAATGATGATGAATAGTGATGTACGTATGGTATGCAAAATGCAACAAGAAAACAGTATATAAAAAGTATATGAGGTCTATGTGGCACGATATCTTTATTTTAAGCTTATCTTTGCTCTTTCTGTGAGTTCTACTCACATCCCATGTTCTTATCAACCGACATTTTCCATAATATTTCCTCAATAGATCCACAATTTTATTCAGTGAAACAGTTGGCGTCAATTGTTTTGCAACAACTCCTGTTAGAATAGGAGAGCCTCGAAACGCCAATTTCCAACGTAAAAATGCTTTATTCCGAGTTTTTATGGATTTAAATTTGCACTCCGTTGGAGAGGAAGACGCATGTGCAAGTAACTGGGATCTTTGAAAAATCCTGAACACTTAATCAGTTCACACAATTAAAGCACGTCACCCCTCCTTTGTGTCCGGCGCCCACCGCCAGAAAAATGATTTTTCATGTGACAAGGCTTGGCCTGGGCAAGTAAACTCCAAGTAAGTGATAAAGTGACAAATAAATGTGTGTAATGCAACACTATCTGAAAATAAACGTTTCCAGCTGGGCTGTGTGCACAACTTTATCTCACAACCAATCAATGAACAGGGCAGATGACATCTGACATACTAGATGATACGGAAGGTATCGCTGGTTTCATTTACAAGATCACATTATTCTCATTAAATACCCGTTTGTTGCATGTGAAGAATTACTCGTCTACTACATTGAACTGCAGTGTTGTTACAATCCCACGAGGTCTGGCCCCAGAGGTATAATTTACACACTGTTTTATAAAAATAGGCATCATCACAAACCCTGTGAGATTACATCAGGCATGTTCAGTTTTTAATTCCCCCTGGAAATGTTTATTGTGTCATGACATTTTTGCGCAATGATTCTCTGCATTTCCTATTTGGGATTGTACTGGTGAAAAAAACGAAAAAAAAAAAAAAGACAAAATAAAATTAAATAAAATGAGACCCAGGCTGTGAAAATGTCCATTGAACATGTCACAATTAAGCCTGAAATGAAGCACAAAAATTAAAAGAATCCAAGCTTTCCACTAAATATGCAGGATTTTGGGAACTTTAACACATTACTGAATACGTCATGTTAGCCTGTACATTTATGCGCTCTCTCCATTACAATAAATTTACAGTGATACTGGACATGGCTGACATGCGGTACAGTACATCTAATGTGCATAAAGGTTACACTGCACTGGAGACATTTTTTCTCTGAAAGTCAGACAAATAATTCACAAAAACATGTCTGGACATCACTGCTTGTTCCTGAGCTGCATATTACCTTCATTTGATGAATTTGTCTTGTCTACTTTGAGCAGAAGCAGTGTGCGGTGGGTAATTTTTCATCAGACACATTGGGACGCTGTGGTTTAAAGCGCACCGTTCAATTTCGGCAGAGGTTGAGGAGCGGAGACTCATTAGGAAAAAATGTCTCTTTAACTGTTCTTCTGCTCATCCGACCAGCTTTCTTTTTTGTTTTCTGCGTCCCTGCCAGCCTGCAACTGACCCCTCACCCTCCGCCGACCTGTCGCCTTCAGACACACTCTTCGGTGCCCTTTGATGTGATGTTTGCTCTCACGTACAGTAGGGGTTAACCACACACCTTGACAAAAGCGATGTGGAATTCCATACAATGGGCCCGCTGGCCTGTGTTGTCTGAGGCCTTAGAGAGGGTTTAGAGATTAAAGGGCAGCCAGTGTGTCGGGTAAACAGACGAGAATTTTTTTACCTGCTCCAGGTAAATTCAGCGGATGTTGGTGTCAGTCCACTTTTCTTGATGTATCATTTTGAGGGAAAGACTGGTGGCTGCCAGGGCCAGGAGCGTATTCTCTCTTTGTTTGTAATTGGATATAAACAAAATTGTTATTTTTGGTATTTATTAACTATTTTCGAGATTCATCAGTTCTTTGTTTGTGGGATGTTGTTGTTTTTCACTGTTATTGTGAATGTGAGCTCATCACAGTTTCCTAGAGCCCAAAGTGACGTCTTCAAACTGCTTCCAACTGTCAATAACCCAGAGACTAAATTATCATTTAATATCAATTGAAATATCTGACTGATTTTTCTATCTAGCTAATCGATTAGAGAACGAATCATGGAAGCTTTAAAGTCATTGTTCATGTCAGCCATACTGTACTGTGCTGTACATACTGTAAATGTATGTTGCCTGCCCTTAAATTTGGATTAGTTTTTCATTGCTTTCATTTACTTTCATATGTAAATTTTCCTGGTTTGCCAATTTTGGAGTGGTTCTTTTACTATAGGCAATTTTAGATTAAAAGATTTTTGAAAATTGAACACATAGTAATAAAAGTGTATTTAAATGTTTCATACCTTCATTTTGTGTAGAAATACTACTCAGTATAGTGGCTGTGTTTTGATTATTTGAATAATAATTCATTTTTGGATGCTTGTTTTGGGCATTTTATTGTTGAGCTCCAAGTTTTTTTCTTTTTATTTTTTTTTCAATACGAGCCAACAAAGAGGAATTTAAAATCAGTCTTCACTTCCATCACTGTCTGTCTTTGTTTTGTCTTAATAAGTTACAAGATGCCATCATAACAAACAAATGCTGGAAATGACCGTTGTGGAATTGACATTTTGTCACATTAAAAAAAAAAAAAAAAAGCTAGCTAATTAGCTTGTAATGCTAATGTATAATTTTTACAAATTTCTTTTGCTCTCATGTACCTCAAGCAAGAATAAAAAATGTGATGGTTTTTCTGTGTACTTCATTTTCTTTACTCTTTATATTTTCTCTATTCATAAACCCATACAATTTTCTCAAACAACATTTTTATACAGCTATACATGAATATTTGACAATAAAAGTGTTCTTCCTCTTTGCTATGTCAAATTAAAGGTAAATAATAAAGAAAATATAATAAAATGGGGAAAAATAGAAAGGACACGTATGACCACACCTCCCGTAACATACATGCACTGCACAAACTCATAGCCTCATGTAGTGAAGATTGTAGTAAAGCTGCAATATTCAGGTCCCCATGTAGTATTGAGGTTATCAAACATTAAACAACAGATGTATTTTAATTCAGTTTAAGGATCAATCCAGTAAAAATATGCCATATCTATAAAACACATGTTCCTCTCACAGTCTAAGAGCTTGGGGAAAAAAACTCTTTTATGATCACTGATCGTCTAATCTGGGAAGTAACCCAACATTTTGTAATATTCCTTAAGTCTTTGAGCTTTGTTGCAGGAACATAATCATGCTGAAAGACGAGCTCCTAAGAACAGAAAACATATCCCCTCTGCAGCTGAGCTCCATGCTGTTAATTGTAACAGGACACTCCCTCAAGAACACAGTCATTTACATGGCAATTGGAAGTGAAGTACATGAGTTATGGCGTAGCAGCTTCTCATAAAAAGCACCATTAATTTTTATGACGATGGAAAACAAACCAAATTTAAGAGGGCCTTAGACATCATTTCTCAGAAGGATGTCTGCAGCACACAATCCCAGTGAGAGGGTACCCCCAAGAGGGCTCACTCGAGAAGATTAATAGCTTATTACAACTTTGTGTATTAGAATTACATACAGTTACATTCAAATTTCTATGTATTTTTAGTACATAACTTCAATGTTTACATTGAATTATATGTATTTCTGTCAGAGGCCACTGAAATACACAAACCTTACGTGTGAGCATAATTATTTGTATTATTGAATGTATATTTTATGGTAAAACAGCTCTGCAAAAAGAAAAAAAAAACAGGTGGTCCATGGCCATTGCAGGACTATAACAACACCCAGGCAACCATTCGGACCGAAGGAAGTGATTGGCCGGCACACCTGCCTCTCTCTCCTGTCTTCTAAGGGACCTGCGTGCACCCTGCCTGTGCACTCACTGTGGATTCCATGGTTTTTAGACAAGGCGGAGAGGCAGATACAGCTAAAGCCACATGTAAGAATGACGGACACGGCCCCGCCAGCATTTCAAGTCCAGATGCTTACAACAGCTTCTACTGCACAATAAAGCAAGCAAAGAAAGACTCTAGCACTTCCAGTGGTTCCTGTGTGCATTCATGGAGGGAGTTGGATGTTTGCAGTTGGCTACAATCAAAATCTACCTTGCTCTTACTAGCTTCTCCCACATTACTTATCCCGGCTTAAACAAATTCATTCACCCCCCTCATTCAAATGTATCAATGCAGCGTTCATAGTATGTTTTTATATAAAATTGCTTTCTGTAAACTAGATAACTGTCAGATAAATGTTGACAAACTGTAAAGATACAGGATATCACCCTGTAAAATTATATGACACGTAAATTGGATTGTGAGTTTGTTTGGTCTTGATATCAGGATTTCCAATGTTTTTACTGATCTCCATGAGATTAAAAACCTAATTAAAACCCACAAATAAATTAATTTTCATGATGTTATGTTAACAACAGCACAGTAACGATGAATGTGATGATTCATCATAGTCACAACATCACCAGTGCACATAAGAATTTCAAGGGCAAATCCAGTTATGACAATATTTACTCTGGATCACAGCCTTGTACATGTTGTGCAATGCAACCGGAAATCCAGGGAACGATAGCAGAGCCTGAGGGAAAACTTTTGCACATGTTATAGCTGTCGTTGTATTGTTGTTTACAGGACAATGCTAGATGAGGGCCATCACACACTTTGTCAGTTGCACGTGGTCCAGGGATATGCTTGCTTTAAAATGGGTGTTTGCTTGCACATGAAGGCTGACCTGCATGTCCTGCATCAGATCGCAGTGTTGGTCGTGCCTGTCCTCTACAACTATATTACATGAAACATATGGTATGGTGATGGGATATACAGCGCAGCAGGGGCAGTTAAGGGGGTAGTATTGAGGTAACAGAGTCCTGTCACTAGAAACTGCTGCAACTGTTGTGTTTTCATTCATAAAGGTTTTTCTGTCTTTTAGGGCTGCTTTATAGTTGTACGTCAAAGCCTACTACGTAGCTTACACACGTACCTTGTGGCGTGCCTGCCTCGCTCTGCAATAACACTGACAAAATGCCAGTGGCTGGTGGGACCTCTGTGCCACTACAGTGAGCCTGAAACCCAGCATATCTTGTCAAAGTTAATACATGTTGAACAACAGTTACTTTTATTAAAAACATTGCAGCCTAGGTTCCTTCACCTCTTTCGGCTCACTACAAAGTCCAAGCCAAATTTTTTTTTTGTTTGTTTCTTCTGTGGAACAAAGGAGGTGGAATTTGCTGTAGGATGAAATACATAGCAAGCAACCAAGGTGCAATGTTCGTCATTGCACAATTACATGTAATTACATCTTTGGGGAGATGCATGTTAGGCTTCGGTGTGGGGAACTGTGCAGGGTTCACTCCAATCCAACATTAAACAGGGATTGCCACCATTTCGCATGACCCTCGATATGTCATTCAGACCCACAGAGGTCCCCCTTATTGTCTGGATGAGCTTTAATATGCCGATGCAAACGCATCTACGTCATTTTGAAACAATGACATTAACTGTATAAAGTCAAACAGGAGGCGGAGTGGTTTTAATCAAAAATGTCAAATGTGTTTTCCTAAAACTAACATAATCAAATAGTTCCAGTATGCAGACTTAAGCAAAAGAATGTTTCTTAAGCACATGCTGGAAAGATCTGAAGGAGAAAGACACAGAAACACTCAGACATTTAGGGGAACCTGCTGGTAGTATGCCAATACAGTAATAACCTTCTTGAGTATCATCACATTTATTTTTCAAGAATATTTGGAGGTTCCATAAGGTTTGGACTTTGGAGTGTGCAATGTACCTTCTAGTGGCATCTTTCAGTAACCTTCATAGTATACACTACAGGCTCGTGCGTTCACAACTATGTTTTAGATAGGACTTTTGGATGCACAGTGGGACCGTTTGGCTTCAGAACAGCTTATTTGCAAGTCATTTTGGACAACTTTACTAGAGACCTTTTACAGCCGACTTCATCAAAGATTGGAGGCAGGGGTCTTGGCCAATCATACAGATGATGGAGCAGGCTGAAAACAATGAGTTAGATATTTTACAAGCACCATAATGTCCAGCTGTTTCTTGTATGGACAGAATCGACATTCCGCTGCTGGAATCAAGATTCAGACAGGATCAAGACCATTTCAGAGAAACCGCCGGCATCTCTGGCTGCAAGCAGTTGAATGCATTGACTGGACTGGGTACACAATCAAAAATGCTCATGTTTGAGCGCACATTTCATATCAGGGGTATTGTTTATCTGCTCATTCAATTCACTGGAAAGCCTGTTGCCAAGCTGCACTCATAAACTAACTATATGAGTTGATAGACAACAGCTTATTTTAGGCTCATCTTCTCATAAAAACCCTGTTCTTGTTGGGTGTTATTTATCAGCTGGTAGTAGATGGGTACATCTATGAGTCACAATGCATGAGCCTGAAATCTCTCACTTCAGCTGGCCAAGGGGTTTTCATGTGTTTGTGTGTTTTTCGTAGGTTTAAGTATTGCACAAAAATCAAATGAATTGTTCAGGCATATGCAGACCAACTGTTTCTTCAGTTCAATTCTGGGATATTTGTCACTTGTGAGCAAGGGAGGTGTTTTTATTTACTTCTGTTGTCTGCTATAAGTATACTGAGAACGTAAGTGTTAGGCTATCAAAACTCTTGAAGATACTCACCTGAAACCTTAACAGCCAGATTTTTCCCTGATAAGTTGCAGGTGTTGGTTGGAGACAAAAGATCCTGTTAATTTGCCACAAAATCAAATTTTCCCTGGACAACCAGGCAACATGAGGAGCAAGAGTGCCGAAAGAGGGGAAGCCTCTGGATTGAAAGGGAATTGCTGGTGATTTTTCCTAGAAGAAGTGTCAGTAGGAGTCAGATGCTGCCGTGAAGAGGCCTGGTTTCTCTTTGCACAACGTCTCCATCCCTCCCTCCCACTGGAATCTGATGACAAACTAGGTTTAACCTCCCAGCTATGAGTAGCTGGGTTCAGCTTCTTATTGCTCTGTGTGGAGGAGTTGCTCGTCTGGTGAGAAATGAATTCTTGTGGAAGGTTCTGATTCAGAGCACAAGGAAGTATGCATTTATTTTCCTCCAGTGAACTGAAAACTGAGTCACAAGCAAAGTTGGGACAGATGAATGACTGTTTAACATGTCATCACACTGAGTGACAAAACATTGTAATGCCTTTTTCAAATAAATATTGCTGCATTATTAACCACTTAGCCCAGTTTCAGTCAGTCATATACAGTTAAACATACAGTAAAGCCTCATTTGGGGACTGTCTAAACGTTAGATCCACCTCTTATTGCACTCACCAAAGAAAACCTTAGACAACTTACCTCATAATTAGTCAATAGTATCTCATATTTACAATAAAAGAGGATCACGCAATTTATGTAAGAGCTTAAAGTAACCTAATATCATCATTAGTTGTCACAGACCTTGACTCAGGATGAAAGAGTAGGAAGCACGGCACTGTTGCATTTAATCGGCCTGTGTAATCTCTTTGTATGAGATACTAGGAATATCAATGTTACTTCATGTGATCCGCAAAAAAATATTACTGTTTCAACTCTGCAGGCATCTCAAGTCTTTGGGATTGTTCGGGCAGAAAGCCCAGTCTGACCTGCTGAAGCTTGTTTTCTTTGTACAGAAGTTAAACCGATACAGGATGATTCCTGAATATTAATGCACACGTTTGCACAAATGCATCCAGGCTGGCTTATGTGGTTAATTGGTTACATGTTTACTCTACGACAAGTAACTCAAAATAAACAAGCACAAGTATAAATAGCCTTATCAAACCTATGCAATGTGTCATTTCAAATGTATATACAGTATATATACGTGTATATACAGTATATATACGTGTATATACAGTATATACAGTATATATACGTATATATACACTTTAAGTATCAATCTAGGTAAGCATATAACTTTTGTGTATTCCTGCAGTGGTTCTGCAGAGCAGTGGCCAACATGTGGAAGCAAAATATTTATTCAAGATCATGGCTTTAATTATGGGATGTTTTCCTTTTAGAAATACATAATGCCAATTCATAAATATAAGATAAAGGGGGTTAATTTTTATTTATCAAATTGTTTTTTTTGTTGAATTTGCTTTAGTTAAATATGTTTGGCTACTTGGGGTCAGAGTACAAGCTGTGAACACGAAATATACAAAACATTGACCTCACCTTGTGTCAGGCTCCATACCACCTGATGACTATAAATCCCCTTTCGCACGTACTTCCTGTTGAATTTCTGGCATGCCCTTTCAGACACGATAAAGAGTTTCATTATTCACATACAGGATCATTTCTGTCTTTCAACTTTTCACACACACCTTGACAATGCTGGAATAGACAGGAGGAGGGATAGTCCAGCAACACCTATGATGGACAAACACCATGAAACTGAAATGATGCAGGTGGCAAAAGATTGAGTGGAGTCTTGAGATTGGTTGGCTGTCTCCATGTGTAAGATTTTTTCGTCAGGTGGATGTAAACCTTTGTCCATGCAATGTTACCTCTTTCATACACAGCAACCTGTATGTGCATTTCCCCTGCGGTATTACAAGGTCTCGAGGGGGGGAAATGCAGTAGCAGCGTTGCTTATAGCCGAAACCAGCCTTCTCTATGTTGCTTGTGTTTATTTGCATTAAACAAAACCCAGCAGCATAATGCGGCCCTACTGTGTGATTTCATACTGAAAGCTGGCGTTCTGCTATCGAGCTGTGACTCAGAAGTGTTGGAATCACTAGTGAGATTTTGAGATGGGTGATTTCATCCTCTGCTTGTGTCCAAAGTAGCTCATGAAAACATAACATTGTGTCCACAGTTTCTAAACAGTTTGAGTTAGCTGCTATCTGCTGCAAGCTGCATGTAAATGTCTCAGGTGTGGACATTTTTGTACATTTTGACACGATTGTACATGACAGAACAAGCCATTTTATAAGAGTATGTGAAAAGATTTTAGACTGGAAAAAAAAAAAAAAAAGCGTTGTCCAAACTCAAGTTTTTGAATTCGGTGAACAAGTTGATGTGACTTTTTGATGATTCGGCTACCTTATCTTGTCTTTTCACCATCATTGAACATAAAAATTTAAGGTAGCCTAGACTTCAAAGACTTACTCCAACTACTGAATAAACCCTTAAAAACATTTGCTTTGAATATTAAAATTCTCAATTTTTCCTAATGAAATGAATCCCTTCATGGCCTTAAAGTGGCTTGCATGTAATTCTACATCAGTCATGGTGTTGACTGCTTATTTCGGTCGTGATGTGTCGTAGTACATGAAAACACCACAAGGTCAAAAACATGATGATGAAAACACGATGTCTTTTAAGTTAAAGACTTTGTTGTCACTGTGTACATGGCAAAGCAATGACTAGAAACCGATTGATATCTGTAATTAAAGAAAATGTAGATTAAAAGTATTATAATATGATTAGTTATGATGCTCATTCTAATATCTGTTTTTGGCTGAAATGTGTAAAACCTCTGGTATGGCCCTTTAAAGCTTACCATACATGATCTGTGTTTACAAAGATCTGACAATGGTCTGCTGGAAAGATCTAAATGACGCTGGCCAGTGCTCACTGGTTTATATATAGTCTCAAGGGGAGATAAAAACTAGTGAAAGCTCTATTATCTGTACTTCAAAGCATCCAATTTCAAGTTGTGCCAGGTCTTTCATGTCTACCCACGGCCCTTCAGGGTCGGCCACTTAGATGGAGTCAGGAAGTCACTGGTACCACTTTGCATTCTGGGATGTGTGAGGCACAGTGTTGTGTTATTCAGCCACATCTTGTTTGTGTACTTTAAGATAATGGTATTGTAATGGAAATCTTTCTCTTAGCTTTAATGATTCAGCGATTGAAGGCGATCCTATTTTCTACTATCCCTGCAAGGAAAATAACCTGACTTTTCAAAAATCCGCTCTCACGGCCACCGCTTGGTGCCACCGACTACACTTTCACATGACAAATCTTTCACATTTCCAGCCTAGGTGTTTCCTCCGAGACCATTCACAGACAAAAGAAAACCAAAAGTGCTGATGCAGCACGAAGGATTGTGTTTTCATAAGTGGTACGGCGTCTCTGTCACAAAGCCTGCCACACATTGCCATCAATTATCTTTCACAGGGGAAGCTATCTTGGGGACCTATTGTGTGCTCCATGGAGTTTTGACTGTGTGTTAGTGTGTTTGTGGCACCTCCACTGTGCATACAGGAGGTGTCAGCGAGACTGGGGATTGAGTCCCAGAGGAAAGCCTTGGCTCCAGGGGGCCTGTCCGCCCCTCTGGCCCTCGCCGGGCTGCTGGAGGACCCAGGCCTGGAGACAGTAAGATGTGGAGGTGGGGGCAGGAGAGAAGCAAACCGAGCAGAAGAGGTGCTGGGCCAGCTCTTGCCCTCTCACTGACAGGATCTGGTCAATGTCCTGCTGCCAAGGGTCGCGGCCCAGCTTACGCACACAAACTTATCTCCAGTGCATCTGCCGGGCTGCCTGCGCAGTCAGGCTGTCTCCATCACGGGGCCGCAAGCGTTTTCCTGCTGGAGGGGGGCAGGGTAGTGGGAGGAAGGGAGAATAGTGGGGGAGACACAAGCAGGGAGGGACTGGAGGGGGCTCAATGTGAAACTGCCCTTGTGGAGGCCTGCCAAGTCGCTGAGCTACATGGAAAACACAAGCTGCCTCCAGGGTAACAGGACCACTTCTGAATTTCTACAAACAAAAATAGCTCCGATGTCTGGCTACGACCTCGCTGTTCTCTGGCCCTCGTCGCTCTGCGCCTCTGTAACACTCAAATTCCCACACAAGGACAAAGCTCATGTTCAGGCCCAAAGAAAAACCTATGTGCAGCGAAGCAGAAGAGTAAAAATAATGAAGAAATGTAATAATTGTGCAGAACAGAGCATATTTATCATTCCTCCTCTTCTCGTGGATGGAGATGACCTCCCGGTGACCAATTGCGTGGACCTTAATCGAGGTCCCTTTGGTGAGCCATTTCATCATTTAAACAGCGCCGGTTCCAATTCTCATGACCTAATGCATTGTAGAATGCCTGAAATCTGCCGCTTGTGGTTTCTGTTCTCTCCCTCAACACTTTCTCATCAGCAGCAAATGAGATTTGTAACAGCGTGACGTAGTCAACGGTTCTGAAGCTGCTGGGAGGAGGTGGTGAGTTTGGACTTCAGACAGGGCTTAAGTTTACACTTACTGAAAAACACATCTGTTAATTTTTTACAATCATGATTATGGAATTTGTTTCATTTTTTTTTTAATAGTTGAGAGAATGCACGTAGATAGCTGAAATGAAGAAATGTTGTCAATAATCTGTTGATTCACAAAAACGTGCTTCCAAAGGTCAAAGTGGAACTAGGAAGTTGCTGTTTCCAGTCAATTATTATGGTTCACTTTTTGTTTTTCCCTTAAATGAGTTTGACTAGGCTGTTTTTTTTGTTGTTTTATTTTGTCTGAATCCCAGCTGTACATTCAGCCATAACCCTGACAATGACGATGTTTTAAAAATTCTTGCTTTGTCAGTTATCTGCACATGGAAACTTCAGTACGGCTGAAGTGAGGGAAAGATTGTGGTTGACTAATAAATAATGGTTAGGGTTACAAAAATGTGATGCAATACAATATAAGATGCAAGCTTGGGTCCAGTGACTGAACGTTAGAAATGATCCTGATGTGAACGTAGCTGCTAGCGTTGTTGCTACATAATGAACATACTACATCTCTTATTGGTCCTGAGCTGGACATGAATTGAGGGCTGCTGAGTCATCCAATATAGACATAATTAATATTTTGAAAACTTATATGATCATGTTCCTTTCTCAGTTGGGCTTCATTTAACAGAATTCCGTTGAGTTTTAACATTTTAATTACTAATAGAAACACAATGAGAGCCGAACAAATTAGAATTATGCTGTATTGCAGAAAATACTCCTGAATAAAAATATTATTAAACTGCTTGTGTGTGTGTGTGTGTGTGTGTGTTTTACAGTTCAAATAATCAAGTGCTCACAGAAATCAAAACAAACCTTTTTGACTCTTTGTCAGTTACCTGTGAGGGGTACTGTTTCATGTTTGGATTCTAAAGTTCTAAAGTCTTTCTAAAGTCCCTGGACCTGCAATAGATCCTCCAAGTCCCTCATGACAGCACACCTAACGCTGACACATATAAACCTTACACACTCAACTCCCGTCATCTGCTACTCATTGGGTGCACTGTTAGGGCAGCACTTTTAACACAAAAATAAAACTCTGCAATGTAGGTGCTTACAGGCAAAAGTTAGCCCATGTGACCTGCAACACTTAAACAGTTTGACAGCCACTGAGGGAGGAAGGGAGCAGCAGGGTGAGGGCTTGATCACGGGGAATTGCTCTTCAACCTTTACACAGCCCTGATGTTAAGTAACAACCCAGACAGTAAAATGGAGTTTGTGCAGTGCTTTTGGGAGGCGGATTGTTTCTGATTTCACTGAACTCAACTGTGAATCAAACAGAGCGTAACTCAGATGAGGAAAAGCTGAATTTACCTACCAACGTCTTTTTTTAGCTGGAGCATTTGGTTCGGATGGAGGGTGCAAGGAGAAAAATAGGAAGAAGAGGGGAGGAGAGATGGCCTCCTTAATGTACATTCTGTTCTGCTTGGCTGTTCTCAAGGTTGCTTCTCTAGTGTGTGTGTGTGTGTGTGTGTTTTTGGGTGTGCGGCGGTGCCAGGCACAGCGTCTCTTCTGGCTCGCGCAGTGTTGACCCTGCCCTGCACTCCCCTCCCACTATGGGCAAGGCCTGGTGGTTGCAGCACGTAGCAGCACTGTGCTAACACTGATAGGTGCAAAACACATAGGTCACACACACTGAGAGAATAAAGATATTTCCTCATTGCGCACATTCAAAGTTCAGAATATGTGGAAACGAATTCTGCTCTCTGGTGTTTATTTCTGCTGCAGCAAGCTCGGCTGCAGACCTATATCATGCTCATGTACAGTGTGAACGAGACAATGGACAGCAGGCTGCCAATCAAAACTGTGTAGCAGCTTTAATAGTGATTAGGCGTAACAAAAAGGCAACACAGATCACAGTTCTCTTCTACTTCATAGCTATTATGATTTGACTGCTTCAGATGAACGTCATACAGCCCTCTCAGATTTTAGAAATGACAGTCTTCTCAACTAAAATGAATTGTGTGGGTATGCCAAGGTGCATTCCTGTGAACATTCTCCCCTGATTTAGTGCTTTCTCGCCCAAGCCCCTTTGAAAACCTCCACGTTCTGAGTTTGTGAGAGCCCACGTCATCCCAGTTGCAGCCCCTGATCATATCTTGCCACCGGTCTACTCCATGTCTCTCACCCACTCCATTCCGAGTGAATATAAATGAGTGTTTTCATTGTGAGCTATAACGAAAACAGCAAAGTATGCTACCAAAAACATCGGCTAGTTCTCTTAAAAGGAGCAATCTGGTCAGGAGGAAAAACAAAAGTAGGAAATTCTTGGCCAATTTGTTTTTTGTTTCATGTCTGCTTTTGGCTGCAGAAGAACAAAGGAGAGATGAGGAAGACCATTTACAGTCAAATGACACGCAATTGTAAATGATTAATTGTCACATGAAATTCTGCACATTTCTGTGTTTGTTTTCTGGCATTTAGCTGTTAAATAATCCCAAGTGTCTTACAAGAAGCACAGCAATGAACCAGGCCTACATTCCTGGACTAAAAACATTACAAAGTGACTAATAGTGGCGAGTGCAAAGGTCAAAGCAACAGGAACAAGTCACTGGATGTGACATGAATTCGTGCAAAAGCGGCTCAGATATTCTAATGCAAAACTAACTATAGAATCCATCTTAAAGGAAAGGTGAAAAAAATAATTGACCCAACGTTCCCCAAATGTGATTTCGTCATGACTGTGGAATCCTTAGGGATGCCAGGAACATGTCAGAAATATAAAGGAGGTTTTGAATAACTTTAAATCTGCCTGCCTCGCGGTCTGACAGAAAGTATGTGCTAATGTGTTTATGGCATTACATGATAGTTTACTGCTTCCCTAAGCTCAATGCTTACAACACAGGGTTGCCTACAATTAAATCATATTTATGAATAATTTTTCAAATGGCAGACAGTCATGATGTGCATGTCAGCTTGCTAGCTGCTAACTGAATTTACTAGCTGCCAGATTGAAGACAGACGTCACAGAGCACGAAATGTCTTCTTCGGGGTCCTGCAATGCCCTGAAAGCTGTCTCAGTGTAAATCTCTCAGTTCAGGACCCAGGCTGACCCTCAGAGTTAGCCTTTGTTTGGCAGACGCCTCAGCCCCCTTTAATCTTGTGAAGAGATAAATCCTTTGATGGACCTGGCTCGGTTCAGTTGAAAGTGTTGCCTGGCCATCTCCATAGATCAACGTAATACAGCATGTTTGATGTTGGGGGGCTGTGGCACGCGGGTGGGCTCTCTCTCTCTCTCGCTCTCTCTCTCCAGGACCTATAGCAGAGTCATCCATCACAGGCCACAGCCGCAGATCCCAGCGCCTGGCTATGCCTCCTGTCCCCTCCTCGTCCTCCTCTTGTCCTGCCCCCTTGACCACAGAACTGACACTCAGTCGGGATAAGAATATCTATCTGTGTCAGGCAAAAACAGACGCATTCCTAATTCAATGTTATTGCCTCTATTAAAGGAATAGTCTGACATTTTGGGAAATATGCTTAATGGCCTTCTTGCTGTAAGAAAACAAGGTTGTTTCAAGGCATAATCCAGCACATATCAACCCTTATAACTTCATTGTGTTATTTTTCAACCCTGGTTTTTATGAGGATTAAGCAAAGCAAGATACAAACATAGGAATTGGGGGGATTTATAGGTGGTTCCAAAATTTTGTTACCCTCCGAAGGGGCCAGGCCAGCTGTTTGCCCTGGTTTTCAGTTTTTGTGCTAAACTAAACTGCAGGCTCTGATATGTATTTTACAGGCAATAAACTGGTTTTGCTTGTTTCAGGTAACTCTGAAACAACCAAATAAATTTGAACAACCTTCCTCAGGCACTTTAGGAAATGGTGACTTTTTTTTTTTTTAATAATTTATTATCTGTTTGATGCTGAATTTATCACCATGTGCTTCACTCTTACTCTTTCTACCGACGATGTCAATACATTGTATAATTGTCATCCGAAAGCTTGTGTTTAACCTGAGGTGAACTTCAGGGAGCTCCTCTGATTTCTCTGATAAGACCCCCAAGGTCCCATAGCTGTCCCTGTGTGAGGGTTCAGCGCTGGCCTCACACACTTGCTCTTATCTAAATCCTTCATCAACACACACCTAATCTGACCACGGCTGCTAACGTTGATGTATTTGAGTCTCCGCTGGGGAATATGGGCGAAAAATGAAACGATAACTCATTTCACTGATGTGGAGAGGGCCAGGTATTAAGGATTTGCCCATTTAGAAACATTTCCTTTATCGTTATGATAGTGTGGTTTAGTTTTCTTGCTTGTCTGGAGCGAAGGCACTCTATAGTGTACGTGCGTGTGTGCGTGCGTGCGTTTGTGTGTGAGACATGCATGTAAAGAGTGCATCCCAGCAAGACCAACTAAGGGAAGCAGCTATATTAGCGCCGCTGAACTGGCTTGACAGGCATTTTAATTGCTTTCTCCTGCGATGGCTCAACATCCCATTGGTACAAAAAACAAAAGGGTAAAACATTTTCCTAGGCGAAGAAACACCAGAAACACTGATGGTACCTTCGCAGTGTTTCTCCATATGACATCTAAGTTCGATGATTAAAATGATATGTGGATGACAAAGTATTATTCCCCAGAATTGTTGTCTCTGGACTTTGCCCTCTTCCTTCCACGTTCTTTCCTCTCACCTTTCCCTTTCAAATTTCTCCTCTCATAGTGACTGCCATAAATATTGCACCACTACACAATGCTCCATCCGTTAAGAGACTGCAGTATTATGTCATGGCCTCTGAGGGCAGTGAGGAAAAATTTATGTTGCATGTTGGCACGTATGTCTTTAATCATTGTGGAGTAATGGGAGAGTCATTTGCATGAAGCCTCACAAAGAGGTGCTGAAGTGCAACTTCAACTCGGAAACTTCACACAAACACAGGAAGCTTAGTGTTTCTCATCGAGGGCAGGAGTCTTTTCTGCGGAGATGTGGGGACTGATGGGCCACTCAGATTAACTGGGGCCAAAAGACCTGCAGTTCCTATACTTCATTGTTGCCCAAAAAGCATCAGAGCCTAGATTTATGGGGTATGGTGTTCTAACTACAAACTAATGTTAAACGTAGATATATAACATTTTGAATTTGGCGAACTCTACTTGTACAAAAAGTTCTCAAGCGAAAGAATAAAAACCTTTTCACGTAAATTTTGAAAGCATAAGCAAATTTAAAATAACAAATACAAAACGATAAACTAACTTATGATTATTGATCATTAGAAGGCCCGCATCAATTTTTACCTTATCCTTGTGTCCTTGTGGGATGAGTGATTAAATGATTAAGTTACATACATACTTAGAGGGGCTGATTTATGATGTATATCTACTTAGAGGCCTTATAAACATCAACTAGGTGCAGGGCAGAATGAAAGACTCATGCAGCTTAGGGCAGATATGAGGTCCAACAGAGACCTCTAGTGGTGAAGAAATGCAATGGCGTTGGCAGACTACAAAGCAGTCTAATAAGCCAACATCAATTCTAGTGTAGTTTATTTCTAAAATATGTAATTGACATTTTTTTTTAAAAATTATTTTTAACTATTCTGTAGATGAGGACAAGACCTTGACTAGGAACCTTCATTAGGAGCTATGTCTGCAATGTTATACATTACATTAAATTTTACAGGAGTCTAATATTTAATTTCTTAATATTGTAAATAAAATAACTTTTAGAGTCACTGACTACTGCCATATGTTTATAGATTATTACTGGTATTGATGGGCTCATTAATAGTAATGAGTACTTTACTCATTAATAGTATTAATAGGCTACAACTGTAATATGATAGGACAACTCAGATCGTAGTTTATGACATTTCTGGCAGCAATGTCTATTGCCCTCAATTTTCTATTAAGACATTTCTGTAGCTATATTAGACTTCAGCAACGATTACAAACAGGACTAAAAAAGTAAATGTACTTGAGATGAGGAGGTATTTTTGATGAGATGGGAAGTACTGAGCGTTCACTCTGCAGGCTGCTATTTTATTCAGATTCTACATTACTGGTAGAATCTGAAGGTTACTGACAAGCTTCCTGTGTTCAGTCTACTGCTGGAAAAAGTACCCAATGTCATTGAGTGATCACAATCATGCCTTGTGTGTTCATGTTTAATAAAACCACAGGATTTCAGGGAGCAGGGCTGGATTACCAATGAGGCACAGCTGACAGCTGTCCGGACCTGTGGCTTCTGACCCCTTCTCATCTCTCATTTTTTAAAAGATAATTACTTTTGCATTCTTTTCATTCATAGAATTGTAATATCAGACTTCTTGGGAATTGTCAGCCCGTACCAACACCTAGTTGAACATCTGAATTCAGTTCAAATTGTGCTCACATGGTGTTTAGATAACAAGTTAAGTCAACGCGATTGGTTTTTTCAGGTTGTCTTCCGGGCCTGGAATGAAGATATGTACCGTATGTGCTGTGTGTGTTGTCACTGGTGTCAAAACTGGGGCCTGATCAATATTTAGCTCACCTAATTTCAAGGCCTGAGGGGCCAGAAGAAGGCAAAACCCGTTTGTCTCAGCTGTATTTGTCATCTGCCCAGTTCTTTCACGTTTGTTTTCATCTTTTCAATACTTGGTCTCTTTAAGATATTTAAACATACTGTATATGGTGCCTGTCACGGGCCACCGCCGAATGACCACTAGGTGGCGCATTTACCGCGCTTGCTGGCACGCAGTTCCGCGTCAAGCAGACAAATGGCGCAGTATCCGCGGAGACACCGACTCATGCAGTTAAAAATAGAATGTTTTTCCTCCAAACGGCACCGGGGCTCACCTTGTCACATCGCCGTGCACACAGTCGCGCCTTGTGCCCACAGAGGAAGCAGCTTCTGCGCTGTGCGCGAGCGGCACTCGTAGCGCACAACCTAGCAGAGAGGCACAAAGTTTGAACGCCATCGTCGTGTCAAGTCGAGAATGCGTGAAAGAGCTCGATGAAGGGGGCGAAAGGTGTGCGGCTCGGGCCGTTTTGGGTTGCGTAATTTTGCCATGTGTGTCGGAGAAGAAACGAGCGGAGGCTTCCGCAGTCAGGAAAATGTAAAAAAAAGAAAAGAAAAGCGCAGCCGTATTCCTGACAGCCCATTGGTCCAAATTTTCCCTGTGCAGTCACAATACTGCACACACGTGACCTCCCTGTTTTCCCCCAGATAAACGCGTGTAGTTGAAAGACGGAGCGCTACCATTCACTAAACGCCTCCGCTGGCCTCAGGTCCATGTCAGGAAGGTGATCTCGCGGCTGCGGGACGCGGACCATGGCGGCGCAACGCATCCACGGCCACGCTACCGATCAAGCACTCCGGCATCGAGCCTACGCGGAAACGCATAGACCCGAGGAGGAGGCAAGCGGCGCTGTCCTTTCTTAGCAACATTTCCCTCGACGGACGGCCCGTGCAGGACGATGCAGACAATCGGAACCAGGAGGATAACTCGCTGGAGACCGGGACTAGGCACAGCCCGACGCACGGCGCCGCTGCGGCCGAGGCGCTCGCTCTGGCCAACCAGACCCTGCTCGCCATTAGCCGGGCCAGCTTCGTGACCGCTGCCCCGGCGGACGGCGACGCTTTCGTGGCCCCCACGTTCAGCTCGCCCCTCTCCGCGGTGCCAGCCTCGACGAGAGGGAGGCTGCAGACGTACACTCAGGGAATCCTACCTGCCCCCTACTCCAGGCAGAGCTCCCAGAACTACAGTCTGGAGGGCGCGCACATAGCCAACTCCGCGATCGAGCTGCAGAGATCAAGGTAACTGCTGCCCTGTGGTGCACGCTCATGTGCACACTGAAGCCTGTCTGCAGGATCTGCTCGTGAGAGCGATCAAGCGAAAGTCAACCAGGCCAGGCCCGGTCTGCGGCAGCAGTCCTGCAGACAGTCACTGACAGACCTCTCTGCATTTATTGTCCATCAGCAGCAGAAGGTTTCATGCATGTCACTAATTTAAGGGTGATTTTGTCTCATGTACCAGGGCCCCTGAATGAATAAACTCCAGGAACAGTGTTTTGTTACAGACAGGTGTTTTGAGCAGTCTGCACCACTAAACAGCAGGAGGAGGCTAAAGTTCAGCTGTTTGTATATTTGCTCTGTTGTACGAGGCAAACATACAGTTTGATGGAAGGTCCAGCAGCTGGAGCTGTAACCTTGACTCCGCCAAGTCAGCAGCACATCAGTCTCTGTTTTTGCACACCTTGGTTGTCAGATTTACCCAAATTATTTTTAGTGAATTCCATTCTGAAGCCTGGCACGACACCTCCTGTCTCCCTCTCCTCTGTAAACATCCTGCAAGTCTACACTCATGTACAACATGCTGCACCATGTGGATGTCATTTTATATTGTTTTTGTGCTCTTTGTCTACTTGCTCTTCAGAGCGGAGGCTGGAGGGGATGGCTGTCAGTTACAGTCGTACTCTCACCGTCAGAGCCTGCTGGCAGATCCAAGAGAACACCTCTTCTCATCCAAACCCCCTCCTTCCTCCGCTGCCTGTGCCAGACCTTCTAACGACGCGCTTGATGGCGCAACTCTCGATGAGCATTCAGTTCCCCTTCCTGTCCTCATGGAAACTGCACGGCTTCTGAAAGTCATAGTCTGTACTTTTCATTGGTGGAACCTTAAAAAGGTTAAATGGCTGGTTTGAGTGTTTTCTATGGGGCACGTACACAGATAATGGCAGCTTCGAGGCTCAAGCACAGCCTCAAAATAAAGCTAACACCAGTTATCAAAACATTGTCAGTACATTTTCGTCATGCTGTTGTGGAGTTTCTGATCGTATCGCACAATCTCCCTCAGCAGATGGTGTTGTACCCAGTCGGTGATAAGAATTGCCACTTTAAGGACCTCCCGCTCATGTTGGCCGCTCATGACATCGGGACTGAAAGTTCTTTATTGACCTCGGAAACATCCGTTGACTGAACGGTCTCACCACAAGTTCCCTTATTAGTTGCGCTGTAGCTTCAACTTTTACGTCACAGTGGACAAGAGCCAATTAAACAGTGATGGGAAGCTCAAAGAACCAATGCTAGGTGGACCTTGGGTTAAGGGTTGGGGTGATTTCTCTGTTGGTGCCAATGAGTTGTCTGTGCACATGATTTTTGATTTACACTGTGTGATATATCTGACACAAACAAGCCATTTGGATTCACTCAGATGTTCTGTTTGGGCCTCAAAAATATAATATTATGATATAAAGAATATACATACATGTTTGTCGTGTATGTGTACTTGTATTTGATACATAGTGAGAACAAGTCAACCAACATTGTCCTCTTAACTTCAACGAGTTGTTTGAGGGTTAAGTCTTGGTTTTTGGGGTTTTGGTTGGGTGTTTTGTTGTGGGGTGTTAGGTTAGGGTTAGAGTGTGTGTGTGTGTGACCCTTTTATATAGCAAAAGAAGCCATACATGTTAATACCAGCAGTCGTGCCTGAATCAATAACTGGCCTCATTATTAATCTCCTGGCAATTAATCAATTAATCTTTATTAATTCTCTGTCAGGTTTTAGGACTTGTCAGTTTTTGATACTTGGTGCTGTGGACACATTTTCGAGGTGCACCAGAACCCAGTGAGGTTGGATTCGCAGCTCCCAGCTGCAGTGTTGCGTGTCAGCCATTTCATGTCTGCATGAGCGCCCTGTTGCTCAGTCACCACTTACAGTACGGAGTTCTTAAACTGTACGCTGCTCCCGGAATGTGCTGGGAGGATGTCCGCGCAGGCTGAATGCTAACGCTGGGAAGTAAGCAACCTGTTGATGGAGCGGGGCCATGTTCCTCCAGCGCGAAGACAGACCAACTCTCAGCACAGTGCCTGGCTTGTTTTCTGAGGGCAGCTGGTGGAAACGTGTCCAGAGGTCCCCGGCTGGGAGAGGCAGGATGCCCGTGCTTTCTGAGAAGCAGTCTGGCTCCCAGCTCCTCCACTTCCTCTCCCGGGGGCGTCAGAGACATGCTCTCCCCTCAGACTGTTTGGCCTTCAATACTGCTCCCTTTCAGGAAGTTGCTCAGATTCTGAGGTGCTGCCAAAGTAGGCTTTTAGAGGCCAGAGCTGCTTTGGACTGTATCCTTATAAGATTTTAATGCACGATGGATCTCCTTCCCCTCCTCAGAATTCATTCATCATGACTTGGCGTGCCAAGAGCTGCGCTGGAGGTAAAGCATACTTATTAGTGTCTGACTTCGCTTAATGTGTAGAGCCATTTTCCTTTCATCCTTCTGCTGACAACACAGTCTTCTATTTCCTTTTTATTGTTCTCTCTGATGCAGTGCAGAGTCATGCACGTCACAGTGTTTTGTCAAGATTTTTCATCATGATGCAGCTGGAAAGCAGCACAGGTCATTATAACAGCCCTGCGGAGTTTTTCTGCGCTCGGGTCACATACTTCTGGTTACGAGGGTGATTCTTGTTCTCTGAGGTCATGGTTGGCATAATTGCAGGATTATATAAGAATGCTTCATTTTCCCTCTCAGTCGGTGTCTGAGCTGTCAGTAAACACGCTGAAAATACAAGCCTGTAAGGTTTGTCAAGTTTCAGAGTAACGAGGGTCAGCAGAGTGTGTTTTACTTCGAGCAGTTTCCAGCTGGAGCCCGGAGTTAAGTTTCCACATTATGATCTTTTCTGCTTCTGATTCCAGACAGCTTCTAGTGCTATTCCTGTAGTACACCCCAGAACCATTTTATTTGTTTTTTTTGTTTCTTCAACTTCCTGTTTGATCATTTACTTTCCTCTTCTTTTGTACTCATGGGTGTGTTTGAGGATCACTGGAGTTCTGCCTGCCTGGCCTGTATTTTGTGTAACGGAGCCAAGAACATTATATTTGTTTCCAAACAGTGACTTGCTGGGGCAGACTCTATGCTGAGGCAAGCTGCCAACAGGGTATATGTGTGAAACTGTGCAATCTCCACATTTTAATAGTCCACTTGAGTTTTATAGCGCCATTATGTGGCACCCCTTGGCAGGATTATCAAAACCTTTCTGAAATATTTTCATTACAAAGCACTGTGTTCGAAATGGCTTACATGGGCTGCATTTATGCATTAAACGCGCTTAAAGAAAATAATTTGTGACACAATTCCTACAGCTGCTGTTGAGTAACTGCAGGATGCTTGCTGTTCTTCCTCTGTCGCAACTCTACTGAGGCTTCTTAGAAGCTTCTGACTGGGCCTTGTTAATGTCACACTGGGCAGAAACTGACTGTTTAAACCCCAGCTCTTCGAGTTGTTTCTGAGGTGAATGAGTGGCTCGGCCGGTGTTGTTCTTTCCAGGATCTGCACCAGCCTGGAAAACATCTTCTGCAGTAAAGGCACATCCTGCAGCGCCTGAATCAAAGTCCTCGCAGTACATCTGCATCCTCATGGACTGGAAACGTGCCCTTTGGCCAACCAGTGAATGATTTTTTTTTTTTTAAGAACAGCGATGATTTAGAAAATTTTGAGTTGGACTGTGAAGATGACATAGTGTCATACATTATGGTGCCAAAAGGACATTATTTCCATTTTTATGCGATACGGTTGAATGCTATTGGTTGCTAAGTTAAAGAAACCTTCAGTGCTGAAGATGGGACTCCCTCTTTCCTGCCAGAACGAAGTTGGTGGTCCAAAATCCAAATATGGAAGCTTTTCCTTACAGAATTTCATGTTTGTGTTACATCCCTTCACTGCAGCTCTGCCAAGGTACCAAAGGGTGAATTTGTTCTTAAAAAAGTTCACTAACTTTGGAAAACACCACCTTGATTTTCTAAGTCAGGTTGCTGAAACCTCACATAAGTTTGGGCTAAAGTGGGTCACTCTGTGCAGGCAGTAGGAATGATTCCAGCAAACAATAACTCTCTGATGTTTATGTTTTAATATGAGTAGAATATTAGGATAGACTTGAAAAAAAATCTGAATTTTCAATATTTGACTCTTTTTAGCTATTTGGTGCCAGCACAACAAGTTGTAAACACAGCACTGGCACATTGTCACCTCAAAACTTTGGCCCATTTACACATCCCACAAAGAGAAGCAGAATTTCTCTGACTGTCTGGTGACTGCAGTCCAATATGGTCTCTCCTTTCAGCTCTGCTTTGGTCTCCATTAATGCCTGGGAAAGGTGTCTGGCTCTTCAGATGCTGAGTGTTGTACTAGCTAGATGCTAAGTGTTGTTTCTGTTGTTTCCTGCTGGTCTGGCACTTCACAGTGGGTATGTTGCATCGACCGTATCTAAAGATGGATGGCATGAGAGCTCCCCGGAAGTAAAGTCAAAGCATCTCGATAGCCCTCTGGTGGTGGGCTGCAGTATAGGTCATAAACCCTCCTCCTCAACCATATCAGGTAGCTATTGGATCAAAACAAACCTCAAAGTACTCCTCAAATCAATTTCCCTTAACGACAGTTTCTGTCATTTTAGGTAGTTCTTATCACATTTTCTGATTAGTTCGGTTTTAATCAGTTATTTGATGGCGTATGAGCAGTCCGAAATGTCATGATTGACAGCGGAGCTCGGCCCACGATAAGGCAGGCAGATTTATGGGCAAGAATCCCAGAAAATTTGGCTTCAATTTGGACACTGAGAGGAAGATGTGCTGTCCATCTTTATTCATATGAGAGGTCTACACAGACCTTATTGAAATAGCTGCTGCTGCACCCACTGAAAGTGCGCTAAAATAAGAGGCTTGACACCTTGCAAATGTTTTCTTGTTACCTTAATTCTTATGAGAGCTTCATTTACTATGATGTAGGTTTTTAAGAATAAAGTAATTCTCCATCAGGGAAAACGGACTGTCTGAATTCTCGGTCAGTCAGTCGATTCACTCCTCATGGTAGTCAATGAAGAGGGATGATGTAAGGCCATAAATCACATGATCCCATTCTGACCATCTTCCTGATGGTCAGGCAAGCTCAGAGTAGCTCAGTGTAGCAGAGGCAGTGTTTCGATGCAATGTTTCGCTGTTGGTGCTCATTATCAGAGCTTGAAGTTCCTCTCTACACTTGATGATTGTTGAGGTCATTGCATACAGAAGGCTGGCCAGCATAATGGCCCTCGGTTTCTCGTCTGCTTCAATTGCCCATCTCCTCATGCAAACACTCGCATCCCTCCGTCTCCTGCGGTATCCAGCGCTCACGCAGCTTGTGTTGATTTAGATCCTCAAAGGCCGAGTCATCTTTTGTTAATCTGTCCTCATGCTCTGTCATTTATTAACCACGCACTTACCCTGAGCTGTGTCTCCCTTTGGTTGAAACACGGTGAAGAAGAGGTGGGTCAGGTCACGAGTTTTGTTTTAATGCTGCATTGCATCACATTTTGAATTTTGATACACTTTGATTTGCAGTTTGTGTTTGTTTACACACGGTGATTTTTCCGTGTTGTATGACTCTGATGCAGAGTTATTTAATACTGGATGAAAGTTCGTCCCTTTGGGAGAAGGATTTTTGTTATTTTGACCACTGATGCAATGAGGGATTATGTCATTGTTGATGCTTAACACCCAATTTTGGGATGGCGCAGCATACTTGGCAGTCACATGTGGGTCTTAATTTGGCAGCCAATCATTTAGAGGGTTTGCAGCAGGGCTGTTGAGTTGTGCAGCTAAAGTGTGAAATAAAGGCCATCTGTGACTAAATGTGTTACACAAAGTGGTTTGCCAAACGGCTTGTTATCCTCTTAACAGCTCTGATCCTGGAAAATTCTCTGTGATCCAAGCAAGACCAAAGGGTTATCATTGACTAAACATCAGTGGTGGTGTAGGGCTTGGACTCAACTGTCCAAGACTTCATTTAGTAAATTAACCACAGAACAGATACTGATTAATTTTGCACCAATGCTTGACCTTTGTCCCAACGCCCTCTTTGACATTCCATATTTGTTCTTAAACTGAATGTTGAACCATAATGCCTTATCTGCACTGATCATCAATCATAATGTAGATTTTCGTACTAAAAACGTTCTTTAAACAGAGGTGAAATCTTTATCGGTAGAAAATGTTTGATTGATCCTCTACGTTATTTAGTTTTTCAGTACTTGACCTAAAGTACTCTGAGGTGGGTAACAGCTTTAGTCACTTCTGACTTATCACTGACTTATCTTTTCACTATAGTGGAATCATTGGTGGATATTTGTGAATGCTGGTTTATTCCCAAAGTCAGAATGACTTCAGTTTGGGACTTTTGGTGCCCACTCAGGCCACTTCACTATGCATAGGCAATATATACAATATATATGGTGATACTATATATAATGATTATGTTTTTGATATCTCCTAACTCCCCTCTGTCTCTTTGCAGACGGAGACTCATCTCTCAGCGCTCCTCACTTGAAACACTGGAGGACATCGAGGAGAACGCTCCTCTACGCAGGTAGGAATCTGGCCAGAAATCCTGTTCAGTCTGTCTGCTGCTACATTTCTCTGTATTATCGCTGCATGTAATGTATCCAACCGACACAGTTTGTGATTGTTTGTGTTGTTTGTATGCTTGTTTGTTTTAGATGCCGAACCCTATCAGGTTCACCCAGACCAAAGAGCTTCAAAAAGATCCACTTCATTAAGAACATAAGGCAACATGATATGCGGAACGGAAGGTATGAAGGAAAACAACACCACTGTCCCTTGGTCAATACGCATCCTCAGTGGATAATGGCACTTTGGATGTTTCTCACGTTACAAGCCTCATATACTAGCAGGCCTGGCCTGTTCACTGCACGTGGCTCTGAATTCTAAATGTTATGTCATTGATTGAGAAACCTGCCTGTTTAGAAGCTGTGCAATCTGACTGAATCGTATTTTAATCTTAATTTGATCACAGTTAACACTTATAGGAATCACTCACTACTAAACTTGGTGTCGTTGTGTTGAGTTTACACACGCATATGGTCAGCACACACAACCATAATTACCAAACAGAATTTGGAATTTTGTTGGTGATAGTGATGATGTTTTACTGAGGGGTGCAGAATGTTATCAAAGGAGAGATGGTTGTTTTATTTGTAGCCAGGAGACCCTTGGTTCTGAGAAATACCGCTCTGGGGATTTATAATCACCCTAATGTCTCATTCATTGGATTTGAAACCTAATTCAGTTAGCTTTTTCTCTTTTCCAGGGTGTTTTTGTGATGCAGATTTTAGGTCTGGGGCTTTTTGAGAAAATAGTGAAAATGGATCAACTCAGATCTCGTGTGTGATCTTATCTCTTGTTTAGACGTCATTTGTTAAATGAAACCACCTGAGACGTAAAATTGTAACTCCTGATATCAACGCCCATGACTAAAGTGTTATTTATGTCCTGATGATTATGATGCAAACAATTTTGGCCAAGCAGTAAGATTCATCATGTATCACTGAGTTGCAGCTATTTGAAGTAATTTGGAGGCTATTGTGGTGTGACTTCAAGTTTTTCCTCTCTCTGTGCTGTTGAAATTTGGCCAAGTGGAAAACGCTCTGATCATTTGCTGTATACGCAAATACAAGATTATTTAGGAAAAAATAATCTTATTTAAAAAAACAGATTGGGTGTCAGACTTTTTTTATGTAAACAAAAGCCCATTACTTTCAAGACTGAGGGGTTCAAACAGTGCTTATAAGGATGATGATAGGCGGATAGAAAATGATGTATAGTGAGGTTTATAAGATTGTGTGTTAAGCAACATTTAAACATTGGTTCATGGGTGGAGATGCATTTTAATCATGTTTTCCGGAACTTAACATCTAGCTAGCTGCACATCTACAGCAGCTAGATGTCGGACCTTCATAAGCATATCGACATTGCATGTGAAATTACTTTCGCCGCCAGTAGGGGGAGACGGAAGTTCTGGGCTACCGGTTTAAGTTAATTAAAAAACAAATCAAAAAGGTATTGTTGTTTTGCCCAAATCACTAAAACCTCTTCAAAATAACACACACACAACTGTTCTGAAGTCTCGGTTCATTCTCTTTATTCTCTTTTTAATCTGTGGATCTTGTTGGACAGGTATTGATTAGCTTGTTTACCATTTTTGTTCCTATAGGGTAGTCCTTATCAGTGGCAGAAGATCCTTCTATAGTGTATTTTCTGTCCTGCCCTATCGAGATTGTAGCCAAGCAGGGTATGTATCCTACAGCATGCCGAACCTTGTAACCTCCTCCAACCTGTGCTCCCTCTTTCCTTTTGTTTTCTCATCCCTCTTTTTTTTTTCCTGTGGATGTGCTCTCCTTTAACTCGTATATACATTGCTAAGGGCTGCTTCTGGTGGATGCACTTTTACCACCAAGGTTTTTTCAATAAACAAGCAGAGAGAGGCCTGAATGGACTTCAGAGGCTTTATTTCATGTAGACCCTAGAGTAAAGCCCAGTGCTTTTTGCTTGTATTTCTTTTATCCACAGTGGCTCCTGTGGCTTTTCAGCACCCATCTTTTTTTTTTTTTTTTTTTTTTTTTTTTTTTTTTTTTTTTTTTTTTTTTTTTTTTTTTTTTTTTTTTTTTTTTTTTTTTTTTTTTTTTTTTTTTTTTTTTTTTTTTTTCCAAGTAAACCCATTTTTGTCTGTTGCCACCACCGCTGGCTTTGCTGTTTATTGTTTGGCGTATCAGAGTTCCTTTTCCAGGGGCTCCTGCTCTTTGTAGAAGCTTCAGCTCTTGAATTATTTTAGTATGTTGTGTTTGGTCTAATTATGCACAATGCTGGCAGACTGGAGTTTTCTGTTGTGATCGCTGCACACAGCTGTAATTACCCTTTATTCCTTAGCTCAAGTTTCCATTCCTTGGTGTTGATTGCGAAGCAACGCGGGGTTTTAACGTGATGAGAACTCACCTGACTTAAACAGGGTTAGCTCTGGTCCAAGCCGAGTCGTGTCGCCCCTCTGTCACGTTCAGCAGTTTGTTTTGGAGGAAGTAAAAGAGAAAGGGGGCAGATAAACAGCAGTGAATACAATGTACAGAAAAGAAAAGCTTAGTGAAGAGCAAAACAGCCCTGAATCTATTTGTGGAATTTCAATCCAGCCAATCAGTGCAAGGTCAGGGGTTAACCCCCCCCCCATGGCTGTCAGATGAGCACATTTGACTGCTCAGTGCTGCTAATTGACAGTTTACACTTAGACATTACATTATTACATAACAAATATGGGCTACAGGAAATGCTGGATGTCCTCCACTGTTTTCCGTGGCACAGTCTCTTCATTGGGTTTATTCAAGGGCCACACTGTTCCATGTTGCTATGATGTCACGCTTCTTACATATCTGGTGTGGCTGTAGCAATCCTGTGCCTACCAGCACCTGTAATGAGTTGCCATTCCAAAGTGTACTGAACCAAACCGAGCTGAACCGTGATGAATCGCCCATCGACACCAATCACTGCAAGCAAGCTACCACGTGTCAAAATCTTCAGCGAAAGACCTCAATAATTAAATTATTCAGTGCACTTTGTCCGACCACACGCTGTTAAAATCAGCTGACATGCGCTCCAGATCAAGACAAGCAGAAAAATAATTTGTTGAGGCTCCATGATGTTGGCTCCTGGAGATATTGAGAAGTTTTTCTTGCCTGACCGTCGCACCAATAAATGAGTGAAATTCTGTGCACATGACGTTGGTTAACAGTTTCATCGTCTGTCTGAGATTCACCTTTCTGAACGTGAACTAAACCAGCTTAAAAATGGAAAAACGTAACCAGCTCGCATCCGGTGCACATCATGGAAGAGAACGATCGGGTGTGAACAAACACGATTTAACAAAGTGGATATTTTTCTGTGCTGATGAATATTAGCAAGATTACAAGATTGAGGAGTCGTGAGCTAAAGCAAGCCAGAACTGGGAGTGATGCGATGCTTACACAGCACACCAGAGAGCTGAAGGATGTAGTGAGCTACATAGTACAAGCACCCTCTACTGTTTTAAGTTCAGATTAATTCATTTTACTCCTCAACTGATGTGAATCATTGCATACTTGTTCAATGGCATATGGATTTTTTATTTTTTAAACCATCTTGCAATGCATTGCTGCGTCCATACATCTACCCACCAGCTATGAACAGTGTTTCCCAAACAAATCTTTTTAGTGGAGAGAGAACATTTCTGACTAATTGCACATGTTTTAGTGGGGTATCACGGTCTTGTTAGTTCGATTGTCCTGGGTTCTATCCCTGCAGCCCTAGTTTTGCTGTGTGAATTTTGCATGATGTGCTGGCATGGGCATTCTTGTATACTTCAGCTCCAGTGCATGTAATGCTCCTGCCATTGTGCGCTTGCTTTAGTTGAAATGTTAAATGGATCAAATGCTAAATAAAGAGTCATTTAGTGAGGCTCATAAGTGTAGTGTAATAAGTGGGGGAAGATTTTAGGGGAATATCATTCAAAAGCCAGCCAACCCATCCCTAAACTGTCTGCGTGAGCTGTAAAGTATTTGGTCATAAAATAGACAGCAGCTTTCAAGTCATATTAAGTGTGTTGTTTAGTAAATTGTTCACTTGATTCTAGGTTTGTTAATTTTGAGCACTTTGCATAAATTATAACACCACTAACATGCAGCCTTTTGAAACCGGTTATTCCACTTTCTGCATGTTTCCAAGTTACGTCAGCTTCTCTTATGATTTCCTTTCATTGCTCCCTCTTCTCAGCAGACTGAAGCACGGCAGTTTATTTTCTCAATGGCTTCATAGATGGCTTTCTTTGTCTTATATTTCTCCTTTTTAATTTAATCTTCCACTGTTGTGTAAGACGTCTGCAGCCTGGGGATTTTCATGTCTGTGATGCATCTGTCAACATTGTGTCTTGACGTGCCTGTTTGCCAGATAACACTGTTTTCATTATAACAGATTGGCTCTACATATTATCAAACAACTCGCAGAATCATGTGAGGGCCCACTGTAATTTCCAACATTTATCTGCTCTCAAACACACGACAGAGCAAGACAGGGAAGAGCAAGACAAGGGAGGAGCACAAAAACAGGACAGTGTTGTGGTTGAACGTCTGCTGTCGTTTTGAAGTGTCACCACGATTTGGATTTCAGGATTTATAGAATTAATAAAGATGAAATAAATTTGATATTGCACAAGAGCACATGGTTATTTTATTTTATACCATTTAGTTTACTGTTGGTTTTATCCTATACAGTATATCCAAACATTAAAATGCCAATTAAATATCGCTTTATTGGCAAGCAGCTTTTATGTTTGTTTGCCTCACACTATAGCTTGTTCTCAACAGCTGGCAGTAAATATAGACATTTTTAGCAAACAGAAAATGTGCTCATTGAAGGAGCATTTTGCTTTTTTTCTCCACTGACACACTTTCCTCTCCAGTCATCTATTTTCTTCTTCACCATTTGACCTCCCACAGCAGTAAGACATTTCAAAGCAGCGGAGTTGGAAGACACTGGCCTGCTTGATGCTCCATCCCTTTCCCCACGGGGGTTCTTTACTTCTAGTATTCCTGACATGCACACAGACAACAGGAAATTACAGGAAAAAAAAGGGCCAACTCATGAGTGCAGATTGGTAAATTCTTGCGATAAACATGTGGAGGAGAGCTGGAATGGCCTTTGAAAGGCTGTTAAAGAATGAGCCAGCAGTCTTAAGAAGGGAAGGTTTTTTACAGGGAAAGCACTAAAGGTTTTGTGCTCAATAGGGATGTAAAGTTGGAAGGAGGCCGTCAGCGGCACCCATCTGGAGGCGTCAGTGCCAAGGAGATGGTGATCGGGCTGGAGGGAGTGGAGCTCGGAGCTGATGGAAAGGTGAGAAGCCAGTAGAATTAGGTCATGTAATCAGCTTATATTCAATGATATACTAGTATATATTCAATACAATACACTTAACTGCACTTACAGTAAAATAACAACCAAAAATGAGTCAGCTCAGTCAAGACGTGACCACAAGGGTCTGTCCTAAAAAATCCCCGCGACGACGGCAGCACGTCAGGGTTTTACTCTGCAAGTATATCATTTCCTGAGCAATTTGCTCTCACCAAAAAGGCCACCTAGTGGCCAATCGTGATGTGAAAAAATGCTGAATGTCTTATCAGGTCTCATGGATATCTGTGAGTGTACAAGGGAGGTGCAGCAGTGGTACCACAAATGATTCCATAATCAGGGCTATAATTATTGTAATTGTGTATAATTCTCTCGTTAGGCTTACGTTATGTTTGCTGCAGTCAAAGCATTACATGAGCCCCGTTTTACTTAACTTCAGTCTTTGGGAGCTGACTCTAAATTAAATTTAATTACATTTATTTTGCCGAGACCTAAGTCAAAAGCAAAAAAGTTCTTTCAACTGTGCAGTTTACCCTCTATATGAAACAACTTTTGCTTTAATTGTTCTACACAGTTCCTAACAAGAAAAAAACAAAAATGACCAGAATTTTTGCTTATTTCCAACCATTTGGAAATGGGTAACGTTGTTTTTCTTCCGTCAGGTTTGTAACTGCCTTTAAAACATTTATTCTGTTGCCTCCAAAAAATTATAGCTAATAAACAGCTACTGTCCCAAGTATATCTTTCCTATGAAATCATGACCAACTATTTTCTATAAAATCCTCATTTGATCGTCATGAGCATGTGTGCTAAATATAGCTGGCACGTTGGCTTGTCTTTGCTAGCTGCTAACGAGAGTAGAAGAGCACTAAGATTATTGGCCATCAAATATTTGCCTCTCCTTAAGAAAGTAAACTTTGAAGTCTTGTGTTTTTCCTGAATCACTCATCATAAGTTTTTAACAGCTTCCACCCAGGCTAGAACCCTTGTACCAAACAGCATTTGGATATCAAAACAGGGGAAGACCAGGAGCAAACAATCATTTGAAATCATTTCTGTAGACAGTGCAGATTGCGGACTTACTGATATGATATACTGGGACACACCCGTGGTTTTCATGTTTTCACAAAATATAGCTGTTGAGGTTTAATATAAGAGTGATGATAAGAGCCACCACTTTTTCGACATTATATAACTCTGCCTCTCTGCGCAGACTGTGTCCTACACCCAGTTCCTGTATCCCACTAATGTGCTGGGCGGCCGGAGAAACACCATCGACTCCACCTCGTCCTTTTCTCAGTCGCGTAACGCCAGCCACCGAAGCCTCAGTTTGGGCCGAGCCAACAGCAACCAGAGCAGCTTAGACACCGGTTAGTCAGCTGGCAGCAAGTCCCTCAAATATAGCATCTCTCCCGTCCTTACCTACTGTGATTTTATAGGAAAAGACGTAAAAAAGGTGTTAACTTCAGGCCCGAACTTTGTTGTTGTTTTTGTGCTCGTGCAGGGAATGACTTGGGGGACTTTCGCGAGTACGACCCGAATCTGCTGGATGACCCGCAGTGGCCTTGTGGAAAACACAAGAGAGTCCTCATTTTCCCCTCCTACATGGTGAGAAATTTCTCCAGCTGCATCTGACACATAACATGGAGAGAAGAGCGCAGAGTTTGTTTTTGTTCATGACGCGATTGATTTGCTGAAACAGATCCCCCTCTGTTGCTCAGATGTCCTTCAGTGTTCATGCTTTTTGTTACGAGGACCTTATTTCCCACCGCAGCCAATATTGTAAACACACTGGAAAGATTTGTTATTTTTAAAAAAAATAAATAAAAGTTCCTCTGGAGTTTTGTCAGCTGTTTTTGAACAGGAGGATGTTTGACTGGGCTTTAATCAGCATGGTCACTGAGATGCTCTTCCACCTTCTGGGACCTGAAGAAACCCTTTATCCCAGTGTGGTGGGCAGCAGCCGCCTCACTGGATGTGCTGCCCTGGAGAGGACCGCTCTCGTACTTTTTCCAGAAAAAGAACAGAAGTTGTATCGCGGTCGGAAAAAGAAAAACAAACCTGACTAGACTCCCACCAAATTCTTTTGTGGGCTCTGTTTTTGTTAACGAGACTAGTAGAGTGCACAACAAGGACTGACATAGTTGAAATGTTCAGTCAAGGCCGGGCTACGTGTGTCTTTGTTTTCCTCCAATTACAAAACCCAGAGTAAACAGCAATGGCCATTGTGTTTACTAGCAGAATGGAAAGCAGTGAATTCTGAGCGTTTCACTGGTTGAACATGGGCTGCCTGCAAGGCATGTCTCTTACAGGGACAATGTTAGGATTTATATGTGCATCTAGCTGGGGAAGCCTGTGTGACCTAGAATGTGAATTTCAGACATGATTTCTAATGTAGTTTTAAAAAAAAGCACTCTCAGCTATGTGTCTTAGAGCTATGGCCAACAAGAAGCATTCATTCTGCTCTCTGCTTCAGTATCAGCGGGTTCTGGCCGGATTCACACTCCATGTTTGGCCTGGAATACCACACATCCTCTTAGCACCGCCGCAAACACTGTTCTTGCTCGGAAGACACTCTATTATTGACCGAGCTGCAGAAAAATGTGCAGATTATTTTCTTCACTAATTGTTTAGTCTATTGGACATGGCAAAATATTTATAAAAATGTCCGAACAAAGGTCCAAAACCCAAACATATTTGGACAGTTTTGGGGGTTTTTTTCAAGCTTTTTAGCATTTTAAACTAGGCTAAGATGACTTGATATTTGGGCTCCACACCAAAGTAAATGCTCTTTTTTTTCAAGCTTTTTAGCATTTTAAACTAGGCTAAAAGATGACTTGATATTTGGGCTCCACACCAAAGTAAATGCTCAAATCCTGGAAAACAAAGTCCAGCTCGACAAAAAACAAAACAAAACAATGTTGTTTTCAGCATAAACAAGCCTATTCTTTGACTTCTGTTAGGCTGGTGCAGTTTTGGTGTTGGAGTTGAATATAGAAGACAACACAAAACAAAATAATAAAAAAAGTACCTCGGTTGAATCAGATTTCACTAACCCAGATGCGTGTATTTTTAATTTGTGTGCGAAAGTGTAAAAAAGAGGATAAAAGGAGCAGGAAGAGGAAATAACAACTAGCAAAGGGAAGTGTTTAAGATAATCTGGCCAAATTGTGGGAAGGCAAACTGAAATTGAGTAAAGCCAAAATGTTCCTAATTAATCCACATGCACAGGTCATCAAATGTACAAAAAAGGATTAAAAAAAAAAAAAAAAGTATCCTGCATATCTAACATTAAAGATTCCTTTTATCTCAACAATATCTTCAGTAAAGGGGCCCTTTTGTTCTTTGGCAGTCTTATTATAAATCCAAACTCTTAAGTACTAATTACGCTGTCTTAATGTAATTCAGGCAGCCAGTTTAATAGAAGCCTGATGGGCTGGAAAACTTGTTCTTATCCTCAGAAAATCCAGTGTAGAAACAAAAGGCAGTGGTACTTGGGCAGAAGCCCAAACAGCTCAGTAATCTGATGAAGAAGCTGGGTTCTTGTTGGGGACTATTTTCTGGTGTGGATTTACACACATTGGGAGTGCGAGCAGTGTATGTAGGTCGCTAATAAAGAAGCAGGTCAGTGGCTCGCCGATGTTTCTAGAGGCATGTTTGAACTCCTTCTGTAAGAGATGTGTGGGACCTGAAGGCGAGACTGGAATCCAACACCGGTGTGCGAGGATACGGCGCTGAAAGCGTGTTCATTCTGCCACCACCTCTGGTTTTTCTTTTCAGACCACGGTCATCGAATATGTCAAACCCTCTGACCTCAAAAAGGACATGAACGAAACCTTCAAGGAGAAGTTCCCTCACATAAGGCTCACGCTCAGCAAGATCAGGAGGTAAAATAGGGAGCTCGGCTCCTGTAGGGTAAAAATGATGGAACTCCACAGCTCCTGTTTTTGACTTTATTTCCTCCTTTCTCTTCATTTCCTTCCTCATTCTCTGCTAACAAGCTTAAAAAGGGAGATAAGGAAGCTGGCCCAGGATGAGTGCAGCTTTGAGGAGCCGACGGTGGCCATGGCTTTCGTCTACTTCGAAAAACTCGTTCTTCAAGGCAAACTGAACAAGCAGAATCGGAAGCTCTGCGCCGGAGCGTGCGTCCTTCTGGCAGCAAAGATCGGTGGAGACCTGAAGAAGCACGATGTCAAGCTCTTGATCGATGTAGGTTTTCTCACCCGCACCTCGGAACGTCTGAACCTTGTGCCTGTCATTGCAAACTCTCACTCAAATCAAAGTCTACAGTCATATCTGGATTATTCTGATTAACCAGGATCGTTTCCAGAAGGATATTTTCATTTTTCCAATGATAAATAAAGCACGACCCCACCCCTCACACAAGACAAAAAAAAATATCTATACGACCAGGCATCACAAGCTATAAGAAATATAACATTTGGTTGTGCTCTAGTCTTTCCTTTAGAGCCCCAACTAACAATTATTTTAATCGTAGATAAGTCTGCCCATTATTTTCACAAATAATCGGTTAATCATTTACTCTATAAATTGGCAGCAGTAATAGTGAAAAATGCTCATCACATCTTTTCAGCACCCAAAGTGACTTCTTGAAATTGCTTCTTTACTCCAAACGATAGTTAAAATCCCAAAGACTCTTCATTTGCTGCCAGAAATTACTAAAAAAGCAGCAAATTCGGACATTAAGAAGCTGGAACCAACAAATCTTGAATAATTTTGCTCAGAAGAGGACTGAAACTATTATTTTTGGATCAAAGTAGCTGTCTTTTCATCTTCTTTGATCGACTATTTGATTGATCGATTGATCGTTGCAGCTCTAAATTAAAAAAATAAAATTTGATAATCAAATTTGAAAAATAAACATAATCATGTATTCTAACTTTTTGAGATGCGCTTAGTGTATACTTTTTGTGCAATGAGATATATGGCCTGAGATTTTGGATATCGATCGTCTTTTTCTGGTTTTAGAAGCTGCATTACAGTAAATGATGAAATGAATGAGAACCAATCAGCTCAGAGTGTTCTACCTGTTGTAATCTTTGCCCTCATCCACTTCACCCCATTTAATGCACATTACTGTTGATTATTTTTCAAAAATCTCATTCTGTTGATATTTTGTACATTTTCATCGCTACAATATTATTGCAGTCAATGACATTGTATTTCGTAAGAAGTGAAAAATCCCAGTGTTCCCTCTGTAACATTGCAGTTGTTCCAAATTATCCAGGCATGTATTTCCCTATGAGCCAGTGTCTCACCTTCACCCTCCATTTCCCTCACAGAAACTAGAGGAGAGGTTCAGAGTGAACCGCAGGGAGCTGATAGCCTTCGAGTTCCCTGTCCTGGTGGCATTAGAGTTCAACCTGCACCTGCCAGAACACGAGATCATGCCCCACTACAGACGCCTGCTGCAGACCTCCTAGCGTTGGTGACCCATCAGGAGGACGGCCGCCAGGCTCCCCTCCTGATCCACACAGTATCCATCCTCCCAGCTCTCTCCTCAGCTAAGGTACCGCCGGCCGCCACTCAGCGGCAGCTGCTCATCTCACGACTCCCGTCAGAGACCCCAATGCAGCCAAAGGGACGCACATTTCCCAAGCTCTCTTCATCGTTTGACTTCGTTCTTCATCACTACACGGACCACTGAACGAAAGAATTCGGCTGTCTGCAGACAGGCTGTTTTTCCAGTTTGCATGTTTTCACGCGTCTCCATCGTCACTTTGTATATTTTAGATCTCTCTTGTTGATTAAGAGAGTCAGGAATCTGATGGTGGCTAAAGATTTCGATGATTGTAACATTTTTATCATCTCTTTTCATAAATCTACTTTTGTGTCAACTCTGGTATGATTGGTCGCCTCCTGACCTGCATAAAAATGTAAACGGAAGCCTTTTGGCCGGACTTGTAATTGTCGGAGCGACTCTTCCCTTGCAAGTCTTTGTCTTAAAAATGCACTTTTTGAAAATTTTCCTGGGACCCAGGGGGATGGGGGACATAATTTTCATACTTTCAATGAGCTTGGGAACTAACCCTGAAAAATAAGCTGTGTTCAGAAGCACTACACATCGTTTGAATGGATCTCTTGAATAGTTTTTTTTTCTCTCTTTCCGTTTTCTAGCCTCTGCTTCCCGCATGAATATCCATGACTGTACACAGGTACTCGCCGACTATTTTCAATGAAGGGTTCCAGTCATTTTCTACCGGTCAGATGCTTGCTATAGACTCACGGAGACCAGACCCACTTTATCAGTGTCAAACTTCTTGTGCTCTATGTTAGAGTGTATTGATAGCACGTTTACAGTGCTGTAACTGGGTCACAAAAGGAGTTTTGAAGTTCATGAGTGCAGACCTGCCACGAAGCGGTGATCGGGAACAGCGGAGGGGGCACCAGCGTCTGTCACCTGGAGGACCCTGTGCCAGCAGGTCCATTCCAGGTCAAATATTTACTTTTAACTTGAATCAACAATTTATTGATTTTTAAATCGGAAAAAAAAAAAAAAAATTTTAACACTAAAAGAAAATTACGTGACCAAGTTTAAAAGTATTACTCTGTTTATTTGGCTTGTATATCTCAGCTTGTCTTTCTTTTCTTTATCCTTGAAATTGCCTTACACAATACCACAAAGTATTGAAATCAGGAAAATACAGTATGGCCTACTTAGGGGGAAAAACATTTTTTTAATTTAATGATGCTTCAAGTATTGATTCCATTTGAGCTGAAATTTTCACAACATTAAATTAGTCAGAAAAGCTTGGATTTTGCTTGGTTAAGGTGGTAAAATAAAAAAAAAAACTGATCTTATTTCTGTTTTTAAGCCCAAAGATATTGTGATAAGGTGCACATGAAAAAAAAAAAAAATCTGTGAGAACAGGCTCATGGGCGACACTTATTACCTGTGAATGTTTGTAAATAAATTGCTTTGCTTGTTCAATTCAAACAAAACTCATGTGTCTTATTTGTATTTTTTTCTTGTGACTCCAGCCTGTGCTGAGCAAACAGAAACCGGCTGAACTGTTTGGTTTTGGGCTTTAATTAAAACCCTTAGGGTGTGTTATTGAGAGAAAGTAAAGTGAAAGACAGAAACATTTATGTTGACACAGGTGAAGTCAGAAAAACAAAGTGTACACTGGGATTAAATTTGGTATTTTTCAGTGTTCATGTTGGGAAGTAGCCTTGAAATAGGAGATAAAAAAAAAAAAAACTTCCAACTCATCGAATTTTATATTTTACTTTTCTGGATTCACTACTTCTGATTTTAAAATAAGTTTTCTGGCCATAAATATACTTCAGTATAAGAAGTGCACCGCATCCTGTAGCCGTGGCCAGAGGCCTTCCTGTCACCGTCATATCTCTTTGAGGGGATTTTCTTCAAACTTTGCACAGTTGTGCACTGTGACCCAAGGATGAACTGATTAGATTTTGGAGGTCAAAAGCCAAAGGTCAAAGTCTCTGCGGCTTCAGGCGGGGCACACCTGCGAACATGAAACAAACTGATCAAAGCCAGTGACAATTAGCTTGGATATGTAGACCTTGACCTGAAATCTTGTTGACCAAAATATCTGAAGAATGCGTTAAGAGATTTTTTTTCAACTTTGGCACAAATCTACATATGGTCTAAAGGGTGAAAGGTCACATTTTGGAGGTCACAGGTTCAACTCTACATATTGTGAGGTTGCAGTGACCTTGTACCATATTGTAGCTTCTTAGGGAGCTTCACCTTTTATAAGCTCTGTCCTTGGAAGTGCCTATAAATTAATTTTCCCTAAAATGGCTTTTTTATGTTTTGTTAAGCTGTTTCAGTCTCTATTTATTGCTTTAGACTACATTAAACACTCCCAGACATACAGCAGAACAACAACAGTGGTTATCAAGCTCGAGACAGATCATTTTCAAAATCAAAAACTTTTTAGTAAACGTACCACAGTTCTATTCATGACACACAAATAAGTGATAATCATTATTCACGAACACACAACTCTGCCAAATTCTGAGTGGAATGGAAAGACAACTGCACACATCCACCCAAGGCTTCTCCTCGACACACCTCTGTACTCTCACTGTCTGCATTGTGTGCTCTGCAGAGGCATGTAACCGCCAGCTGGTGATTCCAGTTCTCATTGTTACCAGCATGTAATCTACAGAGTAAAGTGATCAAATAAATCTAGTGGAATAAAGGTTTGCCTCAAAAATGTTAAGGAGTGGAAGTTTAAAGTAGCAGGGGAAAAAAAGCAGTTAAATTTTAAAGTAAAAGTAGACAGCGGTTTCTTATGAGAAATAGTTGGGTTTTTTTTAAGTTTAATACTGAAAGCAGTTTATCAGAATGGTGTGAATGTGTTTATTTGGTTACATAACTGCCCCTCCAACTGTCATGGCTCAAATGTTTCTCCGATTGGCTTATAGAAGCGAGTGACATCACATTTGTCCTGCGGAGCTAGACCCATCTCAAACCAGTCAAACCAGTGAGAAAAGCGAGCAAGAAAACTGAAATACAGTGTGTATGTGTTTATTTATGGACCGATTGCTCAATGCCTGCCTGAAAACAGGATCTCGCTGCTCAAACTCATGCAAGACTTGCTTAAAGTAGGCTTTGTTTTTCAGGAAATTGTTTCATGAAGTTGATTTTAAATAGGTCACTATCCAAACCTCCCAGGTCCTGATCCTGGTTATATTACAGTGTATATCCAAGCTAATTGCAGCTTCACTTTGGGTTGAACCAGCAGCACAACCAGACCTCCAGCCTGAAACACGGCTTCTTTCTCAGCTCCCTCCCTGCCTGTTTCTCTAACTGCTGCTTAGCTATCACATCTTGTCCCGGGCTGCACTTACCGCATACTTAAAATATGAGCTCATACCTTTTCTCCGTCTGAAGTGTCTGCAAAGTGTTCCGCACACACTGCAATTATAATAAAACTGAGTATTATGTCCGACACATGGCTGCAGCAGCCGTGTAGAGCTAGCAGCATTTTTCTGAAATGTTGCTTACAAAATAAGAGCAGAGGAAAAGACACCACGATGGGCAGACAGACGCCCTGAAGTTATATTACAGCATTTGTACACAGTTGGTTCTCGTCCCAGGTTGTAAAGACATAAACTGCACCAGACGTCAGGGTAATATTTCAGTGTCGTGTTTTGACTTATGCAGTTAATGTATTTCTAGCACACGCACACTCTGTATAACATCATGGAAGCTGCACTTCTACAGTATCCTGCCAAAGGTCTCCGATTATTCACCATTTATAAAGTGATTTTGGTCATTATTCTTTATTGCTTTTTTTTCTACACATTATGTATTTAATGTGTAAACAACAGGGCAGTTACATCTCTTCTCATAGTGTCACCTGATGCAGCTTGTACGGAAGGAAATAAGGGCAACTTGTGGTGAAATATGTGGGTCAAGGGAACATGTTTAAGAAAAGAAAAGAGTTCTGTCTCTTCATTTCAGAATACTGAGCTTTTTGTCTCAAAAGTCTGACTTTATACTCAGGATTTTGAATTTCCTGTCAGAATTTCGAGAAAAAGTCAGAGAAAAGATCAAAATGAGTTTAAAGTCAGAATTCTGATTTAAAGGTCAGATTCTGACTTTAAACTCTTTCTGAACTCTTCTCAGATTTTTTCTGTTTTCTGAGTTGAAAGTTTTAGTAATTGCTCTGTTAAATTTTTACTATTTTTACTAAAAGTCAGAACTCAGTTGCATCTTTAAAATGTGCCCCCGACTCAAATAAATTTCACGTTGCCCTGATCTTCTTCGGCATCCTGAACCTGCAGCTCTTCGTGAGCCTTGTTCACGTATCGCCCCTCCGGCTTACAAATGGCCGTCTCGGTGCAATAAATCTGATGCCAGATGGGCTGCAACTATGGCTCTCTGATGCAACCCGAGAGGTCAGCTTCCCATCGAGAGGGAACTCTCTTGCCTGACACATATCCAGTGTAAACAAGGCCCAGCAGTCACGCCAGTCTTGTGCTGCCATCAAAACAAACAGGCCGGGCCCGAGTGTGGACACATGGCATACGTGGCTTAGTCCCCTCCATTGACAGCCTAATTCCCCCCTCGCCGCCTCATAAAAGGCTCTATTGACAGCCTTTCCTGAGCCCTGCTCACACATAAGTGACCCTCATTGTGAAAATATGTGTACCATCGTTTGGGGCAAGCAGCGTTCTGTTGCCCTTCCCTTTAAAATAACAACATTTGGCTGAAACGGCATTTTGCCCCCTTTCCTGTCATGATACTGTGACTCAGGGCTTTTGCAGTAGTTTGTAAACAAGAAGCTCAGGAACCCCCGTGACAATAACTGCACTCTCTGAATGTTACACTGAGAACAAGTTGATCTTGTGAAGGTTCACACACAAACCTTGTGTTTCAGCGCTGGGCCGTGGTCAGGAGGGGAAAGCACTGCAGGTAGACCTGATAATCTGATCCCCTCCTCATGTTTGACAAGGCTACCTAATCCCTTTTGTTCCACCCCGAGAGTCTGTTTCAGGGACGGACGAGGCCAATGTAACAGAAAACCGGTGACGCAAAGTGGGACATTAAACACTTATTTATTGATGGATCTTTGGAAAGAAAACAGCTTTTGTGCGCTGAGTTCCCAATCTGAACCCAAGGACAACTGTGGGAGACAGAAAGAGGGAAGGCGGACCAGAGCAATGCTGCCAACTGGTTTCAGAAGCAGATGTGATGATGGACATGACATTCAATTCGGCACCAGTATTCACCGAAAAGAAAAGATTTTATTGACATTGTAGTAACACAACAAAATTCATCGTAACAACTGAACAAACCCCTTTTATTGTTGTAGGTTGGCTTGTTAAGCAACAAGAAGCTTTATAACTGGATAAAGCCAGTATAGGGAAGTATGATGCTAAAATTGTAGAGGAATAGTCATGATGGAATAGTCAAGATACAAAAGGTCCATTTAATACATAAACGATGAATTAAGAAGATATTTCAGTTTTAATTAGAGATTCTGGGTTGTATTACTTATAAAATGACGGCCAGATTATTTTTTTGTAGATTAGTTCTGTTATTCTCAGAAAAACAAAATGTGACTCCAGGGATTGTTAATCCAGGGTCAGTTTGGACAGCAGACATTCTGCTGAACTGTATAAGATTATACTTTATTAGGCCACAGTCACAAGCCTGAGGCTAATGTGAGCACCAACAGTTGATTGTTTGCAAACAAACCAAAGACAAAAAACCCGAATAAAATGTATCATTTTACTAAACTGTTGATCCTTTGTTTCAGGATAACAATATCACTTCAGTGTCACAATTACTGTTAATTTCCGTTTTGGTGATCATGCCCCCTTGTTTCACTTGCAGCTTCTGCTACTTTCGCTTAAGTCTGACTCTCTAAAGTACTTAGATAATGATAATAATAAATCAATTCAAATTTACCTGCTAATATTTATGATTTAAAGCTTTAATTCTCTCGGCAGTTACAGAAGTACAAACACTGATTGGTTGAAGGCAAAATAATAATTTTATGTGGTCACATTTGTCTGCCATCTCAGTTATATTTTCTTAATATTATACCTGACTGTAACCACCCTCACTGTGCAGAATACGTGTGTGTGTTTAAGTGTCACAGTGAAAGATGATCACAGATCAGAGTGTAACACATCTTACATAACAGAACTCTCCCAGCCTGCATGTTGTCTAGCTGCAGACCGCAGGGCAGACCTGCAGAGGAAATGAATATTTTAATCAGTTGGGCAGATTCAAAGAAGAGTGCCGGCTCTCACAGGGCAGCGGATGAATAAGTCATTCAGCTGGAGGCTTGTGTGACAACAGGGCAGGACAAACAGACACAACACATGCACCGAGGAAACCCAGCTCTGGCGTCTGAAAGCGACCTTTCAACAGGATGCGTGGGATTGATGGATTGATGTGAGGTTTTGGTGGAAAATATAGCAGAAGCTGCACATTTGCATGCATAACAAGCATTTAAACGCTTTGGTTATTAAGCTCTACCTGCACCCTGCAGAAATCCACTTCACTGAATGTAAAAGCACGGTAGGACTGTTTCTATCCAAGATATGTAGTAAATTTAGGTCACTCCCACTCCATGACTGAGAGCAGACAGAGATGGATTCAGGCGCCACTCTGTGGTTGGAAACTATCAGCCAGGGGTGGACGCACATTTATCCAGTACTGTGGCTGCTGGACTACACATCTGAGCTACTTTCACATTATGTAACAATTCATATTCATTATCGTTTATTGCACTTTTTTTTCTCCACGACATTCATCAGACAGCTTCAGTTACTCATCAGCATACTTTAACATTTTGGGATTAACACACAAATGTACAAGCAATGTTTAGATGTCAATTATATTAATTGATTATTGAAACACCTAGGGGCAAATTTGATAACGGTTTTTTTTAATTCCATGTTAGAATACAGTGTTTGCAGTTACAAAAATATTCTGATTTGATGCCATTTCATTAATGTATTTAATTTTTTTTCAATGGGTTGTTTTGTAATGTCTGTGTAATTTATTTATTTTTTGTCCTTCATAAAATGTCAGTTTACTGTGTTTGTCTCTTTTCGTCCTAGAAGATAACAGGTGCCAGTGCATAGTTTGCTGAGAAATATTTAATGTTAAAATACTTGGTCATTTACCTGTACCACCATATTCCTTAACAACTCCTCACACATGATTTGTCCATGTCAATGCACAGTGCTGTTAAACCTAATGACACATCCAAGTTTAACAGTCTCATTGAATGTTTCATCTCTTTCTTACATTCCATAAAACATTACTGCACCAGAAAACTAAAAGCAAAAAAAACAAAAACAAACAAACAAACAAAAAAAAAAGGAATGGTATTGTTCCTTTAAAGATATCCTTGGGTAAAACATTAACATTCGCTTTCAGTGATGTCACAACCGGATTTAAATTCAACTAGTAGGAGCAGTTGTATTCTCAGACTTGTTGACCGCAGCTGATGTACGTGAGCACAGTCCTCAGCTACACATTGTTTCTCCTTTAAAACACAGGACTTAGAAGGTTTTAATAAGACCGCGATGCATAACTACAAAATGATAATACTTAAAACAATAGACATAACTTAAATGTGCGGGAATGAAGAACTCAAGACAGTGTCATTAGTCAATTTTCTGCATCAACATACACTAGGTTATAAAAGAGTACATCTAAATTTGTACTGTGTATGCCATTTCCAGTTCGATGTAAAGCTTAATCTCTTCTTAATGCAACAAACGTTTTGTTCAGTTACTGCAATGTCCCACTTACACTTCAATATAAAACCACTATTAGCATTAAAGTCCCCTTTACAGCTGACATCAACACGTATCACAAAGTTTTTTTTTGCTGTGATCACTTGTAAAAGCACCAGAGATGGACTAGTAGATGACGCAAGTCATGCAAACGCTTCAGAAAGGACACTTCAAATACATGAATTCTAAAAATTTAATGCTCCACTGGATCAATAGCTCTTAATGTGGGGATAAAAGAAAAGCAGGATGTAGTGGAGAGCAACATGAGACTTTTGAGTTGAGGCCTCCATGAGCACTTTTGTTTTGGCTCTGAATTCTAGTCTCCAATTTCAAATTTAAAAAATGAAGGACTCTTCAGCTTTGAGGGTGTTAATATCCACATCCATGCAGAAATTGAAGCCTTATATATACAGTATATAAAGTAAATGGTTCAATTCCTGCACTACTTTCCCAACATGGAAGTGAATGTCCCAAAAAACACTTGAACATCAAGTTTGATTCACTGGAGTCCAAACAATCTTATGAGCTGCAACGTAAACACATTATTGCTCAGAGAAAATGGCAAAACTAGCTGGCCTGCTCTATGATACAGCACTTACACGCAACACTGTGATACATGTTAATGCCAGGTAATACAGGGTTCTATGAGCTTGTTATCTGTTACAGTGAATGCAATGTGTAATGAAATGATTCAAAAATAGCTCTATTCAAGTCCCATGTAAGAGGTTATTTCCCACAACGCTTCTTTGTGGTATATTTAAAAAAAAAACAAAAAAAACAAGAAAAACTGACCAGTTTTATCCTTTGTTTTCCCAAAATCAAATATAGCTCATAGGAAACCGTCCGTTGATGTCGGGGTCACTCATATGTCTGCACTGTTAAAAGTAGCATTTTCAGTTCATGTCACTCGTGCTTCTCATACTTCTCCTGTAGTGTGAGGCAAAGGAGGTGGGGTTCAACATTTTCTGAGGATCAATCAGTACGCAGGTCAGACACTCCCATTTTCCATGTATGTTCCTGAGTTAAATTTGTGCATAGCAGTGGCAACAATGACAAGCGTGTCAGTAATCACAGAAAACGATGGTGCGCACACCCACACAGTCTCTGCCAGACAAATAGTTCACCGTTCCAAAAAGCCCACTAGTAGTTGAGGAGGCGCTCCCTTTCTGTGCCAGCAAAACGACTGTTCGTGGCCAACACCTTCGCTTTGTTTGCTGAAGGACCTGTTAAAAAGAAATGTCACGTTTAAATTGCAGTAGCATTAAATCTGTGATAAAATACTGTGCTTCTCATCTGTTCCTGTAAATGTGTAACAGATTACTGACCGACATAACTAAGGAGCACGGGGAGGAAGACGAGGCCGTGCGTGGCCCCCAGCAACACTATGGCCAAGTACATCCTAAAATAGAAGACCTGAAAGATCTGCGACTTGGACAGCGCCAGGATGAGGATACCACCGAACTTTGTTAATGTGATCCCACTGAACACCTGTGAGAAGGAAGGAAATAGTGTTGTTACTTTTAGATAAGAACTGTCATGTTATCAGAAATTCATTCCTAATTATTGTTGCAAAAGTATCAACATTATTTCAACACAAGAAAGAAAATAATAATGCTATCACATCACATTCTTATTTAACTTAGTTTATTTCTTGTTTTGTGTCTTGTTTAGCAACTTCACAAAACAAAATGAACGGTTAGACATCTCGGTTGGATTATTCCAATTTTTTTTCAGATCATTGTTAACACAATTTCATTTCTTAATATCAGGGTTATCATCTATACTAGTCTATTGAAACTAAAGCAAAATCAAATTTTTCCTCAGAAAATATTGCTTTATCCCGCTCAGTCATTTCAATAACACTGATGTCCACTTCACCAGCAAGTAAATAACAACCCAGTCTTATGTACTTGCACTTGTTGAGATTTTCAGAGGTAAAGTAAGACTCACAGAGCTGCCCATGTGAGCCAGGGCCTCCTCCGCTCGCTCCACTCTGTTTTTCTTCACGCTGATGGAAAAAGCTCGCACGATATGACTGCAGAACTCCACGGAGATCCCGCAGCTCTGCAGCAGAACAGGAGGCAAATCAGTACCAAAATAGATGAGGATGTCTGAGAGAGAAAATGCTCTGAAGGTTAAGTTTTTCCTTAGACTGCTTTCTTAAAAGTTGTTTGTTACTGTGTTTAGGATATAACACAGATATGTCTTCTATGTTTTCTCACCATGACCAGGTTGACCAGGGACACCGCGTTGAGGCTGATGCCCCACAGCCACATGACGCCGAACATGTTGACAAGGATCATGGCGATGGTGACGCTGGTGAGCATGGCCAAACACAGCTCGAAGCCCAACAGCACCGTTGTCACCACAAGTATGGACGCCAGTGACACGCTCAAGTTCATAGCTGTGTCATGCGCAATAGTGAGGTACTGCTCATAGAACACATAGAAAACGCTGCAAAGGGAGAAAATATACTTTAGTGAACGGCTCTTTTGCAAGGATACAGACACAATATGAGCAGTACATACTATAAATACCATTATTTATTTTCTGTTGATATATACACACACAGTACACAGTGTACTGTGTGTACTACCTGTACTGTCATTTATACTTTTTTTTAAGTAGCTGGCCAAAGAGGTATTTTTCTATGTTGGGCCCTGGCCGAGGTATGTTCTCTATTGAGGGGCATTCTATTTTGCTTTGTGGTTATCTTATTACCCACTCCCACCACACCCTTCAACCTTGAGTTCAAAACCAGTAAAATGTCCATGTATTTCCCCACAGAAAAAAATAAATCAACACATGTAAAGCAGAAAAGCTAATTATTAAAAGTGATAATGATACACATTTTAAGCAAAGAGCACTACATGCAAAACAAGGGGGACTTGCCTGTAGGCAAACACTTCGTGGTCCACAGACTGAGTGATATTTTCAGCAAGGCTTCGGGCCATTTTTAAAGCATGTATGTAGTCTGGGGACTCTTTCAGGATGGTGTGGTAAGTCATGAAGTACGTGGCTCCGACCCCTGTGTTCCCAGGGTATAGGTCAACTGCTGTGCCGTAGGCTGCATGGCCGCTGGACGAGAGAAAAGAGGGGGGGAAATGACCAAACAGTAAAACTGGTGTACGGTGAAACACATGAGAAGCAGAAGTTAAAGGGAACACACTCACTGGTGTCTTGTTTTTAATACAAACAGAACACAACAGAACACGCAGCTATAAAATTACCCTTTTCCACACTTGGCATTGGGATTGTCTGACAGAAACATGGGCAGAAACTGCATGAAGTCGTCTCCTACTGGCCTCTGCTTCCCACTGGGAGTCATGGGCCTGCAATGAACGCAGGATGAGTCTACCACTGCAAAACAAGATGAGGAACATGTTCATTCATTTGACCAACAGGACTGGAAAAATATTCAAGTAAATATGCAGATTGAAAACAAATTAATAAATAAACAGACAAAATTGTAGTTGGAGATTTACTTTGGAGAGAAAAAAAACCTGCATGGTATCAGTGTAAAACAATGCTTGATTTACAAAAATGTAATAGCTGTATAAACATTTTGGCGATTACAATATTTTTCTTGAAACTGCATGAAAAAACACATTGAATTGCAGAATGTAATTCATCATGTGAGTGGGATTATTACCATTGACCTTATTTGCTTCCAATTTCCATAAATAAACTGAGTCTTGCTTATACTTTTAATTGTATAAAACTCACTTGATTGGCTATGGAGCTTTTAATGGATAATTAAATTAAACATGTCATTAATAATTATACCTGAATGAGTTTGCATAATACTTGAAGAATAAAAACCATCACTTTTTGTTTAGTAATGCTTGATTACTGCTGTTCTTTAAGCCCTTAAATTTCATTTGTTTCACTGCATTGCATGCAAAACAAGGCAAGGACAATGAACTTGGGTCGAACAGCAGCTTGAGGCACAAAGGTCGTGAGTTAAGGGTTGACAGCATGTTGACATTGGATAAAATTTACCCGAGGCATTGCAGAAGGCCCCAGTGGTGTTGTAATATCGACAGCATGTGGACTGAGGCTTCACCCAGTCAAAGTAGTCGTCGAGCCAAGACGATGGTGTGAAGGCGACAGTTGTGCTGGGAGGAAAGGGAAAAGGGAAATGGAACAGAGCGCATGTTACTACTGGGGTTAAATGAGAACAACTGTTGTGCCTGGCTGCAATATGCATTCAACTGCAAAATAAATAAATAAATAAATTCACACAGGAGCTCTTTTTGTTTTTTATCTTCAATATTAGCTTTGCTCTGTGCTATGAGACTTACAATGTGCTGATGAGCGATGCTCTGTAGACCTGCTGGACAAGAGAGTTGTTGTTGCAGCCCACTCCTCCACACACAACATTTTGCCCTTTTGGGCTACTGTAGTTAAGACCGTCCTTTACAACAAAGTAAACTGGAGCTCCAGTGTGGAGGTACGCAGACAAGTTTGTAAAGTAGTCCAGCACATACGAGTCCTAGACAGAAGGGATGATTATCAGAATACAAATACAGAAAGGAACACTGTTATGCATATTGAATGGTAAAGACTGTTGAAAAAATATAGGGTTACGGGAGTTCAAATACTCTCAATGCATGACATGCAACTGATTTAGCTTCATGGATGGCTGACAAGAGCGGGAAAGTGCAAAATACTGATAAGTCAACTCTAATTGGCATATATCTATTCATAGACAGCGCTTCATTAACATACATTTATTACTTACGTCTGGCATGGAGAGCTTCTGGTCCAGTCCAATCTCTAATTTATTCATGACAGCAATACTGAAGGAGAGCATTCCCACGAACACTGCCACCTGAGGAGAGAGAGACGATCATGTAGTCAATGAGAAATAAAAGTCCAACTAAATGCATCAACGTGTTAGAATGAAACATGAAACAAGAGTCAGAGTTTCCGTACGGTACTTACAACAATGGGTCGCACCCAGTCTTTGAGAATGAATGGGGCGTAGACTTTCTTGAAAAAAAGGAAGAGGCAGCTTTCCCTCTTAATTTGTTCACCTTCTTGTAGCTTCACGCAACAAACAATGTCGAGTCGATTCCCCTTTAAAACACAAAAGACATGACAGCATTTTTAACTGAACTGATCTGAAGGTTGAATCATTTCCTAACAATGTGTCAGTCGTGTCACTGCCAACAATCAACGAGAGGAATCGTTTAATCTGCTAAGGCAACCTGTGCACTTGTCAATAGGATGACCATCTATATTAACATTCATTTGACGTTGTAAGAAATCTTTTCACAATAATGTGAAACACCATTTCCCCATCATTCTTACCTCCTGTCTGCTGGCATCCAGGCCAAGCAAGCTGACAAAGCAGCTGATTTGCAACAAGAAATCGATAAAAACAGCCAAGCCAGCAAACATGGAGAATGTCCTCACTGCGGGCATGTTGGACAGGGCTCCTACAGAAGACAAGGTCAACAATTTAAACAGCATGTGACACAACCCAGACACTTTTCTTTGGCAACTCTGTCAATACTGCCTACATGGACACTTTTCTTTGGGGGACATTATGATTTAGGGCACATATAGTTTCATTTAAAAATTGCAAATACATCACATTACAGGGTGTTTTAAAGGGTGATCTATTTTACCCAAAAAGAACGCCACTGTCTCAGAGAAGGAAGACAGGAACATGCTCGGGGCTACTTCTCCAAGAATACGACCAATCTGCTGGTGAAGTTCTTCGTGAGGCATCCGCTCATCCCTCTGTTGAGAGCAGCATGGCAGTATGCAAACACAAAAATTAACTCTTGTTAGAATGAAGATCTCATGATAAAGCAATAAAGGTATAACAGCTCAATGGAGTGGAGGAAGGGAGTGTACCTGATACGTCTGCACTATAATAAAAATGTTGTCTACTCCGACAGCCAACACCAGGAATGGAATGACTTCAATCACAATGAGGGTGAGGGGGATACCAAAATAGCTGAAGATCCCAAGCGAAGAGGCCACAGAACTGAGCACAATCAGGATACCCGCAATTCCCAGAGAGATCTTAGAGTCCACCTGCAAGGGGGGGGGCCACAGGTGATCTGTCATGTTCTTCTCTTTCATTGTTTCCTTTTGCACTTTGGCAGTTGTATTGAATTCACAAGTAGGAATACTGTGTCATGTGTTCAACTATTTCAGGCAACACTTAAGGGGGGGGGGGAAAGTAAAAGGAAGGAAAACAAGTGACACAGAAAAAAAAAAACAAAAAAACAGCAAATTACCAAAAGCCTCTTGAAGCTGTTGATGTGACCCAGGGCCAGGGAGATGTACACAAACATAATGGTGTAGCTGACAACTATGATCCTGATGTCACTATTGCTCTCTCTTTGTATTTCATCTTCAATACTCCTCTGTGCACTATAGGCTATAGTCAGGTTGGGGTGTGTGAAGTTTTTCATGAACCTGATGAATCTGAAATCAACACACACACAAAATACAGTAAGTAAAGGTGCCATTAAAAGAGTGACTTGCTCGCTGGGTAGATTTCGTTAATGAATATCAGAAGCAGATCTCACTCTTTCTCCCATGCCAGGACCTTGTCCCGCCTGACGGTGTCATTCATGTAGTTGTTGAGTGGAAATGTGATCACCAGAGCAGTTGCATTGTTGTAGTTGGTTCCTGTAAACCAAGAAAATAAAATTCCATATGTTTATTGTTCAAGTATGGCCATAACTAAAACAATCTACCACATCAGTAAAGATGATCAAACTGGCTGTTACAGCTCAGCTTTCCTTTGGGTAGACAGACAAAATCAGGGCTAATGGCATGAGCAGCTCTAATGGGAATCAGAGGAACTTTCATTATTTTATTCATATTCTAAATTTAGAGAGGAAAACTTTTGCCTCACATCTGCTGCAAACAAAGTAATTATATTGTACTGTATATCATAGATGCAACATAAAGAGAAGGCTATAAATAACATAACATTTCATAAAATAACATTTCTCTAAGTCCAATAAACAAATCTAGAAAAGTTTGTAAACAGTTTATGCACTACTTCAAATGGAAAAAACTACCAATGCTTTCTGTACACTAAAACCGTTATTCTAGCTCACCATCATAACCGCCCATAGCAAGCCACGGGAAGATTGGGCCACCAAAAGTACCTAAACATGGGTCATG
>KV751351.1:1361161-1424376 GCA_001698575.1 Mola mola | reverse complement strand
GCAGTTAACAGCCTGAATATAGGCTTTACTATCGTCAGACCTAATTTTGCTGAGGTTGCACTGAACAGAAAGAACAAGTGGAAAAACAAAGACGAAGCAAGAAAAATCACCTGACACAGTAGAGGAAGTGACTGTGATAGTCAGCATAGACAAAGAAGGCATCCCCTACGCTGTGGTCCAGCACTGCATGGCTGTTCTGAAAATAGTTGAGGACACTGAGGATGGTACAGTTGTCATTGTACGGGGACAGCGGAGCCAAGCAAACGTCCTTCAGGGTGACATTCTCGCCCTCGTATGTGGCCACAAGACCTTCTATGTCGAGCTGCAGATCCAACACCTGGATGGATGAGGTTGGGAAATAATAGAATTAGAAAAAAAAAAAAAAAAAAGGGGAACCTATAAACCCCAGTTTCAGAGATGCAGCTGCTCTTCGCGTGCAAACATTCCATCTAATCTGGTAACATAAGCGACACACATTTCCAAAGGCTGCAAACACGTCACCACTTGCACTAACCCACCTGGTGCAGAAGGTATTTGTCCAGGATGGCTCCAAATGGGACATCTGATCCTCCAAAGTACGGAGAGTAGATGTATGTGTCGTTGAGTGGTGTGGTTATAATGAGCTGCGCAGTTCTGAAAAAGGGTCCAAAGTGGCTGTCAAAGTAGTTCTTCTCTTGGCGAGCCTGGCTGGTAGGAGATGACCACAGCTCCACCGGGTCTGTGATGATGCGCATATAGAACAAGCCCCCGGAGGAGGCAGCCACGAGCACCAGGCTGCCCACTAAGATCATACAGGGATGCCGCACGCAGAAGGAACCCCAGGAGCTGAAGAGGACGCGTAGAGCATTCTCAAAGTTGTTGCCCAAGGTTTCACAGCCCGAAGCATTTACTGAGAGGAGAGAAAGACTGGGAGTTAGTTTACATCACCATTACAGCTGCAGCTAAAGAGGATTTTAATCACCAATTTATATGCCAATTATTTTCACGATTAATCAATTAATCATAAAGTCTATTAAGTGTCAAACAATGGCCAACCAACAGTTTAAAAAAAAACCCAAACTCTTAATATTTGTCAAAAATGACAAAGAAATTAAGCAAATTTGGACATTCGGGAGGTTGGAACCAACATGTTTGATACTTTTGCCTGATATGACACTGAGATGATTATTCGCTTACCATAAGAGTTGTCTAATAATTTCCTTTCGCTTGACTAGATGATTAATTGATTTAAGTTTTGCAGCTCTAATCACCATGAGAGCAATTGGCATGACTAATAAATAATGAGAAGAGGACAAACAATTTTGCCTGTCATCAGGCACTACAATACCATGGTCAGCTTTGTCACTGTTGAGAGACACTGGGTTATTGCTGTCCAATATGGGTCCATACTCAGACATGATGGTCTGTTCCCTGCACCCACAAAGAAGCAAACAAGCAAGTTTGATATTAACTTATCTTATATTAACTTAACAACCTTTTGTATGAGGGTTTATAGGTACAACAGGAAAATCTCAGTAGAATATGCATGTAAGTTCGTTTACCTGTAACACCAAGATCCCAGTATGGCACTAACAAAGACAAGCAGGAAGATCATGTAAGAGAGCCACATAATGACAGTCATGGCATCGATGCCGAAGATTCTCCAAGGAGCGGGGAGAGGGGGGGGTACAGGTTCAGGGCCACAGGCATCTGTGCAGTCCTGACAGGAGCAGGGACCAGACCCGTCCTCCAGGCCCTCAGTACAGGCGAACGTCTTGTTGCTCATGGGAGTGTAACCGGACACCGAATCGTCTAAGCAAAGAAACGGCATAATACAGCAGAGTGAATAAATGAAGTATACAGTCGGAGTATTTATCTGCAACAGAATCAAAAGTGCAACAAGGTTATTAACCTGAGAATATGGGGTTGATTGAGAAGGGAGTCTGTCCATTGTTAATGTTGAACATATACTGGATCCAGTTAGTGGCGTTGCAGTCCTTTGCATCTTTCCCACACAGCAGCGATAAGGCTTTCACATTGCTGGATGGTGCTTGGACATCCTTACAGGCATTATACATGGCTGAAAAAGAGTAGATTAGATTGCTTTCTGGGAAGAAAAGGAAAAAATGCAACGGCTCTCACTATTAGTCACCGATAGTTACACAACAGATAGCACGACTTCATGTTGAAGTGAGGAACTGCTGAGGTTTACTCAACAGATGTAGTTTGGCATAAAAATAATAGGTTGAAACTGATGTTCCAAATCAACATGTGACTTTTGACTCACCATTACTAAAAGTCTGTCCAATATAGTACTGCACTTCCAGCACATCAGTGCCGTTGAACTGAGTGGGGTTGATGAACTGACTCTGGTGGGGGCTGCATGTCAGCTCACAGAAGAGGGTCATCAGATTGAAGAAACAGGCGGGACATCTGCACACAGACGTAATAATGGTGAAAAACAGGGCCAAATAACAGCATAAAAGACTGTTAAATTATATTATTGAATAATATGTTTCAGCGTCTGTTGCATGGAGAAACAGTACAGTACAGTCCACAGCGCAACACATTGTGCTGTACACTTTGTGCTTATAATTCATCATCAAAAGGCAGCAGTTACTGCTATGCTTTCATTTATTGAATGGATCATTACTGTTGTCACACAAACAACAAGTTTACGGATGTTTATTATGTCCAAAAAGAAGCTAATATATGATGAATTTTAACTTTTTCAGGTCTCCTAGCTAGCAGGATTATTAGCAGGCTAAAATGTACAATTTTTAACAATTCATTCAGATTGTTTTTCTGCAAGTTCTTAAGGAAAGTGACTACAGGTTATTACTACAGCCAAGGAGGCTATGTTTTTAGGTGTGTTTATTTGTCCTTCAGGTAGAAAGATTATGCAAAAACTACATAATGTACAAAAGGTATTGGAAAGATGGGGAATGATGGAAAAAAAGACAGACAATACAAATGTAATTTTGGTGCAACTCCAGATGCTGTAATTTTTCTTTTTCTTTTTTTTTTCTTATTTAAAGGTGCCCTTGGTGGAGGTTTGCACTCCCTGAGTGCTTCTACTGAGCACAGCACATATACTGACAGATTTAATGGGACGGGCATTCTCTCTGTGTTTTTTAGAACAGGAACCATAATGCCCTTCCAAGCTTCAGGTCATTTGCTTCATTAGACAGTAGGAGCTATGATGCATACCGAGACAGGAACTGAAGGGGCAGCTGTAGACTGGCTTTGAGGGTTTGCAACTGGTTGAAATCACAGCAGAGGCTTCGGTCTCCGTAGTCATATCCAGGACAAAGCTCCTGCATGCAAACACAAGCCGGAGGATGTCACTGTTTGAATTTTTCCACAGTGCAAAATTTACAGCACAGCTGGCAAGAACAAGTATCTTTGAGAGGATTGCAGTACCGTGAGAAGGTCATAACCCTCAGAGGGCAGTGGGCGAGGAGGACCAGTGTAGTTGCAGTTGTACTTCTTTCCAGGCACTGTTTCAGATTCCCCACATTCACCATACCACACACAATGCTGGGCCCCAACCTGTGACAAGAGACAACAGAAACAGTGATCATCTGTCCAGTGCATTCATGAGGAAATTTAATTTGGTCTTTTTGTTTCAGCATGCTGATCTGCATCAGTAAATTTCTTTTTTCTGCAAAGTCTGAATCGTAATGAATGCAGCTTCTTACTGTTAGAAGTCTTGAGCTATTTTCATCTAGTCATGGAAAAAACACAACTATGCCAACAACAAATCAAAAATAGTTCAAACTCCTCCATAGGTTCCTCAAAAGGCAAAACCCGGCATTGTGAATTAAGTTTTACCTGCTCAACCAGACTTAAATTCTGTGATCTGAGGTCAATGCTGTACATTTTAAACTTGAAGATGAATATTGGGTTAAACCTCAGGCATGTTTCATATGTTGTCTCGTGCTTTGCATATCTGAAAATAAAAATTTCATTTCTGCAAAACATTTTTCTTCAAAATCTAGAAGTTGTAATGTAGACTTTGACACACTTGAATGATCAGTTCAGTGACATTAGCTAATGTTTTCTTGACTAACCCAAGAGTTGATGACAAAGGCCAGAAAAAGGAGAAGAACTGTAGTCAGATCTCTAAGGTAACAAAATATTCATCCACTGTTGTTATGGCTACAAGATAAAATGGACACTTGAAACATTTGGTGATGAGATAAGATTGTGAAAATACAAAAAAAAAAAATACAATTAGCGTCTTAAGGTGAATAATACACTTTAATACTTTTTAAAGGTTCTGCTGTAAAAGTGTTCTAATCTATTGATTCAGCACTAAGGCTCTCACGTGCTTTCATTTGGTGGGTTGACTTAGGGAAGTTACTTCACTTGCTCACAAATGGTTTTACATGTAAGGTCAGTGTTGAACTTAATGCTCCATGTGCTTTGTGAGTTGGAATTCAAGGGCAGGTTTCAAATGTCAGCTGGCCGGTGTGAGAAATATCAAACCCCCAAAATTCAACTGTGACTTTACGTAATGCGAGAACCCTTGTTCAGAGTGATTCAAAAACATTTAAAATCCTTACATATCACTCCCTTAACTCCAAAATTGTCTGTTTATTGTTTTTCACTGTAGACTACAAAGACTGAGTGTATTTACTCATCCCACATCCTACTGTTTTCGATTCCCTATACTGATATCTTATCTTGTAACAGTAATGATTAATCAGACTCAGGATTAATCAGGTGCTTTAGCATAGGTTTAAGAATAAGTAGGTCAGCTCACTAACAGACTTGATTACCTTGAGACTACTAATGACATCTGATTAAATCAAATGAAATGGATGGAGCAGGGACATATGTGACACATAACATCTTCACCTGAACCACACTCCCACCTGACATCCACACTGACAGAATGCATCAAACTCTACCAGATAAACTAGGCGCATTGGCAAAAAAATAGAATTTATGCCCTTCAATACTTTGATGGGATTGTTTTTTGTAATCATCAATACCATTGAGGTAATCCAGTGATTGTGTTGTTCCGTTGTCTTGTCTTGTAGTTGTTGTTATGTACTCACTCCTTTATTAGTAGTATTTTCATCCTTACTCTCGTTCTTTGATACAACTGTTTTTACACCAAAGACTATATTACACCACATGCACGCATGGGAAATCCAAATATAAAAAGAATCTCACACAGTAGACAATAACCTACATCTCTAAAATGTGCTAAATGAATTTACTGTCAGCTAACGTTAGCTATCAAGCTAAACCTCCAATCCTAATATTGCTTAAATGACCTGCTAATGGTGAATATTTATTGTCCTCAAATCTACCTTTGCAAGCAGTAACATTAACTGTACCAGATTTGTTTTCAGGTTTATGTCGATACCTAGCTAAAACCGGGTGGCGTTACTGTCAGGATGTGACAAAAAAATGTTGACAGCTGAGTCCAGTAGAAGCAGTATCTACAATATTCACCTCTAAGGAATGTCAGCTAACATGCACTTTGGTGTTAGCAACGAAGCTGGTGCAGTTTACGCTTAGTAACAATACCTACTGTTTGAGCCACTATTAGACCTGTTGGCTAATCTTAGTCGGGATAAAAAGAGATGAAACCTTTAATAACTAAACCGACCTGTGTGTTTCGCTAACCATCCCAGCTGACAACCACACAAGCAGGCAGAGCTGAGTCACGTTTTAGTCACGACAACTCGGAAGTTAGAAGTTAAACTTACCCGTCGGAAATATCCCAAGGACAGGAGTATGATAAAGAAAAGTATACATGGAACTCCTCTCCCTGGAAGGACCCCCATTGCTCTCACTGAAGAGATAGGAACCAAGTGAAAACGCATACAAAGTATCGCATATCTTGTCGATGGTGTCTTCTTCCTCGGATTTTTTGTTTTAGTTGGAGACAAATTGTTCCCTAAGTGCTGCCACCAGATGACGCTCAGGCTGCACTGCACCTTACACCATAGTGACGTAACAGCTCTTCCCAGGCCCTGAAAAGCTGGGTTAGGTTTTTGACACCATTGGATTTGTTTACAAATAAATGTATTTCAGACTTTTGCTATGGATAAACTATAAAGTCCTGAACCTATTTGTATTGTGCTCAGCTGTTTACACAGTTCAGCAGCTCCTAGCAAGACAATGAAGGGTAACCAGTGTCTGACATTTAGAAACAGTGGAAAATATTGAATAAAGACCTAGAAAGTCACACAAACAATCTATGACACTTCTTACAGGAAAAAGACAAAGTAAAAAGCTACTCAAAAAGGACCATCAAATAAAAGTTAAAATTTCATTGAAAAGGTCAATTATAACAGGGCATAACAATAGTGTGTCAAGGAGCACATTACTATTTAGTCTATTTGAGGAAGTGACTTTATTTATTGGTAGCCGTATTAGATTTTGTTATTTACATATAGCATATAAAAACTCAAAGTTTGCTGCCTCTGTTGTTATTAACACGAATCTCTTTATTCTTGAAGCTATTAGCTACTCCCTTGTAAAATGAATGATTTATCTAAAAGTGAATGCCAAAGTTTGGTCTGTTTTTAATTACAGTGGACTGCTTTAATTGTACCACCCGTAACATGGCTTTACAGGACCTTTATGGAAAGCTATTGTTAGATTGGTAAAGTCAGGATGTGACAAAAAAAATGTTGACAGCTGTGTGTGTGTGTTTACTTTCTGTTTATATAATTAATAAAAACAATACCACATCCACGAATCAAAATGTGAAAATTTAAAACTCACTTTTTAAATTACTGACAAGTTCTCCTTCCAACAAGAAGCCTGTTATCGACTTATGGGTGTGTTTCAGATACTTTCAAGTGAGTACAAACCTGGTTTTCAATATTTCACTATCACTGTTAATTATTTACCTCTCTAAATACAGATCTGATCAAAGCAGTTGATGAAACAGATCAGTTGAGTGCTACAGCTTTTAATAGTGTTATCTAATGATGTTGTTCCCCCTAACTTGGTTTCTCTCGTTTCTTTTCTTCACAAATAATGCTTTACATCTAAACTCAAACGTTAAACCTAAATGATCTAATTTCAATCAAGTTCAAGCTTCTTAGTACTACCGTAAGCTCATGTTTAATTGCAGCTGAGTAATTAACCTAAACTTATCTCTAAACTCCTGCCAAGACTAAACTCAAGCAACCCGAAATTCCTAATGAATAAACTCCTTAAATCGTCTACATTTTAGACCACCTTTAACAAAACCATTCCTAACAAGCCTTTGGTAAAATTAGTCATGTCTGATCTACAGAAAAAAAGGCATTGTTTTACTCCATATTACATATAATGTCCATAATTAGATTTTGTCCTTAACCCTTTAATCAAGATCCTTTCAGCTCATCAGTCATGGTTTTAGGTCACAATGACACCGTTACCACAGAGCCGCTCAAATCTATGAACGTGAGGAACATTCATTGACAAAACAAAGCATCAGGGCGGCCTGTCTGATGGCTTTTCATCAGTTTCTTTAAAGTGTAGCACACTTTAAGATTAAAGGGCTCCGATTCCTTCCTGTATTTGACCCTTGGCTTGTTTAGTCTGTGGAGGGACAAAACAAAACACATTTTCATAGAAAAAAACCCAAAACATTTATTTATGTTCACTTTTAAAGGAAGTAATCACAAATCAGGATTAAGTGCACATATGAAGTGACAAAACTGAGTATAAATTATAGGTGACTATTTTGGGGGTATATTGCAGCATAATCACTGTACATGTACCTGTGTATAATCTGCAAAAGAAAGCTTAAGATTTGCTACAATGGAATATTCCTTTAAAACTAGGAACATTGTTGGAGAAGTTGAGGGTTTTTGTTAGACAGGTAGTTACAGTAAAGTTAACGCTCTCTTGAGAGTTTAAAGCTAGAAAGGAAACGTCTCTAACTAATAGTTTAGACAACAATCATCGGGAACGTTCTTATTTGTGGGACTTGACATAGAGGCATTCACATAAAACAACTCGTGTTTACAGGGAAACACTACTTCAAATCTAAAAATTCAAGTTGGTCACATGACCAAGGACATTTAAATTTAAAGTGAAAAGTAAAACTAAAGATAAAAACAGAGAACAAAATATAATTGAAATGCATCTGGATTTTAACTTTAACCCCTCTCCGTTTAAAGATTTGCTTACATCAAGAGTTGATCAGTAAAAAGTTACTAAACTGTGAGTGCAGTCAGAGTGTTAAAAAAGATACTGTCTGGGAAAGTCTCAAGTACATGCACCAGAAAACACTTCTTGGGTACACAAACTAATGTGCCACACTGATACAAAGCTCAGAGTTGCCTCATGCTACAGGAGAGCTGCAGGTTTTCACAATGTGACCACAGTCACATTTGCTATATTTACCATTACATTCTCTACATAGTTACTGTGATATCACACATCAGGGGATATGGGGAATTCTCTTATCTCAGTCTACTGGGCACAGCAACCAGTTTGTACTGCTTTATAGCATAAAAGTAACATTTTAACGTTACATTTCAATGGTATTCCCCCGTACACAGACTATACATTCTATACAGTGTGTTTCCTCAGTGACTCATCGTTCAGGATGAGTGTCGTCAGGCCTATGAGGACACATACAATCAATGCATCAAACATCCCTTTAATCATCTGAAGATTCACATCAGTGAAGTAAACGCACCTCTGAGGGTTTAAATTCACACATATCACTACTAATGACTGTGTATTTTCATCTGGCATGTGACTCTGCAACACTGGTACCTTGGGTTGTGTTTAGGGTTAAGCTGCCAGGGGTCAGTTCTTTGCAATTCTGCCTCCTCACACTAGGGAGGCATCTCTTTTCAGCAGCAGTCCTGTTGCGTGCACAGAGATTCTAACTTTCACTTCACAGCAATTCTCAGCTCAACTGAGACACAGGCACATCACCAAGAAAGACACTTTTGTACGTTTGGCGTTGAGGAAATAAACAAACTCTTTGGAATGAGGAGGGTTGTGACTGCATGCAAACAACATAGGAAGCTGTGTAAAGTGTCACCTGCCTCTGTGGGACAGGATGCAATATATATGATAATTGGTGGTACCACAAAACTACACTTTCACAGCTAAGACATCAATGCCCTTTCTAAATGGAACTGAAAACAGTCTCTTATTTCTAGTCTGTGGTCACTAAACCCTCAGTCTGGGCCCAGGTACTCTGCATTTTCCGCCGCTGGGATGTGTCCATTGGTGTGAGTCTTGAAGGTGGGAGTGAAATCTTGTTGGTAATCGGGGTTGTCTATGCTATTCTGGGGCGGGTACTTCTGAACGCTGGGGACCATTCCGTCGGGAGGGAGTGGGAGAGCGGCAGGGGATGGGACCTCGTTCAGGTACTCGGGTCCGATGGTACCGTTTTTGAAGCAGTTCAGGTACTCGGTTTCTGTGTCATCTGAGGAGATGGTGGGAAGGATGCTGCGCGGGGGGGCAGGCTGCTGGTAGCCGGGATTCATCACATCGGAGTCTACACTCTGATTCATATAGTCTGGAAGACAGTCAGTAATATTAGCTACAATGCTCATTAGCGGAAACAGAACTAAAATAAAAACAGCACTTTTTATATTAACTGGATGTCAATGATAATATTGCATGTTTCAGCTCATTGACAATAAACCATAACATCATCATCATCGTCATCATCACTGTGGTTGGGTTACAAACTGGAGGCATGGAAGTCCTAAGGAGTGGATGGTTACACGGTAAGGAGGGTGTAACAAAAAGATGCTATCAAAATGCATTATGGGAAATCTCGCAGTTTGGGTACGTGTAAACCCATTGGCGGTTCAAAGCCTGAGTCACTGCATGATAGGAGAAGCTTATGCGTGTCCTCGTCCATCATACTGTAGAGGTAGGTACGGCAACAACACTTGGACAAACCACACAGAATATTGGTGTTATTGTGCACTGTTCAAATATTTGCATAATCATCTTTCCATGTTGTAGCTTTGTTGTTTAATATTTTCTTGCCTAGATGGGCCTTTGAGTGAACTGAATAATAGAAACTGTGCTATGACAGGCAATGACACCTGTGAGGATGTCAGAAAAAAACATTAACCAATGTGAGCATGTGTGTGGTTTACACAAAGTTTGCTCCGCCTCACTCTCTACGACTCACATCTCTCACACTCTGCAGCTGCTCTGATCAGGTAGGGACAGCAGAGGCAGTTCAGGAACCAGAAATGTTCACTGACGAGTCATTGCCTGAGACTCTGCCACCTGGCTTTCATCGAGGCCGCATCCCTTTAGAAGACTATTGGCAGGTCTGAGTTCGTTCATTCCTATGGGAGATATAAATGTGCTAACAGGCCCTAGCTTGTTATTTCATGCCTTAATCATCAAAGAAGCAATGGGACCAATTTCTTCTGATCACTCGGACATTAAAATGGTATTTTTCAAGACCGGGAGAGAATTAACTTTGTTTGAGACGTGTCTGTACTTTAGCAGCACACACAAAATCTCGAGCTCTGTAGTAAACATATGAAGCTTGCAGATTAAAACTCCTTCAAAACTGCTATCAGTAAAGCCCTCAATACCCAGATGGAGTGGGCAGCATAGATGACCATGCTCACTTGGAGGAAAAGAAGCATGTGCCTTTAATTCCACTGGCAGAGTTTGTAATTGGATATCTAGCATCTTTGTGGACAGCCTCAAATGTGTCATTATAGCTGTCATCGTGTTCAGATGCGCTGCAGTTAGCTAGATGCCAGGATCTTAAAAGCTTTAAAGCTTGCTAGCTGACAACAATCAATCCACAGTCTTAACACTGAAAATCAGAGGTTAACCTTGGACCTCCCTCTCTAACCACAAACCTCTGTACTTCATGCCTCTATCCAATTACGTCCAAGATTTGTTTTAAATTTTTTGTCAAGGATTTTTTTTTTGACAGCATCAGGTGGTGAAGTTACATTATCACCCTGCAGCCTTGTGACAAGGGGCCTATATTTACTGTTAAAAAAGTCTCCTCCTTGACAGCAACCAAGACTAAGGGATTTTGTGCAAACTGTAAAAGCATTTGAAGAAAGACTAAAGCAAATAAATGCTGTCTGTTCTTTAGGTAGGACTAGCATTAAGTGCAGCACTGTGTGTCCACTAGATGTGAGCCGTCCTCACTGAACAGCGGTTTTGAAAGTGGAGGATACTTGCCTGGAGCTGGCTGGAAGGCATCCTCTAAAATGTTGTCAGTGGGATCAGGAATGTAGCGGAGAATGACACTTCCATCTCTGCTTGGGAATCCATTCTGTGACAGACGTTAGATTTTTTTTTTAAGTCGTTGCAATTTAATAGACAAAGAGAAAAAGTAATTAAGATTGATTTTGCCTTACCAGTAAACCATTTCTGCTGTGACATGTTCCAATGCTGCCGTTGAAGCTCTGCGAAATAAATACAAACTCCAGTTAATGTCTCATGATGATGTCACGGCAGATGCAGAGTAGGACATTGTATTTTATAGATCCATAACACAGGCAAGATAGTCTGCTCTTTTCATTCTTTCTCTCTTTGAGTCTGACTTCTTTCTTTTTTTGGGACATGAGGGTGTTTCTGTCAGTCAGGGCCACTTTTGACTTGTGTGTAGTCTAAAGCCTCTCAGGGGACAATAAGTTCTTTAAATACTGATAGTTATGTGTTTTTTGGAACCCATAGCTGTCACTTCAGTAAAGGCTGCTGTGGATTGACCTACAAATCCAGCGAGAAGGTTCTTATTCATTCAGGGAAAGTGACGAGCTTTGTTGTATCTGTCAGATTCAGTGAAAGGACTGTAAATGGTGTTATAACCATGGAAACCGAGCAAATACTGGGAGGAGAGTTACAGCTGTGGCAATGCAATTACTTTCAACAAGAAAAGGAAATTAAACGTGTTGAAGCAGCGACTGAGCCACAGTGGGCAATGCCCCAACAAAAGCAGGCTTTTGCCGAGCTTTTGTTGGACGGAGATTTTAAAAAGTCCGCCTGGTTGCCTGTAAAGACAATCAAACACCGAAGCTCATATGAGCTTTCCAGGCTGTCAGGAGCTCACAGGTAGAAGAGCCAGACCCACACACGTCCCACACTGAACCTGACGCGATCGAGTTCTGCTCATTCAGCTCTCATCAATCAAAGGGCACCAGGGAGGAAGTGTGGGAGACGGGAAAACGATGGGGAAGAGTGGGCAGAGGTCAGGAAGAGAAATAATATTCCCAGTGGTGACTGTTAAACAAAATGAGGGCACCTAGTGTTTCTAGGGATCAGGCCAGGTCCATGTGACCTCAGAGATTCAACTGCAAGCAGTTCAACTCTTCCTGCTCTACGATCACCTGGATTCAGTTTAACCTTCAGTGATTTGCTTCTGCTGCTCCATGTGAAAGCTAATTACATTCAACATGCTAAAAAATGACTCAGGCTTGATTTTCAATTTGACTCATGGGGTAATGGTTTGTGCAGAATTTCCATTTGGCAAAAACACAGTTAAAATAGCACAATTAACTGCAGGTTGATCAACTGCAGTTTCTTAACCAGTTCATGATGCTTTTTCTGAGAAACCTGAGCCGTCTTCCAAAACAGCTGGTATTCCTCTTTCACTGTTTGGACAGAGAAGGTCAACGTGAGTGAGTCTGGAGTGGGTGTCTGCTGTAAAGTTATCTTGTCTGTGCCTCACTGCACGCACAGTCATGTTTGCTTTGTTTTCAGTTGATGTAAAATGTTGGAGAAATATTCTGGCTTAAAGAAGATGCAGTGAATGATAGCTGCTCGGCTTTAAACACAACACCCTGTATTTCAGTACTTTCTCATTTAGTGGGAGGAATGCAATCACATATATATCTGCCTTTTCAGTTTCACGATGCTTATTTTTTTACATATACTTGTTTAAACATTGAGAGCAGCAGTGTCATAGCACCTCTGAATACTACAGGTGGAGAAGTATACACAGTATTATCAGTGCTAAAGTATGCGTTTTGAGTAAAACTATGCCACCTTGTGGACGTTCTTGTGGCAGCAGTCGATCCAGGCGAGGCCAGAGAAGTTATTTCAGATCATTTTCAAATTACGTGCATAATTTTGCCACATCACAATATTAGCAGACAAACACATATGTGAAGCAGCTTACTGTGGAGTACAGCAGGGGGGTGCGGGAGGTGCTAGGGCTGCTGAAGAAGCCATGCTGTGGCACTAAGTACTCGTCTGCATCCACCGCGTCCTCCAGGTCCTCCCCGCTGATCAGGCTGCGGAACAATTTATTGTCCGTGGGACTTGGCAGGTGCATGCGGTCGTCGCCCTGAATTTGAAATTCCTTGTGCTCAGTATGTTGTTATAGTTTATCATCAAGTCAACTTAAGATTTAAGATTGGAGGTAAAAAAAAAAAAGAAAAAAAAAAATTCTACCTGAATGACCAGGTACCGAGATGGATCCCGAGCCATCTTTGTGAACTCCGCTATTAGCTCTCTGAAACGAGGACGGCTGTCTGCGTCAATCATCCAGCCTGTACATCAGCACACATCATTCACATCTGATTAAAATGTCATTTTTATTTGTGGGGAAATTAGTACATTCAAAAGAAAAACAAGATGCGCAAGCTGGGGCAGTTCGACCTGCACTCTACCAAACTTACATTTTACCATGATCATGTAAACATCTATGGTACAGATCGGTGGTTGGGGCAGGCGCTCCCCTTTCTCCAGGACCCCAGCTATTTCACTGGCTGGGATCCCGTCGTACGGTTTGGTCCCAAATGTCATCAGCTCCCAGACCGTCACACCTAGAGAAAGGAGGAAAGTCACTACATGTCAACCTGGTGGTGAGCAGTCACTCACTTTCTGTTTAATCCCAATAAAAGGGAGGAAATGACAGATGCAGGATGTAAGCTTTCCAAATAACACAGAGTATCAAAATGGAAATGTTGACAAATTGGCTTGCAGGAGTTGGGGTTAATAGAACCTGGCCCACACAAGGAAGCTCTGTGCATGTGTGTGTGTGTGTATAGACACGTGTGCTCCAGGGCTGGAAGAGCAATTTGTTCAGGTTGTGCCAGCAGCCTCCTCTAATGTGATATTGACCATCAGAGACTAACGCTGTGTAGGTGTGTGTTACCGATGTCCAACAATTCGAGGTACAGACAAAATGTTCCCCTTTCCAAATTTGGTGTTTTAAAATGCTGGCAAACCAACAGGTCCAAAAACAACCCCCTCTCTAAATCTTCAAAATGTCCTTGTTCACTGTTTAAACACTTTATTTAACAATGAATAAATCATTCTCCAGTGAGACAGTCATCATCGCTGGGCTGTTTTCCATATTTAAAGTTGCACCAAGTTCTAAGCACATGAAGCTCAAGACTTACCGTAACTCCATACGTCACTCTGGTGGGTGTACGTTCGGTTCAGGATAGATTCAAGAGCCATCCATTTTATTGGTACCTGAGGGAAAAATGTATTTATAATTACATTTATAATTATCAATAAATACTAAATGCTTCAAACATTTTCCCATTTTAATTCTGATTTAAAAAACAAAAAGTGTTGTTGTATGTTTAAGTCTTAATTTTACTACCAGATTTGTTTTCAATTACATATTTGATATCATAAGCATCATCCATCATTATAAATATCTGTGTGTACTGTAACTGTTCTGTCTCCTGTCAAATGTCCAAAATAGCTGTCTGTAATACTTGTTTCATAACATACTAAAGTAATAATGACAAGCAAAATGATCATGTCATATTCATTTTGTTCGTTAAACTAAAGACTGAACACAGAGAGGAGTAGAGGTCATCCTGCAGTGGTGAGTACACATAAGTAATGCACATGTTTCCGTAAGAAAAATAGCGCTTTATGTTGTACTAAGACACACTGATAAGAGAAGCAGCCTATCTGATTTGTAATTTCTCTTACAACTCAGTGCAATGACAAAACTATTTATACTGCATCGCTTACATAAGATACAATCTTTTAGCAAAACTGAAAAGGCAAAAATACATCTTGGGAACAAATTTGTTCATCGACAGGAAGTTATGCATCAACAAGCACCCAGTTTGTAGTAGGATATAAATGCGCAAATATATTTTTGTACAATTCTGTGGTTTGACCATTCATGACGGACACTGTCGACTTAAAACTCAACCAACCTTTCCGCCATCTGCATGGTACTCTTTCTCATCTGCGTTAAGGAGTTTGGCCAGGCCAAAGTCTGTGATCTTGACATGATGAGGAGTCTTCACAAGGACATTTCTCGCTGCCAAGTCACGATGTACGAGGTGGCGTTCCTCCAGGTAGTTCATTCCCTTTAGTCAAACAACATTCAAGCACACAATGTTACATAAGTGTCTTGCTTCATCAGAAAAGATGAAGGATCTAAACATGCTGAGTCATGTATTAATAGACATATCATCATCGTCTGATGCGTCACAATATTTTGTATCAGTAAACTGTATTGTTATTGCATGTAAACAAAGACAGTCATTTACTATTTTAACACTTAACACCTTTACTACATCATCTCTCTTCACCTATTGAACAGATCATACCATGTATCTTGATGCCTTTACAAGGGCTCTCTCCTACCTTTGCTATCTGCACACACCAGTTGAGCAGGTACTGGGAGCCAATATTATCCTTGTTCTCTTTGATGTAGTCCAGGAGGCAGCCGAAGGGCATCAGCTGGGTGACGAGCTGCACCGTGGACGTCAGGCAGATGCCAAGCAGGCGACACACATGCGGGTGTTCCACAGTGGCCATCACATAGGCCTCCTGTGGTGTGCATAGAGACACACAATAAAAATGTTTTTGTCATTTAGTGATAAATATCATATGGGGACAGTCATTTGACACAAAGAAACAAAACAAGTGCCTTGAGCATGTGGAAAAAGTGTTTCATAACCTATTCCAGCCTCCTCCTAGTCCACGGAGCCAATATTGGTAGAGGTGTTAGCATTCATTCTAGAGGCTTAAAAAGCAAAATATTTGTGCGGATAACTATTGTTGGGTTGAATGTTCCTTAGCAGCACTCGTTCTGAGCCGTGAATATTTTATGTGTCTCAGCTGACAGCGGAAACTCCCAGTTGTCATAACAGAAAAGCAACTTAAGAAGAAAAACGTGTATAATCAGCACTAGCCAGTGACGACAGGCTTCTACAAGTATACCAATGAAAACAGCACTTAAACCTGAGCTCTGTTTAGGTTCGTGTGCATTGCTTGTATAATCAAATCAAATCAAATCAAATTTTATTTGTATAGCCCAAAATCACAATTTACACATTATCTCACTGGGCTTTGACAAACTGTGCAGATGTGACATCCTCTGCTCTTAGACCCTCGAACCGGGTGAGGAAAAACTTAAAAAACCCTAAAGAGGGAAAATAAGAAACCTCAGGAAGAGCCACAGAGGAGGGATCCTTCTTCCTAGGACGGACAGACGTGCAATAGATGTCACTTGTACAGAACACAAAAACATGATAATAACAGTTCACTTAGAATGTATAAAACATCCATGAGTCCCAGAGTCTGTGGATTCTATAAATCCGGATGTATTGGAAGTCTAGTGATCCAGACGCAGGTGGACTCTGTTGGTTCAGGAGTCATTGTACTCCATGTAGCAAGATCTGAGTGTATAAAACATCCATGAGTCCAAGAGTATGTAGAATCTGTAAATCCAGGGATATGTGAAGTGTAGTGATCCAGAAGCAGGTGTAGTATAGCATAGTATAGGAAATATCTTTTTATGACATTTCATTGCAGGATCTCTGTAATTCTCAATGTCATCACACTTCAGGCTCTGAAGTCACAAAGCTGTAAAGTATATGTCACGCTCCACTTCCCGATGTACAGCGACCGAGCAACACGGATGCAAAATCACAGGATCTGAGATGCACAATCATCCGTTTGCATAATGTGTATTTTACGGGCTGCTTCCTCAGCATGGCTACGGTACAGCATTCCCCTCCACAACACCTTAGCCTTGAATAACAAACCAATGACCACGTGACTTAGCCCCATTCCCTACAGCTGCGTAAGAGAGGCACAGCGTGGAAACATGATACATCAGGTCATTAGTTTCAAATTAAGTTGCATGTGATTATAAATGAAAAGACAAATTACCGTTAATTTGACATATTGGAAGTAATAATTGCCACTCACACACTGCAATACATAACAGAACTACTGAGAGGTCAAAATAATATGGCAATTACTCAACAAAATGAGTACAGTTTTTAACTTTAACATCTTACTGACCTCAGCCACTTCCCAGAAGCACACATTTCACTGAAGCAGTCTGGGAAATAAATAACATTTCAACATTCATGGTTCAGTTAGCTTCCAGTCAGTATCAGGGAACTTACATCCAGGATCTCTTTGTTTGCTTTCGGTGATGTGGCCTCCCTCAAAACCTTGATGGCCACTGGGATCTTCACATCCTCTCCCTCTGGAACCCACAGGCCCTGTGTGGACACAAGTTTGTTATTTGGTGTGCTGAAATTACACCTGACTCCTCAAGCAGACCTGTAAAGAATATTTGCAATAGTTTACAAGTTCTGTATATACCATACAAGTGCAGCCCCACCATGAAAAACATAATACATACTGTACAATAACTAAAATACTGTACTAAAAGAGCAAGATTTCCATTTGCAGATTGGCATAATCCCTGCACTTTCTGGCAGAAATAAATGTGTCTTTTAATTGAAAAATTGATAAGAGATGCAGATTGAAAACCCTGACGGTTGTTTGTTATGTAAGCTCCAGCTACAATAAAGCTCAGTGCAGAAGTCTAGTTTTAACGGGAAGGTGTTTTGAGACAAAAACCTGAGGCATGTTATTACCTTGTAGACTGTGCCAAAAGCTCCTGATCCCAGCACTTTGATTTTCTTAAATTCAGGCTCCTTCAGGATCCGCAGCAAAGCCTGGTTAGGTGCCTCCCCGCTTGGCGTCAAAGGTTCAACCAACTGGAAAAGAGGGATTGAATATCTTACGTACTGTCTAGCAAAGAGCACATCTTGTGTCTCTGTAAATTAACCCCGTCGCCTCAAAAACAACAACCCGTGGCATCTTTGGTGTCCTTCTGCCAGCGGTGACTCACTTCTCTCATCCTACCTCTCTCTCTTGGAGAAGTCTGCGCATGGTTCTTTTCCTCTTGATGTGGCGTCGGCGCAGCAACACAAAAACAGACAGGCCCATGATGAGAACAGCCAGCAGTCCGCCGACTATGCCAGCCGCAATCATGGAAAGACCAGAGGAGCTGAAAAGACAGGAGGAAGCCGATTTAAGACTGCAGACAGAAAACAGAGCACCTTTACAAAATCAGTAAACAAGGAGAGAAAAAATTTGAGTGCCAAGCCCGAGCAAAGTCAGTGTACTTTTCGTCATCAATGATTGGTGTTGCCGTATGAACTCACTTTCTATTCTGGCAGCCTTCGAGGCCAGACGCAGTGCACCTGTAAACAAATCAACATGAAAAATGAGATGTAGCTATAACACATCTGTGCTTTTACTCAGTATGTACTCACAAAGTCGACTAGCGCTCTATAAAATAACAAGGAAAAAGTTTTGCAACTAGTGTTCATAAAATTACAATAAATGATGAAAAGCAGCTATATTTTGTGAGTGTAAACAATGATGAAAAGATGACTTGTACGAGTAAAAAGCACAGGACTCTATATTTAGTTATAAGTCCAGGTTTTTTATTGACACGCACAGCAATTACAGTGAGGTCTGAATTCAATTAATCAGTACAACAACCAGCCATCAGCATGGCTGAGCACTGGACTGTCTTTGTGATCATTAAGTCTGCCTTATTTTCAGAAAAAGCTCTGTTCTTGTCTACAGTGCAGTGTAGACTAATGTCAAAAGAAATCTGAAAATGATGTTATCCACTGACAGAAGAGTAAACCGACAAAAATGTAAAATTAGGAGTGTTTTCCTTAATCTCTTAGTCCTCAACACCCCTCCTAAAATGTTCGATTTCCATCGTAAATCTCATCAGATCTCTCTCTAATCTCTGCCACAGCAGATTTAGTGACTTAAGTCACTAAATCAGCATTTAAACAGGCAAACGTTTGCAAGACAGGAAATGTGGAGTGGCAGTTCTCAGTGTGGCTGAACAATGCTTTTTACCCCTGAGTGCAGTTCCTGTGGCACAGCTGGCACACTTTCATCTTATCCGCATATTTCCACACCAGCGTGTCATCTTTCCCTGGTATGTTTTGGGGACATCGGGGCACGCAGAACAGCCCGTCCTGGAAGTTGGCACACTTTGTACAGTTTCCAGAGCCCTGGATGTACAAAAACAAAATGGTGCGTGATGTTTACAATGCTCTTGAGGAGTAGTTTATGTTACGTAAACAACACTGTCACATAGTGATACATTCTCAATGCGTGCTGCACTAATCTTCTTAATAAAGGTGGAACTGTTTAGCACTAAAAACCTACAAGGACATGTTAAGTGCTTTAGGTTTAGGTCAATAAAATTATGACAGTGATGTATTTTAATGCCTTCTCTCAACTTGCTTCCATTTTTAACACTAACACATTGCAAATGAATCTAAAAAAAATAAGCACAAGCTTGTTTTCTGTCAAGGATGGGATCCTGAGAAGACAAAAATAGACATAGCCCTACTTAATAACACAGCCACACTCCTTATCTTAAAAACATGTCTTGTGGCTGCATTGCATTGTGGTCTATAAAGGCTGCTGTTGCAACAGATTCCATGCTGGAATTGGGCGTTTGTGGTGCACTTTGATGCAGAATGACTGATGCCAAACCACTTACAGCTGACATTTTAGATCCAGAAATAATGTTCACAAAGCTGTTCATTAAAAATTCAAGTGTTAGGAGGGGGTATTATTTTTAATGGCACACGTACAGGCGCGCTGCAGGTTGTGGTCCCGTTCATGCGCTGACACTCGGGGTGACACTCCATGCAGGTTTTATCTCTGACGGCCTCCCGTGGCTCTCTGCGAAAACAACAACAGAGCTGACAGACTCTCACTGTTCGATGAACCACCTTTCAAAAAGTTACATGTGAAGTGAAATTCTTGGGCCCCATTTACGGGCCAGGCGTTAAACTGTAAGCATGTCAGGATTCAATGTTTGACAGAGATTTGCCAGGATAAACAGACGGTTTAACGCTAAAATACCTTGATACATCTTTGACCTCAATAATAAATCCCCAAACGCATCTAATGTCAGTCTGCAAAGACAGACTTTGTAGGAGGGGACTGAAGGGTACACACAGATCTGATGTTCGGACTGTTGGTTTGAATAAAATAAGGAAGGCTGCGTATCTGAGCTTTATAAGGCTTTCGAGACTCAAATTCCTCCCTTACCCCTCCAGGATGTTGCAGGAGTCAACACAGCTCCCATCCCGGCTGTAGTCTCTGCAGGCAAAACACATGTCCGGGCCAGGGCCCCAGCAGCCGTCCGCAGTACACTTCCTATCACAAGTGTTGTTCCTCAGGCCTGAAAACAAACACACAATCTCAGAATGAGATCTTTCCCACATAATTATCCAAATCTGAAATTAGTCTTCATTCATTGAATATGTCTTCTATGTTGCATAAGACAAGCACAAGTTGCAAAATGGAACAACAAAAGGTTCTGACTGGATTCAGTGTGGGAAACAAGTTTCGACTCACCACACATGGTGGCGTCAGCGTTTTGCTCTACGGTAGCACTTTGGGCTTCTGATTTGAAGAGCCTCTTCCAGTGGCTTTTGTTGGCGTAACACAGGTTCGGGTTCTTCATGATGATAACGTCTCCGTCACTGATTTCTTTCAGGGAACGAAGGCCAAGGGAGGTGATACTGAGCTGAGCCACAGCCACGCTGCGAATACCACTACAAAGAAAGAAAGGAAAAAAAATTGCCGCCTTGAATAACACTCAACTCTTTTTCTGTGGAATAAAAGAGTTTTTTAAGAATGTTTTTTTTTGTGCACTGTTTGTGAAACGACGATGGGTCTTTACAAGGAACATACCGCTTTGTTCGTCCTCGAATGATCTCCAGATTCTCGAATGGGCTGAGTGAGCTTAAGCTCTCTGGCCACGTTTGAATCAACAAATATCCTGCAGCGACAAACACGAATGTTAATTGTAAAATTCTGTCACTGGCCATGCATTACTCAGGTTTTAGGTAAAAGTCTTACCAGTAATTTCTTTGACTGTCTTAAACACATCAAGCTGGGCAGGGTTCATCTTTGGTGTTTTGGTGTATGGATCTCTACAAATGAGACGAACAAACAACTTATGCAGTAAAGCTGTCCACTCATCTATAGAAGTTGATATACATTACATTCATTGGTGCCTTTGGCTTACCCATAAATCGATGTACGGATGATACCAATGTTACCATTGATTTTAGTGCAGTTTCTAAAGGACTCAATGTTTGTGGCATTGATTGACAGGGTGTGAGTCAGCTCTCCTGTGCCGAGCCCATTGCACACTGCAGGCAATAAAAATTAACAATTACACAACTATCAAAAATTATCAGTAAACACAATCCTTTTAAATTGAATTTCTTATTTCAATGTTAGTATAAACCCACAAAAGGCATTTTACAAAAAGCAAACTGTAATAAAACTGTATAAACTGTATAATGCTGTCTCAAGAAGCAGATATCTTGGAAAAGTTTTTCTTTTTTTTTTAAATTTCTTTTTTGTTAATCTTTCCTATATTCCGTATTCACTTCAACGGAAGTGAAACATTTCAGACCCTTTTTGGTATTATTTTGGTTTAGTATGGCTTATACAGTTACAGTAAAATGCTTGAAATATTTTGGTTCATGTGAAATGAGCCTAGAATATACTAAATGTAAAAAAAAAAAACTGATGAAAAATCCCATACTAGTATATAAGAATCAAAACGTAGGTACTCATTACACTGGCACTGCTTTAAAGTTGTATATCAGATTACAATATCGGATTATTGCTAGTGAAGCATTAATTTAAAACTAGTGTTATATCATTGAGGTGGAGCCAGTTTAAGGATTTTACATAACACCAGAAAGATTGGCTTATAACAATGAATCATACTGTCTGTCTTGTATGAAGACTGACGGTGGAACAGTGGAAGCAACTTTCATGTCTATATCCAAAAGTAACATTCTGTTCAAAGACCAAATAAATAAAAAATAAAAATTTGTGGTTTTACAAAGAGCTCAAATTGAATGGCTTTTCAGTAAGAAAGTGACTAAACATATTTCCCAAAAATGTAAACAAGTTGCTTATCTTAATAATGCCCTCTACAAGGTTGTGAACGGAAGTCTGAATAGCACAAAATGGAAGCATTCCACTTGAACTAAATGAGGAGAACTTGTGGAAATGTACTTAATTTTGTGCCACGGCAACAAGTTTTATCGTGAAAATGAATCAGGTTGATCGGCGATACCTTTTGGGCACAGGCCCTCACACTTGGTGCACTTCCTGATTCCTCCATTATCCACCTCGTATGTGTCCCCACTGCATGTCCGCACACACGCTCCATGATCTGTCACTACATAGTTATCTGGGACGATTGCAAAATACAGGCCGTTTACTTTATAATCACGTCAACATTTACAAATACAGGAGCACAGAAAAAAAAACCCAATCCAAATCTGTTAAAATGTTAATAACCTGACGGAGTTATACGACGGATGTGATAATATACAGGCCGTTCAGTGTAGATTAAAGTGATACTGGGACAGACCTGTGGAAGTTAAACTGAGAAAGAGCAGTGTTGCATTAACACGCCCTGAAATTTAATCATTTTCTTTTCATGTTTATACAGTTTATAATTAAAATGAGACTAACTCTGAAGGACAAACTGGGCACTCCTTCAGCATACCACAATGTGAAACAGCTCAAACATGCACAATGTCTTTCACTGACCACTGAAGCCTAATGTTTTTGGGTTTTTTTGATTTATCTTAAATGTCAAGGCAACAGACTGTCAACATTTTTCTCTTTTTTGCTACAAACGCTACAAAAGTGGTTAAGTGGTAAGCTGAGACATGTGACCGAGTCCCAGGAATGAGGACTAATTCAGATCTGAAGCAGATCTGTGAATAAATAATATACTGAATTAATTTGTTCAAGTTAATGAATATCTCCAGGTCTGTGTCCATTAATCAGCAATCGAATTCAGCTAACTCAGTGTGAAGAATGAGGTTGATGCCCGCTGTGTTGAAACACGCTTTATGTTTTCATTATAACATTAATAAAGCTTTTTAATTAGATGAACTTACGTGGGCAGCTCTTGACACAAGTGGCCCCGAAGTTGTACTTTCCATGCGGGTTGGGAACGAGCTGGTGCAGGTTTGGGTCGTAGCGCATGAGGCCCGGGCAGGAGTCCTTACACACCCCGTCGTCCTGGAACAACCGACAGGCCTGCAACACAAACAACAGCCGTCTAGTACACTGGGACCATAACAGAGCCCCACACTAACGATAACACTGCATTCCTCTACCACAACCTTGGCTCAATCCTCAGAGCTGCACAGAGAGGGCAAAGCAAAGGCTGACACAGGAGGCACTGCTAGATGAAAGATTTACTACTTAAATGTCTCACTGGTACAGAAACCTATAACATTCCCTATCAGAGAATCTGATGATGCCAAGTAAAGGCTTTGTTTTGCCAAAGTCTTCTTCATCCAGACTTGATATGATGATTGTATCATTACTCCATAAGAAGGTGTCTTTTACTCACCAGACAGTCAGTGGGACGTGGCCCCGTGCAGCCCGCAGCGCAGTGCTCATTACAACAATCGCTGGGTGAAGGTCCTTTGCATCTCTTAGAGCACTGCTGTGCACAGTTCAGCTTCGTTACTGGATGGAAGATCAGGACGCAGTCAGTGCAACATCGCTTAGCAAGAAATTATATAAAAATAATTAGTAGTTATTTTTGATGATAAAGCCATATTAAAGGTGCAAATCATAATATTTTGCATACTCAAATTATGGCAAAAAACATTAAACATATTGGCTTTTTTCGTGGCACGGACTGATCACTTTGACTTGCCAATTTTTTTGTTTTTCTGATAGTGCAACATAGAAAATTTAGGATGAGATTAATAAAAGCTCATCTTATCTTATTATAATATGTTTCTCAAAGTGTATGTATTCATATAAATAGGTTAGTTCTCAAAGCATCAAAATAAAAACAAAAAAAAAGATTGTATATCTGCCAATGTGATATAGGAACCTAAATCACTTTGGCAGATATACAATCTGTTTTTTGTTTTTATTTATTTATTTTTTTTATGCAACAATCGCTCAAATGAACATATTAAACAACTCTGACAAAGACACACAATGGAGGAAGAATATTTTACAGATTAACAATGAACTTCTTAAATGACAGCAGTGCACTGACTTTGCAAATCACTCCAAGCATATTTTTCTGTGTTTTGTTCTTTAACAACAATATTTTTTTTACATTGCTATTCAATATTGACAGCATATATGCCGATAGCAATTTATGAGGGATTGGCTAATATCGGCCGATAATAGTTGGCCAACTGGTATATTGGTCAAGCTCTAATGGTAACTGGATATGCAGTATATGAACAATAATTTTCAGAATAGAAAACAATTAGATGACTCACAGGTCTGACAGTTTTGAGGCCCAGGTGCCCAACACGAGCCATTGAAACAGCTTGAGTCACATTTCGTGCCTGTTAAAGCAGACAAGAAATAAACAGGCTACACATTCAAAACTATGTAACAGTGCACAATTCATGAGAACTGATTTAATGAATGACAATGAAGTCTTGGCCTTCTGCTGTTGCATGTTGTACTTACACCGTGGATTGCCACTGGCTGCCGGGAGCTCCATGACGGGTTTCTTGTCCATGTTGACAATATCATACCACTGTATTGTTTCCACATTGCAGAGCTGGTGTATCCCAAACTTTACCCCTCCTTCAATAATCTCTGTAATTGACACAGAATGCAGAAGTTAGTGGGAAATGCATAATTCATGTTAAGAAAAGCATCTATTTTCACTCCTTTTGAAAAGAGTTCTTGGAGGGGCAGGCTGACCTGTGAGGCTGATCAGAGGAAGCTCAGTGGTGCCCTGGCCTGTAGCTTTGTTAAAATTGGCAAGCACAGCAAGGGCAAACTTTCTTTCATAGAGTGAATGACCACGAATGATGCGCAGGTTCTCCAGAGGAATCCTGGACGCTGTGTTGAGTGCGATCAGCACATAGCCGCCCACTTCTTCAATAGACTGGACAAGGAAAAAACAAAAAAAAGAGCTTTGTTGTAGAAATGAAAACGCAAAGTCAGGGCAACAAAATGAAAAAAAAAATATTAAAACTCCTATACGATATGGTTGTCTCTGATAATGCTGCTGTCGTAAAATTTGACGTGAATGTATGTGACTGTGCTATTAAAGCTCTGGCATCAGTTAAAATCATATTTAGTTCCGCTGATAGGGGGCTTTGACTTTAGTCTTGAGCCATATTATGATAAGCTGGTGACATATAAAGATAGATAGTGTTTTCTTTTGTCTTGACAAAAAGAGCCCTATCTCTTACTGCTAAATATTTCTTACGATGTTCAATTATGTCATCCATTTAGAATATTAGAACTGTGCATTGCCACATCTTGACTAGTCAGTAGGGTCTTCCTCTCACAGCCCCTACAAACTCCACCTGTGGTGGCAGTATGTTTGTTGCCTGAGACAAAACAAATGTGTTTAAAAAAGAGGTCCAAAAAGCACCTGCTATCACTTACAGTACTTATTGCAGTCAGCGATTGATGTGCATATCAGCATTTTTATCATTTCAGAACATCTCTCATTTCATTTATGGCAGGTGGATAGAAAATAAATCTTTCACCCTGCAGAAGCACTGCTGGGTGTGTTTTTAGCCTGCTGACTGTACGTTATCCAGTGTTTGCATGTACAAGCTTGCTTACGAGTGTGTGTGGTCCTTCCTCACATCTGCCCAGTGTTCACAACCTTGTCAACAGCTGAGGTCCAAGCAAGGCTACAATCCGAACGCCATAAACACACTGAATCACTCATCTATACAGACCCTCTGCTGATTTTAAATGTCTTCTGAAGCGTTAAGAGCGGTGAAGATCCCACATTGATAGTCTTGGACCAGGATCTCAGACCACCAAAGTTACAAGTAAAAACAGAAAAACTGAGAAAAAAGGAACTTTCTCCTGTCTGTATTGTGCATTTTAGCCTCTCCTGTGACCAGAACGCAGCCTTTACCCTGAGGAAGGACAGGTCACGGTGCTCCTCCATGTAGGTGATCTCCAGGTTCTCCAGGACCACAGTGCAGTTGCTGTAAGTCTTCACCATGTTGGCGTAGTGGTCGTCTCTGGTGCCCAGAAGGTTTAAACGGTTGGTGATGCCCTGGCATACTGCAGAGAAAGAAACACGCACTAAAGCATTGATCCAATGCCCATGGTGCTAAGAATCAGAAACATGCACTACTTATGAAACACGCTGGGTCATTTGAAGACTTTCTGTGTGTTTGTGAATTTGTTTGTAATAGACATGGTCATTAAGTTGGCCAGTTTTCATGTGAAAATACACAATCTGGGTTTCATCTGATACAACAGCAATCAAATCTCAGCGACAAAGCGAATTCGTGAGTCAAAGTGAGTCGCCTCTATTTACTCTGGCAATGGCCCGAATCTTTCCACTTCTATGCGGCCTGGTTAAAAAAACCACTGCGACCAGCATTACCATGGCTGTTGTGTCATTTCACAGAAACAATGTGGTGTGTCACAGATTCCACGGGATCTGTGTGTGAGTGTGCTCCCTGAGGGAATATTGGGTGTCTAAATCTCATACTTATTATGATTCTCAATAACTCTGGCCTAGTTTAAGCATCACCAATAAATCTAGGGCGTATGTCAAATGCTAATTCATGCAGTTTTTCAAATAATAAGTTGTACTAACAACAAAGCAACACAGAGGTTCGCTGTACAACAATTATTGGCTGATAACATTGCATATCTGGCACTGTGCAATAGGGATGAGTAAAGGAATGTTCCTGGTAAGTACAGAAGACACACGGGGCTTTTTGCTTCATGGATTTACGTTTAAAGGAAGAATGCCTGTATGCTCGTCTTCCTCTGTTAATTCGTCTCCTGAGCTGGTTAGACAGGTTCTGACTGGCAGTGAGGACGGAGTCAGCCATGTTCACCACTGTGACACCTTTCCAACGCACACGGAAAAACCCCCTGCATGCACACATAATAAGCACATGATTGATTTCTCTCTTTAAAGTCATAATTTATGGGTTAACTTAAGCAATAGCTTAATTTAAAAAAAAACAAAAGATTCCTCCCTTTTAATAAAAAATTATGGTTTGTAATGCCTCCCAGGTCACATTCCACAACTTGTCTGCTCTTGACTGCAACGAAAACCAAAACAGACGGCTAAAATTCTGGGACACATCTCTGTATAACTGTATAACTTGTTTATTTGCATGCAGGCCTTTCTGACCGCCCATATAGAAAAAGACAACGTATTCAATTTCTGTAGCTAATATTTATTTTTTACTCATCCAGAGTGGTTTTTACACATGTTGGTGTTGTTTTGCACCCAATAGTGAGAATTACAGGCACAAACAGATGTCTTCCACCTTCCCTCTTCTTCTTCCTCATTAGTTTTTCCCCAAGGGAAGTAGTTGATATGAACCCTGCTGTCCAGCAGCCCAACGCCTTGGCAACAGAGGCAGACCGGCAAGAGCAAGCTGATCGTTTTAATTAGAGTATGGTATTGTGAAATGTAATTAGCCACCTAATTATTGCTCAGACTGATAAATCAAGGTGCAATTACAAAAAAAAAAAAAAAATGACATTGTGATTGTACAGCTGTGAAAATTATTCAACCTAATTCGGATATCCTGACGACAGTTTACTAAAAGGGATGCTGATTACAGTTAATTAGCCGATTCACCTCGATTCACCATATACAGTATACAGATATAGTGTATGGCTCCCAGCCTCCTTCTGTCTGTCGAACAGTGCATGGTGGTGTTATAGAAAATGTTACACAAACCAAAACATAACAATGATGATAGCGTCAATGCAACGTTGAATTATGCTTTCAATACTACCACATTTGGTTAATGGTGTTGTTTTAAACATGTAGTATAGAAAAAGTATCAAAATATCTATACTTTTGATAACCTTACTTCAATCTAGACTTTTATTTTATATTGAAGACCCAGCGCTCAACACAGCCCTTTACTATAACTGTAGATGTGTCATAAGGACATTGAGCAACAGACAAACTACAGAAAGACAGCGGCACAGTAGTAGTAAATGAGGGGACATCCTGTTTTTCCATAGCAAGTGATTCAATTTTGACTCATAAAATGGAAGGTTGGGTCGTACTGTGACGTACCTGATACTATGACAAAGACTATTTAGTGATTGCTTAACTTCCTGTTGTCACAAAATGTCTACGAGGTTAACTCCAGGAACAAGGAGTGGCAGATCTGGTCTATGTCTAACCTTAGCAGTGTATGCATGCACGTGTAGGTGTGTGCACCAGCATGTACTCTATTTGAATGTGCAACTCAGTGAGGCGTAACAATTCCCAGGATTGCACTGCACTGACAAAAGACTTGATGAACCAGTGAATAAACCAGATCATCAGTCATTTAAGATTGTTGAAACACGTGGTCACATATGACTTTTTAAATGTTTACTTGTTAGAAGTCAAGGGTGTGTAGAAGATATTTGTTTCTTGAGGCTACACTTATTCTGTGAGATAATTAGGTCATTATTCAGGCCCACACTAAATACATGCTCAAATACTGCACTTAGGCTGGGAATTCACATGCTAATGTGACAGAGAAACAAAAACCTGTGTTTTAAATACTTTCACCAGAGCAAAACCTCACAAATACCTAATTTAAAATAAAAATACCTAAAAAGAAAATCTTAAGAGTGGGCGTATTTAATAAATAACTGTCTGACAGTTTGTGTCAAAAAAAATACTGCCAACTAACTATCTAATGTGTACACTGACCAAATTAACACCACCTGCACCAGCTGCGACACAGTTGTTTCTATCCAAAACCAAAATAACATTTCTATGCTCAATTTCACTGTCATGTCAGAGCAGGAAATGTGACGCCCCAGTGATCAGAACATTAGCATAGCACTTAACAGTTAATTGACAGTATTACACTTCAAATGTGTTAATTGCTTTAATTGCTTTTGTGTAATATGTTAATTAATGAGCTTGGGGTGTGTAAGCAGGCCGATTTTGGAACCCATGTACAAAGACAAGGTCGCAATTTCCCTCCTTTGACACTGTTTATGCTAAGCTAACTGGTTGCAGCTGGTATTATGTAGTGCTATTTTGGTTTATTTTGAAGGACCCTCCCCCGCCGTGTCATGTCGTGCTTCATGCTTCCTCTCGATCTTTTCCTTCCAATGTGACCGTCTGCCCTGGCCTGATTAGTTTGACCTGAGCCTTGTTAACCTGCCCTTCATATGTAATTAAGTCTTTGCCGGTTTGTTGTGTTGCTCTGTGCACTGTTGTCCTCGTCTTCCCCAGTGTTTTCGTTAGCGACAGTTTCTTGTGTTTTGGACTTTCAAACAGGTTACCTAAACTTTGGACTTACCCTGTGCCCTTTTTGGAATTGTTTGGTTGTTCTCTAACTGACACCTGGTTGTGACCTCTGCTTGCCTCGACACCCCTGTAAGCCTGTAATCACTCTGTCTCAAGTGACAAGTCTGCATCTGCGTCTTTATTCCCTCTTGTTCCAGCACACAGACATGACAGCAGGCCTATATTTAAGGCACAGATAGAAGAGTGGCATCGATCTTTTCACCCAGCCACAACGAATGCTCATATTTAACTAAATATCAGATTGCTTTTTAAAGCTTTCCAAAGGTTATTGTTTACTTGGTACTGAATTACAAAGATGATATATGTTTTTGTGTTGATATTTCTATTTTATATATGAAAGAGCTTTGGCACCAAAGTGCGAAATGTTAAACTGTTTAAAACTTGTTTGACCTAGAAAAGCGGAGCAATTGACGCAGAGTATAAAACCAAAGTCACAGCAGTGAAAATTTACAAACATTTTAGAAACATTGACTAAACACAGTAAGATCAAATTTACAGTGTTATTCACTAAACCTAACCAAAGGAAAATGGTTACAGTGAAGACACATTTTGAGGTCTCATTTAAATGTTTGGATTTAAAGCTGAAGGTCCAAGAAATGCAAACCAAACTTTCCAGGGACATGGAAAAAAAATTTCTAACTCATCTAATGGGTTTTCTTTTCTATGCCGGGCCAATTTCGATACATTTAAAATATCATACTTTGTACCTTTCTACAGACAGAAATGGCCCGGCCATATTCTCTTCCTCTCGTTCACGACCTGCAATTCAATTAAGCCATGTCCAGAGTCTGATGATTGGATTATCTGAAAACTTATGCTAACTGTTATGGCTTGTTTACTTCCTTCTCTAAGTCAACAGCATTACGGCAAAGTATCTCACGTAACCCAATCTGCAGTTTTTCTCCACTAATAACAACATCAATGCCATGGTTCATTCCCTTACTTAGAAGTAAATCATGGTTAACTCCCTCATATGTCTCTGTTGATGTATGGTAAGACAATGTCAAAAGGGAGTTGTTTTTATTGGCCTCAGTTTTCCACTTCCAATTTTCCACATTTTCCAAATTTCAGGGAAGCATAAATCTCTCAATACCCACTATCTGAGATTGAAGGAGGGGAGGAACCCACTTCATTATTCTCTGTACGATCAGCACAAATTTCCTCCTCTTATATTTGCTGACTGCCTGTGAGTCAGGAGGAGATTGTACTCTTTGTACGAGGGAAACACAACCTTCATTTGCGTGGGAGATGCACAAATCCCTAAGAGAAAACATCTTGGGGCCTCAGAAAAAAAGGAAGGCCTTTAAGGACTAGAGGATAGAGGATACCCCCCACCATCACCTTCCCTCCCACTCCCCAGTGCATGCAACAACACAAGTCCCTTTGACATCTCAGGAAGTTGATCTTTGCACGGGGCCCAGTTCCTCATTATCCTGTGATGTTGAAGCAGATGGCAGCTGATTGTCGTCTCCAGCGGTGGAGGACGTACTTTCAGGACGTGGAGAAGCAGCAACGGACAAGGACTGGACAGGAAGTAAGATCAGAACCGAAGCAGGGAAATGGTTTGTGGTTTAGTTAACTTACACATAGATGTGGGCTATAGCAGCAGGCTGTGGGGTCAAATTGTGGAGACAGACTGTAAAACATCGCACTTGACACACAAACTCATCTGACCTTTCCTTGAAGGTTAGCAAACAGAGTCAAACACTGGATTGGCCAGCTGCAGCACACAAGCAAATGAAAGATCCCACTCGATACTTTACACATCCTCTAAACAGCTCAACAGCGCTTACTAGTCTCACCAGCCTTATCTGGGTTTGAGTGCAGTCAGTGAAGTTTAGTATGTTAAAATAATGGCAAAGTGACCAAATAAAGAACACAAAGGCTAATGTTTACTCTCCGATTCAGAGGAACACTCTCGACCAGTCACTGATCCACTCCAGATACCTATGGCTGGGCTCATCATAAGGTTTACTCTCCAACTCAGCGTGAGAAAATCCTGAATTTAGGTTTTGCACAAACACGGGAATCGGTATACTCACATTCCTGCATACCGTGGGCAGCATATTTAAGACTTTGGCCATATTATAAAAAATAGTCAAGTTTGATGCCTAATATGAGAGCAAGAGTCATTTAGATCCTTCAAACAATTTACTTCTTGTAAGTTTGACTTTAAATTTAAATAGAGTGTATGGATATTTAATTAGCGATTAAGCCAAATAAAGAAGCCCAGTACAATGGAGTTTACAGTGATGCAAACAGTAAACTGCTAAAAACTGATATTTAAAAAAATCCATAGAATCAGTGTTAATGTTACTCTGCAGGCGACAGTTTTCATATGGACACATTTTCAGAAAGTAAAAAAGGATGGAACGACTTCAAATGTAGTTCCAATGACAATGTTCTCACAATGGTCTTTGCATTATGCAATGGAACAGCAACACTGTTGAATAGGGACGTAACATTTCAGTAAACTCAATTCAACTCACAATTACAGCCTGAATCAATTATTTTTGTAAATGAAGAAGTGTCCATGTATTATTTCTCTAAAATCCAAAATACCATCATTTAACTTTTCTTTGTTAAATTCATGTGGGGACTGGGGAGGTTCGAAACTTAACAAACTGCAAAAAAAATTCACATTTCATTTGATCCTAAATGAGAAAATAAAAATATATCTGTCTCAAACACAACTATAAATTAAAAGTTCTTATCTTTGTGAAACTGAAATATCTTTTATGCCAAATAGAAAAAAAATCACAAAACTAAACAGATATCTAAAACAAATCCCAAATTGTTCAATAAATAAGTTCTTGAATGATACAAATAAAGGAAATGTCTGCAAATAAACAAACTAAGGCTGCCACGAATACCCCTGTTTAAATTTTGATCTCCGTGGCTCTACCAGTCGTTTCTAAAAGCAGGGCGGAAAATCCTCTCATTAGTGTAGTTTGGCATCACAAAACTAAACAGATATCTAAAACAAATCCCAAATTGTTCAATAAATAAGTTCTTGAATGATACAAATAAAGGAAATGTCTGCAAATAAACAAACTAAGGCTGCCACGAATACCCCTGTTTAAATTTTGATCTCCGTGGCTCTACCAGTCGTTTCTAAAAGCAGGGCGGAAAATCCTCTCATTAGTGTAGTTTGGCCAGTTAATAATTCTGTCGCTCAAACAAAGATGACTAAAGCTTGTACAACCGAGGGGCATCCTCAAATTGGATGTTTTCACTAGCCATCGTCATTCTTCTTTGCTACTATTGTTTATACTTGCTCGTTGTTACACGTAAGTAAAGCAGGGCTACAGCGCCCCCGCTGGTTAACATGTGATTCCATTCATTTAACATCTAAACTGTTTGGATTTTTTTACCCTGTTGATTAGGGATGTAACAATGACAGCTAAAAATCAAAACATGCAATGATTAAAAAAACACTGAGATGTAAAATCAACAATCAATCACTTTTCACCTCAAAGGGCAGATGGTGCACCATTTACCACATCACCTCAGTGCCATTCCTTCAGCTCTTTGGCATGTTGCAGTAAGCATATTGCCTCTCTTCCAGCTGTTGCTGCTGTTGGGTGTTCTTAGGTGCATTAGTTAGAGTTTTAGAGTCTTACCTAGTTAGTTAGATCTTAAAACCTTACAGTCTCGTTTGAGTTTTATGAAACCCAGCAAACTATCGTTTGATATCGATATCGATTTTTTTCCCGGTAAAACCTCATGTCACGTGAAATTACATCACCATGTACGAGCCAATTTCAATCAATAATATAATGGCATCCAGCTGTCAATCAATCTTCTGTTTAGTGGAGTTCAGCACAGCTTAGCAAAGCTACGACCATTGCTGTCGTAACTCAGCTATCCAGACTGATCCCAACATTATGTCAGGCCTTCTATCTTGTTATTGGTTCTTTCCCATTTCAGGCAACATGGCAGTTAGATACTCTCCAACGTCCATTTCAGGTGCACTTTCTCAACTTTCTCTGACCGTAGCAGCTTTTCGTTAAGCCTAAAGTTGCTTATTTGCCCTTTAATCAGACACTTTGATATGGAAATTTGGGGCTGACGCAATTTCAATATTTAAAATAACAATAACTATTACCCTTTTGTGTCAAGAAAATAAAAATTCTCTCCCTATGGAAAATGAAATGACACACAACTATGTGTATTGTAATACACACATTAAAACAGCCAATGGACAAGTTAACAAGATAAAAAATGTGATTTTGCAGCCAGATGGAACAGTGCTTGTGCGAAGTCAGTAGCAGACGTTGCGAGAGTCCAGAGAGAACTAAAAGAGAAAATATGCTATAAGCAATGATTCTGCAGCATTTACTATTTTACCGTTTTTGCCTGAAAAAATTATAAAAAGAATTGATATCAGTTATAATCTGTCTTCACTCTCATTTTGTGTTTTTTAAAAAAAAAAAGAAAAAAAAAATTCCGAAAGCATCATACGGTGAGTCCAGAATCGTGACTTGATTTGCAGTGTGAGTCGAGTGTATCGTTACAGCCCAACTGTTTCTGGGAGAAAGGTTGATATTCCTTTTTTAAAGAGGCATTAATCAATGTTTTTATTATGAAGAATAATGCTGAAAAAACGAAACAAAACTGCAATGCTGAATATCACAGGGGTAAATTAGATTTGTTTTTCTTTTGTTTTAATGTGTAGTTACTGACTTCCAAGTGGATCCTTCAGTGCATTCATGCGGGTTATCATTGGAGCTTCTGCTGTGACTAATCAACATGCTGCACAATTGTCTCTTTAGTCAATTACCTAGTATCAATATCCATGACAAAAGAAATCAGTATGCAATAAAATACAAATAAATTACCAGGCGCCATGTTAATTTATTGGAGTTAGTAAAAAGGCAGCCGCATTCAATTTACCCCCTGAACCAATATGCGAGGGGCCCAACCTGGTGGGCCAAATAATCAAACAATGAATATCATTTGTCAGATAATCCTCCCACATACCCTGTCGTCAAATCCATTAATTTTCAATAAAAGCACCGCACAATTTAACTCCTGTTACCCAAAACTCGCACAACCTCCATTAGCCCCAGCCGCATTTAAGTTCCAATAATGCCCCAACAACTCTCCTGAAATGTTCCAACATTCAACCCATTTCCTCTTTAACATCCAGACATTCTCCCTATTGAAGGCCTTTCTAGCCAAGACAACTCCCCCAACCCCCACCTCCCTTCTTTTTTCTCTCTTTCTCCTTCCCTGTTAAAACCATACTCCTCTTCAGTCCCACAGGAAGCACTGAGAGGAAGACAGGAGAGGGAGTAGGCGGCGAGCACACTGCTGCTAACTCACTGCCCAGTGACCCCCCCCACATGACCATCACTGAGCCATGCCTGGAAAAGGAGAATGAAGGAAGACATGCAGAGAAGGGAGAAAGAAAAACAACAACCACAAGCGAAGAAACCCACACATTTCACACATCATTCCAGCAGAAGAAAGCAGCTGTGACTCAGGAATCCCCGGTTGGTTTAAGCATTCCCAGTGCCGAGCAGCCCAGGCCTAAGTCAGAGAACATCTACAGAGCGGACAGATAACTCCCACTCACTGGACACCTCGCTTCATCTAAACAAGGGAGATAGACACTCTTTGAAGCTGCCTTTCTGCTTAAGAAATTCTTATTTTTAGCCTAATTGCTGACAGGCTCGTTTCTGTGTAGGTTTAACCACTGCTCTGCAGTGCTGCCTGCCAACAACTCTGTTACTGCCTTAGTTATGTCTCTACCAACTCTTCAACCACAGGAGTCTTTGCTGAGAGACCCCATAAAAGGACTATTCTAGCCCCCTAGGTTTTGTGTTAGTAAGCCTTATTCTGCTGCTCAGCCCTTACTCACCATTTCAACTTCTGCTTTACACATCAGTAGACCCTTAAATCCACTGATGAGTAGTTTCTTCCTCATCCACACTTAGGGAAGGGGTAGGGGACAAATGGTGATCAGAGAATCAGTTTGTACAGCAGAGGAGCTCTCATATTTTTCAGTTTTGAAAGGGGATTGTGTTACATGTTGACTTGTACTAGCCAAGCATGACCAATTTAATTTACCCAGGAAAGCTTGGAAGAATTTGATGAGACACCAAACTAAAATGTTTGTAATGCACAGGGGACCACTGCCAAGTACTGCTGGCAAGGGGCCCCCCGAGTGCTCTCAGTTATAATCTTTAAACAGTAACTTTTCCAAACAATTTGCATCCACTGAAATAGCGTGAACAGAAGCAACTGAGAAACTGGTGCTTGCTTTTCATCAAACAACAAGCGCACAAGCCCACAGCTCGGATTTCAGCTATTGTTAACAGGCACAGCGTTATCCTGTTCCTGACAGAAAAAGCACATCACACATGGTTAACAGATCTCTAAAACAATGCACTAGCTTGTTTAAGATGATTATGACTGAGGACGCCCCCTCACAACAGAGATACAGAGGGTTTTTTGCACAACCTAAGGCCTGGCTGCTTTTCATCATTCATCAAAGGCATCAAACTTGGCAAGCTAGATTTTCTCACTATCAGCTACACCATCGAACACAAGGACCTTGGCTCAGAATCGCCTCATAAGAAACTTATATAACTTTAATGACAATTCCAAACCTTTTTAACAAAGTCATTATCCAATGTCCAAATAAAGGGGAAGTCATCTTCCTACCTCCCAAACACGTAAAATATAACTAACTTAACTTATGATTGGGGTGAGACAATATTTGCATGAGTTTGAAAGTGCGCTCTTGACCTTGGAAATAGTAGGTGGCAAAGATAAATCTCATAAGGACCATTTAGAATCTGTGCGGGAGCTTCTGATAATCACACACATCTTCATCTGGCAGTAAGAGTGTTGTGTTGATCTTTGTTATACTGTATGTCTTGCCAACCTGTTTCAAATAATAAACTTTTTACACGTCAGTTGACCCAAAAACCCAATTAAAGTTGTTTAATCGGTAGGTAATCTTTATGGGTGCCTGATCATGGAAATAATACCAAGATAAAAACTAAACAAGTGAATTCAGATTAAACAATCTCAGATGGCCTTGTAATCAGCTCAGGAAGAGGTTGTTGATTTAGTGCATTCAGGTCCAGAGGGTTAATCCTTACTGCCTGGCTCAAGTCCAATTATGCACTCCAGGGTATTTCTACCGGTGTGCCCATTCTCCACCTAGCTATCAAGCTGCAGTGGCTTATTAATAAATTGAAAGTAGTAGCTACTGATCACTATCAGTGATGCTTTAAGTGCCATGGGACTGTATTAAGATCCAGGGCATGGGAGTATACTCATAATATATAAATAATACATGTCCTTTGAGAGTGGTCTATAAGGAAATCTTGTAAGATGGTCAGTTCCACCATTTTTATGGTGGGAAACATTGCAAGTGAAGGAAACAGAATTCCTTCTATTATTTACAGGCTTCTGGCTTCAATTATGAAAACATGTGGTAATGAATATGTTCCGCTCAAACTCCTACCAGGAAATTAATTCTGAGCTCAATGAAGCATAGGCTGTTGCAACTTACTAGGCAATTAGAAAATGCACTACATGAGCTGTGTTGTGTTCAGAGCACATTATGTTTTAGTGCTCTCTGAGTTAAACAAATCACACTAGACTTTGTAGGCAAACCTTGCATCCGCCACCAATATTATGAACAAGGGTGTCATCTCATCTATAAATGGATGGGTTTAAATACTTGGTTTATGAGGCTGCTGAAATCCCTGAGATGTGATGGTGGCTTGTAAAACTCTGGAACCATGGTGAAAACCGAGATGATATCTTTTCCCCAAATGCCCAGCAACAATACACTACCAGAAGCGCTATCATTGTTGATATCATAATTCAGACAGAGCAAAGTCATGAGGAAGGATGTCTGTCAATAACCCAGAAGAATTATACTATGGGATTATAGAAGATCATTACTCACGGTGCCCTTTTATTAGTGAGCTTTAATGGTTTAGAGACGAGACTTTCGGCTTCTAAAGAAAAACAAACCTGTTTAATCATTTATAAAACTCCGCTTTAGCTACACTACATTCTGGAGATGATAATGGCAGCAAATTGTTATTCAAGGTGCCAAAAATATAAATGACTTTGGTGAGCCCTAACATTCCTTTTAGGGCCACCAATGGGTCAAAGTTTTAACTTGCATTAACATTAGAAAAAAATACTTTAGCATCTACTATTTAAATTGGAACAGCAATTTGTACAGACATTCATGGTTCCCAGAGCGTCAGTCCGAATGACTTTTGTCATTCCCTGACTTTCCCTGACTACCAGATTTAGGCCTTTTTGTACTAGCCAATTTCAGTTCTAGTTGTAGCAGCACCGACTCTAGAACAAATGTCAGGGGCTTGGGGTGGGGTTATTGCAGCCACGGACCAAGTAAAATGACGCCATTTATAACAATTTTTGTTCTAGAGATGTAGATAAATTGACGCTGTATACAGTGATGTAATGATGTGACTTTTCAGTAGTTTTCATGCCTGTGAAGAAGCAAACTGGATCTTGAAAGGTATACATGTTGCACCAACTCTGAACCAGTAGTAGGCAAGAACAAAAACTTGAACTGATCGAAAAGGCCTATAGTATGTGAGTTTGACGTTTTGTGTGAAGTCTCCTTGCAACTATTATAGAGATTACCAAGACAATTTATGGAATTATAGTTAGAGTTGCATTTCTCATTGACAGCATATTTTAATTTGTTGCCGGACATACAAAATGTTAATGACATTCCAATCAGGACTAACAGCCCTTCGTTTTAAGCACAAACCAGCAAATGCAACAAGCTAAACTAAGAAACTAAACTAAATCAAATGAACAATTACGAGTATACCTGCTAACTTTTAGTATGTTAGCACTGTCTTTGAGAGCACACATTTTATCTTGCTAATATTGGCATTTAGCTCAAAGAACTGCTGTGCCTTTGTGCATCGTCATACAGCTGCTAGCTAGGTTTCAGACTCTAAGTGTGGATTTCAAAGTATTTTTTTTTTTATTTAATCTAAAGCTCTACAACAACTAAATGTATTCCTCCACCCAGATTGCCTTCATTTCTTTTTGCCAACAGAGATGCTTTTCTCGTCACTGTTGACACAGGGCTGTAAAGTCATGTCTACATGGCAAGTTAAGGTCAAGGAAGACAGATAAGCTTGTGTCAAACAGGAGAACAGAGTCCAGAATAAAGAAGCTTTTGTCCGAGGACTTGGGGTTTCTGCAGGGAAAATGAATTCATGTTTGGGCTACACACATGAGGCACAGGGGCTGGATGAGAATTAATTTAGCTCATGCACCTTTCTTTGTGGATCTTTCTCAGTCATGCATGTTCTCTCATTATGTTATTGGTATCCCTGCCACCCAGTCACTATGTGTATTAGCTATTTCTCAGCCTTTCTAACAGTCCTGTATGGAAGCCCAGGGAAGCTCACCAAAAATGCTTCACTGCAAGTTGAAAATTTAAGCTTTGCACTCTACAATATGTCAATACTAGGCCCTTTCAAAGATGTGACAGGAGGTCTAGACTAGAAGAAACCTTGAGGCATTTCAGGTATCAGTTAACAAGGGGCTTTGCATGTCTAAAGATGTTTACTCTGCTTGTGAGAAAGTCTGTTCAGTATGTCTTCTCTTCTCTTATGTGCCCACAGTAGAAAAATGCAGCCTAAAGCAAGATTGAAGTGATAACATCACTGAGGTTGTCTGCCTTTTTCTTTCAGAGGACAATGTCTGTGGAAGACTCTGCAAAGTCGAAACAATGGAAAGCCCACCACTGTCTCTATTTGACTAATTAATACTCACCACTCCTACCCTTTCAATGAATACTGGATAGTAACTTGCTGTAAGTCTTGAATGACATCCAACCACACCCTTGCAATGAAGCATGTAATACCTTAATCACACTGTCAAAGAAAACACAATTTTTCCAAGGTAGTCTAGCAATGAAAACTATTAGACAAGCCCGATCAAGATGCCTGAAAGACAGCAATAGTTACATGTACATTATAACTAGAGATATATTTTCAATGTTAATAGATACTCATCCTAAGTGGAGTTGTCAGTTACAGAAAGCATTAATGACTTTGAATCGTCACACAATTACCATTGTTACAAGGTTGGAAACTGTTAAACCTTTTAGAAATAAACTAGCCCAGAGCCAATGCAAACGGATGGAAAAAAGCTTAATCCTTCAGGTAATGCTGTTCAAGAGCTCTCACATCCTTTCAATCAGGATGTAAGGCAGGAAGCCCCCATTTACACTGCACAAGGGATTACAATTAAACATCCTGGATCTCCATCTTGGTTGTTTTTTAAAAAATATATTAATTAATCTGCACAAATTATATATTCAACCATAATGTGCAACAAGGTCCAAACTACTAACAGTGAGTCAAAGCGTACAACGCGCCATTTAGTTTACTGCATGGGCCATCAAGACCACAAAGGAAGAAGCTAAATGTTAATACAGGGAAGTAAGTTTCAGGGATCAGCCACCGCCTTCCAACCAGTGCTTTTTTTCTGGAATACTCAGATGTTTGTGGAGCTGTTCTTCCCGTCCCTGTAGGGGGATTCCTCTTTTGGGCAAGCATTGTTTGAAACACTGCTCCTTAAAATGACCCTTAGGTCATCAGAGAAAATGCCACACCTCTGGTTCACAAACAGAATGTGGTCAGTGGCCAATCCTTTATGACATACTTAATATATGTATACTGTATATATTTATAAACATGTATGTTTTAGTATGTTGTCTAAATTTGATGTCAGCCACACATTCCAAACTCTTTAGGACAGGGGCAACAAAAGTTTTGTAGGGCTTAAAATGAAGGTATTTCGGACATTTTACAAGTTGGCATGTTCATTGGTAAGAGGTGATAGTATCATGATTATTATGATGGGCCAAGGTTCCCCATTTTGTGAAAACACATGAATGAATTATATGACCGTATGGGCTCTGGAGCACTTCGGAAAACCACAGTTAGTGAAGTCTTGTTGATGCAATGATGATTGCACTGCACAAATGTCTACAGAACAATGGTGAGTGCTTTAATTTCCCATTTAGACATAAAGTGAGGCAACAGCAACTAGAAAGAGCAGTTTCAGCACTCTTTGTTGAGGTTAGTAGAGAGCACAAATACAACAATCGAAGATCTTGGCCCATCCTTATATTTTTGCATCCAGAACTTTACGGCTCTTTTACCCATGCTGCAATTATTCCCCACCTCTGTCCATCCTGTTGACGTCTCTTGGATCTTTGTGAAACAAACACCCATCAAGTTCAGTACTAAATATGAAGACACAGACTTTGTTACGTGAAAAGAAAACATAAAAGGGACCCAATCTTTGCCTGTTCACTGTCCTTTTGAGCTTGCCTTATAATTAAACTAAACTTGTTGCATTCCAGTGGAGTGGGTGGATTCAAATGTTTGCGCCTAAAGTTTGAACCAAATTGAAGCTGCAAAATTCTCTTAAGTGGGTTAGAGCGATGCTTTTCATTGAAGCCTCCAGGATGAAAGCATGTTTAGTGCCCATTTGCCATCTTAACCTGCACCAATAACTGTTCCAACAGTCCTATCTAGACAGGCCATTTTAAAGCTTCATGTTGAAAACATGAAAATAGGACGTTCATTCATAACAGAATTAATTGGAAAGAAAGGTTTCAGTTGAACAGGTATACAAGGGGGTATGTTCAGAACTGGCAAATAATATATAAGGCAACCAAAGTAAACAATATTATTCCAGTCTTGTCCAAAACAAAAAAAAATAACGTGAGAAAATGAGTGAGTCCTCACAGCTAAAACACTAGAATAGCATTTCTGCAATTATGAAAATAATAGTAAATTCTTTTTAATAACTCACTAAACCTTTCACTTTTACTGCTTTTTATGTAGACGTTTGTGTTGCTCATTTTCTAATAGCATTTTTTTCCCAACAAAGAGTGGCCCAAATCATCACCATAAAAGGATCAAGACTGAAAATCATAAATATTACTGACCACTCAAGAACACCTGCGTCAGACAGGAGAAAGACACGAAGGTCTAATAACTCAATTGGAGTGGTGGCCTCTTTTCCCTTTTAACAACACACTGCACTCGATGAGATGGGAAGATAGCAGAAGGCCTTGTTTCCAACATGAATGCCGTGGTCTCTTTCCACTGGAGACTCCATGCACAGCCAGTGGATCATGGAAAGGCCATAAATGCAGCGATCACTTTGTTACCATGTACAAACAAAGGAAGCAAAGCAGTTCAATCAGTAACCACATTTCACTCACTTGTTCCATGCTTGGTCCTCGGTGGACGTATACAAACTACAGATAGGATTTTAGTGGTTGCAGTTGCAACCAATAAACACTGGTTTGCTTTGAGAGGCCAAAGGAAGAGCTTTCAATAATTAAAATCAGCAATGTAGCTGGCAGCATTTCTTAACTTTTTGAATACTAATGCCTGAAATGAAAGCGACACAAAAAACTCAAGCATGTGGTGTGTTTAGACTGAAGAAGAGAACAACCAGAAGTGTAATATAAATGTAATGGCTAGACATGTGCAGAACTAGCAGATTTATCAAGGCTCCGCAATATAATTTTTTCATTCAGACGTGCTTTTAAAGTTAAAGGGTTAAAATAGTTAAAAGAACATAAGCTGCTTGACTCTGTTCCCTCTCGATGACGCACACGTCTGGCCTCAGGTGCATCTGCAGTGCTGCACAGATCTTGGTTGTTCTACAGAAGTATCGGTGTGGACCCATAACCTGCTCTCTACAGAGGCGCCATTGTCCCAGAGTGAAACCAAAATCCTACTACATCTCGCCAGAAGCAGCTCTTTAAAGTCTCTATCACTCAGACATGGTGCAGTTTATCAATGCCAGGAGGGAGGGCAGAAGGAAATCAGCCTCACGTTCCCACAGCTCAAACCAAAAACCCATACTTCCAACAATGGCTGCAGCAGATGGAAGTCTGGGAAGGTCATCAGAGGAGCAGCAACACACAGCAGCAGCAGCAGTAGGATGAAACCCTAAAACTAGACATTCTAGGATTACACTGTATCGTAAACTATATTTCACTACCGACCTCCATCTAATTCCAGAGAGTGGGCTTTAATGAAAAGAAAAGGTACGCTTTTCTTAAAGTGATGGAGAAAAAGCAGATGACGGATGAGGGACGCTAGCTCTTTAAGAACCAAACACCAAGCAGAAGGAAAAGCACTTACTCAGGATGCTGAACTGCATCGTTATTCAGCTCAAGCATTGTAGGGGCACAAGCACGTGCAAATGCAGAACTGTTGGCAGTGGAATTAACCTATATAACATTCAATCTCATTGTGTCTAGAATAACCCATTAACTCTGAAAAAGCATACTAATATGCAGTTACAGAGAGTTATCCTGTGCCTAAAGCAAGCCAAGAGCCTCACATTAGGGATTAAGGGTTTAGCCAATAACATGCCCCTGAGATTAGTCTGACAGGTTAACTTGAAGCCCAGTCGGGGGGTGGGGGTGGGGGGCTCTAAGGCAGGTTCACCTCATATCAGAAAACAAAATTTAACATTTCAAAATAAAAGTAGAGCAGAGTAAAGCAGAGGTTTCACAACATACAATAAAAATACAATCATCACCTCATCATCACAAGTAGACTGAGACTAATTGATTCTGAGGCTGTTAAGAATTTCATCAGGGAAATAAACCAGTACAGCGATTACTTGTGGTTGGCTGCTCGGCGACGCTGTGGGCATTATTTACTACTTCCCCACAGATAATGACAGTTAATAAATGCAGCATGGTAACACACAGGACCGAGAGCTTTTTCTGTTGTTTAGCAAGTCCTGTTCAACGCCCCACAGAACGCACCCTGACAGGCTACAGCTGAGTGCTGGACTAACATGACAGGTGGAACTCCTGGGAGAGAGTCTGCTCGCGGCCAAGTTTCTTATCAAACCTCAACATCATTTCCTGAAGGCCTCCACATCTTCTTCATAACAAGACTGCAACAGTTAATATAGTGCTAGTATATTAGAGAGACCGACTGTTCACTGAACCTATTATTAAGGCTCCCTGTTGCACCTTTGAAGCTTTCCTCACAGACAGCAGTGACAACGACAGATTTACTCTCAGAATTCTTCAAATTCTTCTTAATGGTCAATTTCTTGACTTTAAAGACCATTATTAGTAGACCCTGACCAATTAATCATTCGGTTGATACCACTGGCTGATAATGGCATATCATGTGAGTATTATAATATGCTATAATATTATCAACAATCTCCAATATGTGCTGATCAAATTAATTTTGTTTTTTGCAGTGCAGTCAGTCCCCTTGGTATTGACAGTGTACTGCTGGTCCTCCACCGGCGTTTTTTTTTATTATTTTTTATCTTGTATATGCACCATTTTATCTATACTTTACACTTAATTTATACTTTTGATTACATTTACATTTCTTTATATATTATAGTATATTAAATATGAATAAATCATAAAGTCATTCTTCCTAAAGATGATTGTATTGGCAGCCACAAATGATTTTCAGTGTCAAGTAAACCAATGCTTATTATGTTTATCATCTCAAAGAAAAGTAGAAATTCTTACATTCAAGAAGCTTTACAAATGACGGAAAGGACAAATCAGTTATGAAAATACTACTTTTCTCTAATTAACTATTTTTGTTTGTATCAATTTTAGTAAAATCTGGTAAAGATGACGTGACAGCTGCCGACATTACACTCCACTAAAGTTGTAACATTCAGGAAGAGCTACCACATGAAAGTAGATTTGCTATCATGAAATTAGGCTTTATTCTAACTTGATAAAGTAATGCATTATGTTAATAATGTGCCTTGTGTTAAAGCAATGAAACACACTATTTGCCTACATCAAATTTTGTTTTGCTATGGCTAAAAAGAAAGACAAACACCCTCCAAATTCTTCAATCGCTCCCACTGCAGCCCTGCGCATGCTGTTTCAGGATGTGGAGAAAGCCAAAGCTGGACGGTCCGCTTTATCTACAGACGCTGCGCTGCGATTGGACCGTCGCCACTTGGTGGGAGGGGTTGTGCAGGCCCTCGGTGGAAAAAGAGATGAATTAGCGTGTGTGTGCTAATGTGTGTACAAATTTGACTCTTCTAATAGTTTTGTTTTTTTTAACAGTGGCTGTGATTAAATGAGGACAGTGAATATGACATCAGGGCGACAACCTTCTTCTTTCCCTCCTTGACAAGAGTCAGAACAATGTGCACAAATGTTTATTTTGTTTCCCATTAACGCCATCAGTTTCAAGTTTTTCTCAACCTGATAATCTTATGGCACTTCTTCGGTGTAAACAGCTGACCAGATGTTCTCCCTTGCCTCTTAGCAACACAAACACTGCACAGCTCACAAACACTCCACTAACATTGACTCGAGGACAGTTGTCTATCCCTGAAAAGCATCTGCCTCTGAATCTGTTTTTGTAAAATAAGTCAGAGACTTACATGCTCCTTTGTGTGCTGATAAAATCGCCCTTCTTCTTAAGGCTTATGAAGCTCTTTCAAACCTATTTGGATTATCTCAGAAGCGCATTGTCACAGAGCTTAGATCAAGAATACCTTTATTCCTTTTTGTTTCGACACGTTGGAGGCCAGAGACTTTGTTATGTTACGGTGCCTGTTGTGGTGTAATGCTGTAACTATTAGAAATGAAACAACAAATGTGCACTTGCAGAAACATGCAGGTTCAATCAGCATCAGGAACTATTCGGCAATTTGCCTGACGGGGTAGTAAAACTCCGGACTTTTAGGGTAACTGAATTACATTTGAGCATTTTTTTCCAACTCCAGGTTAAATTCAACCTGTAATGATTGTTGAACTCTCACTGACACATTATGGGCCCCACTAACAAATAGATCCAAAGTAAAACCCAAACCGGGTTATGTTCCAAACAACAGGGCAACAAACTCTCATTTCTTACAAGCCCTAGAACTCCACAGTAAAAACAAAGTTTTATTTTTAATCTGAGTTAATGTGTAAGCTAATATAGAACTGAGAACACTGGGAACAAATTGTTTCACCCTGCAGCTACTCCTTAGTCACTTAACAAAATTAATACATGTGTTTAGTTGTGCTGATAAAGAATAAAAACCCATATGGGATAGGGCTTGTTTAGTTTGAAGTTGTGATGCTATGATTGGAGTTTTAATCAAGTTTAACAATGACCGGACGCTGTGTGAGGAGAGCATGGTGTGCCACACACACACATCTGTTTTAGCCTCTGGCCGAGAGCAAAGACCAATGAAAACAAAAACTGTCAGACCATGTGGCAGGGCTTACATATCCCTGGAAAAGGCAACTGAATAAGTTACAAAAATCTAATAGTAATTGACCCGAATCTACTGCACCCTATCGCCACAGCTGCTCATTTCCAATCTCGTCTGTTTTAATGAAATTCCAAAATCCTTATTTACTGCGGGATACTTCTTGCTGCCTGAAAACTGTGTTTGGAAGCCCTGAAAGATTTGGGAACTCTGTGTTTTTGGCACCCAAACACATCTGATTTGCGATGGCTCTCTAGATACCATTACCGGTTGTTAATTGTTGGAACAGAGAAATGCGACTTGCACGTGCGCTGCTGACACGGAGCACGCTGCTTATCTGCTAATGAGCAGGAACAACAGCGGCGGGGTTAAATGATGATTCATGAGAACAGGAAGTCGAAGTCATCGGGCAAAAAAGGCCATCCCTCTGGTCACTTTCTCGTCTGACATCTGGTCTTCATGAGGGCTGAGTCACTTGAAATGCATGTGGAGCTTATTAAAATATTTTCACAATTCTAATTTCACACTCCTGCGTAATTTAGCCACAGAGACGGGGCCTCTTTTAATGGTTTCCACTTAGAGATGAAAAGTCGGCTGTGGGAGGAAAAACTGGTCGTTTGTGAAAGACTGCAAGAAAGCATTTGAGTAACAGTCAAAACACCTTTGCTTCAGGGACAAAAGAAATGAGAAGAAACCAGGGAGCCAGTTTCAGCATTCAGACTCTCCTCAGCCTCACTCCACATTTTCCAGACGCTCGGCTTTTCGTGTGAGTTGGATGAAGGGGCTGTTTTGATCTAATATCCTGTGTGGACCAGATGCACCGTTTTTCATTCTTGTTTAAGAGGAAGCTCAAAATAACAAATAAAAAAAAAACATTTTTAAAAGAAGAAAGTGGTGCATTTGATCAATGAGCATAGTGACAGATATTAGAAATAGACGGAACGCATTCAACGAGCTGTTAGAGTGTTCCAAGGTGACAGCAGCGTCCCAATTTCAATTCTAAAATTACCCACAAATGCGTCAGAGCACAATGTTCACGAAAACACCTCAAATATAACACATAGAGGTGAAAGAGAGGTCTGCTCCAGTGAAGCGCTCACTCCACATCCCCTCCCCGCAGCAGCAGCATCGGGAATGTGGAGCACATTTAAAGCACTCACCCAAAACCACTTTCAAAACGACCAATTGACCACAAGTTTTAAGTCAACTTGAACTGGCCTCGGACCAGTTACTGGAGCGCCCGGCCGCACCAGAGCCTCCGTGGCCGCTAACGGGCTCAACATGGAGCCATTCTCAAACTTTTCTTCTCGCGCCGAGGCGACTTTCTGCGGCGTTTCGAGCCGTCCGTGATTTCTGCCGGAATTACGCAAACGCGTAACGGGCACGGAGAAGAAGCGAAAGGCCCGTCCAGCACTGGAACAACCCCCGCCACGTCCTTCCTCGGTCCGGGACGTACCTTTTTTCTCCGCCAGAGCACAGCAGCACAAGCAGAGTAGAGAGGTGAGACTGATCCCCGTCACCGAACCGCCTGCCATCGTGTGTGCGGAGCTCCAGCTGCGACCGGGGTCATTCCATGCCGACACACGCGATATTCCCCCTCACCTACACCTCCAAAGTCTTGTGGACTCGTCTTTAGGTCGTTGGCTGAAGAGTTTTCCCTCCCTTCTAGTCCGGGAAACTTTGACAGCTCCTCCTCCTCGCCGTTTATCTGCACAGCTCCGGGCTGGTGGAGCGCGAGGACAGACTGCTGGCCGCGCTGACGTCAGCGGGAGGGAGGACAGATGCGCCCCTGGAGCCGCTCAGGTAGAAGCAGCAGGTCGGCCTGCAACAAGCGCCACTTCTGCGCTCTGCCCTACAGCTGAGCTCGGGATTTCTACCCAAAACGCCGTGCTGAAGAACGCAAAATCTGCACGGCTTCGTATTTCTAGCGTTTTTTCCGTCTAAGTCCGGCCTGAGGCTGTGATCATAAAAAAAAAAGCTTTATAACCTTTCCCCTGCGAACTGAAGTCAAAGTCTGTTTCTCTTAAAATTACTCTACTTAGAAACAGGAAGTTGGCTAAAGGAAGAGGTGGAAAGGGGCTATAAACACATGTTTATCGAACTGGTATTTTTGTTTTACTTCATTTACTTGCAGAAAAGCAGGTATCATAAAAGGTATCATATTTATTTATTCATTCATTTTTATCTATATAACCTTTACATACTGTAACCAGGTTGGACTCATTCAGAGTTAGAATCTCTTTTTCAAGGGGACACCTGTAAATGTCTTTAACTTTTCTGCCTGATTTAAATGCTCAGCAGGCCTACTTGGAGTTATTCTTAAGTTGTCACTATATAATTTTTTAAAGCATCTAAGCTTCTCTGAAAACATCTCATTACTTTACAATGATTAACGGTGGATACCAAACGTAGCTTCCAATGGTGGTAATGAATTTGTCCAATAATAGTAGTTTTATGTGTTAACATGTATGACAGTCCTCGGGATCAGTGTCACACAGGGCTGAAGAGACAAAACATCCAGACTGCTGATGGCATCTATCAGTGACGAGTGTAAACGGTTGGCGAGCCGTTCTAATGTCATTGTCATGCACAGGTCAGACTCTGCGTGGTCAGGAGTGATAGAAATCATTTTTCACACTGGAGTTTATTTCATTACCGCCGCCTAATGGCTCAGCAAATTGTCTTTGGCCGTGCAGCTGCAGGAAAAAGAAATTGTACTGGATGAAATTATGAGCATTTACTTCAAGGAGAAATGACCTAATGTGAGGCTATAACGTTTCACGTGACACACGGCTATTGTCAGCATTCTTTGGGTTTGGTGCAACTGTCAGTTTGGCTGTTCTACATACTGGGGAATGGCAGACAGAAAAAAACCAAAACAGATATATGTCTTCTGTCTTTTTGTTAAGTCAGGGGAAGCTAGTAAGTGAAAGGGCACCAGTGAATTTGAGTTATTCTGCTTGAAACGGTCCAAAAACAGTCCAAGTCCGGAAAAGTGGCTCCACTGAGCTCAAATATTGCAGTCGTGCTTTAAATGAGGATGCCATTTCAGCTCCACTTTACGACCATATGTTTGAATCTGACTCAGGTCGGGTTAGAATGTTTTAAAACTAAGGTTAAACACATACAAAGCCACAATGGAGGCTTGTCGAGAGAGAAAAAGGAAAGGGAAGAAATTGCTGTGGCCTCTCACCGAAGACCGACTTCTACACCACCGTTCAACATCTCAATTATGATAATTCCGCAGCAAGAAAGTCCCAGTGATACGTATGGCCATCTGCTGCTGTCTTGAGGCCTGCACGGTGCCTAGCAAGACAACCAAACAAACACAGAATAATGGCCACACCACAGGGGATTTAAAAGAGAGAGTAAGAAAAAGAGAACCGCGGAGGAAAGATGAACATTTGAGAAGGAGCCAGTGGAGATGAAAGATTCTAGCTGACCAAACAAACTCATCCTATTTAGTACTCTCGTATTTTTGTGTGTTGTGCTGGGTCAGAACTGCTATTCAGCACTCGAAGAAACATCCTGTATGTACTTAAAACAGACTCCAATTCAATACAAGACTGAACTTCCAACAAGATGGTGTTTACACTGGGAGCCTTATTAAGTGGCTTGCTGAAGCAGAAAGGTCATGTGACTTGTTATCGTGATGCTCCGAGTCTGATCATTATGACAGGGACCAGCAGCAACATCCTAGCACACATTTTTAGAAAAAAAAATAAGAACATGTAGGGGCTAAGCCGCCCCCACTAACAACATTCGTGTCTTGAACAGATGCAGATGAGACTGGGCTGCAGAAGCAGGAAGGAGGAGCACAACAAACGCAATTATGGAGGATTTACCTTTGCTCGACATAGCAGCATCTGCTGCGTCCACCCAAACATCACAAAGTGTCCCGGAAAATAATGAGAGGCCTAAAAATGAGGTCAAACAATAACATTTGATAGGCTAAATCATTGTAGTTTTAGGAATTTTGTGATTAAAAAATTGTTATTTTCAAAACCAAAAAGTAGTGGCTATTTTAATCCAATGTGTTCTGCTCCTGACCTCTGCACCATTTCTCTTCTGAATACGGCACTGTTCACCCAAAGTGCTGTGAGTATTGCCAAGATGAAAAAAATAATAAGAAGAACACTGGAGGAATGACGGCATCAGGCAGCATTGAGTAATATTTTCCAAAATACATCCCAAAAAAATGTAAAAATGAAAGGTTTAATTTCTCTCTCTGCTGTTCTTTCGGGCACTTGTCATGGCCACTGCCTCCCTGACTTGTGGCCTAAAACTTGAATTAGATATGACTGAATCTGTGCTTTAATAATAGCTCTATAAAATCCCGTGTTTTCAGCGGCAAGGCTGAAAGCCTGAGGCGCTCTGAACATGCTGTCAAGCACTAATTAAACAGGTTTCATTAAAGAAGCCAGTGAGATTACCTTGCATCCAACCGTCTGCCCCTTGCATAACATTTCTACGCTTTAATGAACACGCACATTCTGTTTTCTCCTCCGTTGGGACACGTGCACGTCTTGTGTCCCTGTGTTTTGCCGTTTCCTGGTGAGGACCGTGGTCTTCTGGCACAGAGCCGTGCTGACCTGCCGGAGCATGTGGTCTCCATGGCAGCCCAGTGGGTTACACAGTAAACACCTCAAAGTAAATGAATGAGCCTATTTTAATCCAATAGGAATCCTTTTCTAGACTCTCAGCCGGTCGCGTCCTGTTTCTTAACTCTGAACAGCCTGTTTGGCGTTATGAGTAACATCAACCTTCTCTGAGGGTTTTTCCATACTGTGTTCAGGTGTGAAAGGCCATTTTGCTTTAGAAAAATTGGCTGAGTGATGCACACTCATATGATAACCACATTAATCAAATGCATAATTCTAGCCAAAGATAGAGTGGGTCTTTGGTTTATGACCATCTGGGACTAAGACTCACCCATCAACCTGTTCCAGAAATTTTTAGTTTACTTTTAATCTTATCATTAAAGCACACAATATCAACAACGACCTTTACAAAAGCCATTAAAACACAAACACAAGTAAACAATGAACATTCCAACAGGGAGATTAAAACTGGATAGATCTGCCTGGATTCAAGTGTTTTATTTGTCACAGAGTGCATGACATGAAATATATGTATTATATGTGAAATATCTGTTAAGGTTGTGCTAGAGTAAAATATACAAAATCATTGTAAAAGAAAAGAAAAGAAATTCTATGACGAAAAGAATAGGACAATTGTATCTGCAATTATAATGGTAAAGGAATCGTAGTCAGTAGTTTCGTAGTTTTTCTTTTTAAACCTTGCTGTTTTTGAAAATTAATATTATATGCTCTTTGACCAACTGCTAAACTTTTTTTTGTGAGTTGCGGAGTTTTGGAGATGCTGGCAGTAGAAACCTCTGCCTTCTCATGGATTCACGGTAATGTGCCATCTAGTTCCAATTATATTCAAGAGAGGGCAGCTGATATCCCCCAAACTCATCGTTTCGCAAAAAAAAGTGCCACTGTTAAATTGAAAAACACAATTTGATTTTTGAGTGAACTGTCCCTTTACAGCGGCCATCTCACGTGTGTTTTCATGTTCAGTTTGCTGTATGTGCTGTGATTTAGTTCCATGTCATTTAGTGGAAACTTCAGCAACAAACTCAAATATTTACTTTTTATCCTTCTGCACAGGATACCTAACATTAGTGCCTGTTTAAGTGCTGCCTGGAAAGCTGAATGGAGGTAACACTGAAAGATTACCTCAGCTTCAGTGAGCTTGAGTATAAGTCAACCAGAACATTAACGTTAACTTTTTAATTCCAAAAAAAATGACTGTTTACAGTGTTTCTACCAACAGGGTCAGGGCAGATTATTTCATTAAGATGGCATCTCTAACGATTGGCCCTAATGGTTGTCAGAGAAGTCTGTTGCAAAGTCCAGATGAAGATCCAAATTCCCAAATCTGATCCCACGATTCTGTTCTTCTTGTTAAGGGTGTTGCATAAGGGTGTTAAGGGTGTTGCATTCCATCACTTCTGCTCAAGGCAGTGTAAAAGTTTCCCAAAATCATAGGAATCTCTGAGTCATTCACAAGAGCAAGTAAAATGGATCAGCAAATGGGTTGAACGTAGGCAAACTGGCTGCAGTTTTTTTGCCTGGTCCGACAAAAAATCTGCAGATGATATCCACTCCGACTCGTTCTTCAACAAGGGACCACCATGCAAAGATCATGTAAAAAGCTAGAATGTGGGCTCGTTGTTAAAAAAAAAAATGTTTGGTCCACTGACAGAAATGTTTGGCCTTAATGTTAACAAAGTCATCAGCTCTTCCTTGATGCATCCTTGCAAAAGAATGTTTTTGAAATAGAGAAAATGTTTGTGCGCTATTTAGTCGACAATTCCTGATATATTTGGCATATACGTGCTCCAATAAATCAATCAAGCCTGAACGTAAACATTGAAGAAAAAACAAAACAACCTTTGATATCCATGCCGCAAGCTTCTTCTTCACCCCTTTCCATATGCCCTTTGTAACTGTCATGTCAAATCAAAGTCAGATCAATTTCGCGGCTCACTGGGGTCGTGTGTGGTGGATCAGGTTCCAGCGTCCTGAGACCCCCGCAGCTCTGAGGGGCCAACAGCTGGCGGTGGCTTCCCTCGGTCAAACACCGCCATCTAGTGGCCGCCTTGCTTGTGACAGCCGGGTGTAGGACGTCAGTGCTGCGGGGGAGCTGCGACGGGGGCTGATAAATGTCTGGAGGCTTTCAGGATCACAGAAAAAAGCACACTGCTGAACTGAACACAGCTTAAAAAAATGGGTTAATGGACAACTTTTGTCCTGATGTCTAATGTGCAGGCTATGATAATAAATAATATCGAGTATTAGGCTGGGTGCAGGCTCTACCCGGGCAGGAACATAAACTGGCTTCCCGTATCAGCGGAGGAATGTGGACCAAATCAGTCCATAATGCAGGGCTAAGGCCTTTGTTTACGCGGAATTCAGATGTGAAAGGCACGAACGGGATGGTGTTTCATTTGTGATGCACTCTGTAGTGCAGCTCTGTGAGGAATCAAAGCGCAGGCGTCGAGTCGGGAGGGAGCCCATCCTGCGCAGACTGTGTACTGTACATGGCCATTGATGCTGCTGGATGGATGTAGCCCCTCGTGTAAATAAGAATGGAGAGAGCGGCGTTATCTCTGCTTGACATCGGAACGTTTGATGCCGCCATCGGGATTTTTACAGCACGCGTGGCCCCCATTTTTTCTCCCGGCTTCCATCTGAATCCTGCCTTAATAACAGCTCGCCTGATGATTTCCGCTTGACACAAGAGCCACGGCAGACGGGCGGCTTCTCCTAATAAACATTCGGGGAAAAAAACGGGTCATTATGACCTTAGTATCCTGCAGTAAAAGAAAACCATCGGATTGCTTTTACGCAGCAGCGGTCTGCTTGCATCTTTTCTTCTGGAATCCGTGCGCCGTGTCCGGGCAGAAGTATCAATTCAGCGTTGAGGTAAGATAAATGGCCCTTTCCTGCCTGCCGCGTTATTATAAACCACCGCGCTCTCTCCCGCACATCATCTGCGTGGAATAAAAAAAAAAAAACAAAAAAAAGAGAAAGGATGCTACCGCGATTGTGGCTCCCCGCGCAATCCGCGGGCAAAGCCACTATAACGCAGAACACGGATGCATGATAAGGCTGTCAGAGCACCTCGCGCACTTAACGAAAACACCGAGCATCCCTCATTTTTTTTTTTTTTTTTGAAGGTTTTAGAAGGATGCTCGTTTTTATAACACTGCGGTTGGTGAGCTGATGCCAGTGTGCAGCCTGGCTGTGATTGTGCCCACAGAGGCTGTTGGAGCACAGGTGCCCCCCGGAGACCTGCTCTCTCTGTGAAGGTACAGCCTGCACTTAGTGACGGGCCAGCGTCCAGTCATACATGTTATACATGCTCGGGCAGCGTCACCACACCGTTGGAGCACATTAAACATTGACTCACGCACGCACGCGACGTGTAATGGGCTTTGCGTTTGGGGTTTTTTTGTACCATATTAATTGATGTCATTTTCAACCTCACTCCTACCACACACACACACACACACACACCACTGTTAAGAAATGTAATGCTGAGGCTGACAGTCTCACACACAAACACACACAGACCATTATTCATTTTTATGGCTTGCTGAAATCTGTCAGCTATCTCTCTGAGATTTGCCTTTGAACAAACAGCACACCCACAGGAAGTTAAAAAAGCAATAAACAAGGCGTTTAGCGGTGCAGAAAGGGGGAGGGATGGACGGAGGATAGAAGGCCAGCCAGATCAGCTAGTCGGAGCTTAACTGGCAGGCTGTGAGTAGTGATGGGGAGGCAGCTGGGTGGCGTGCGAAGGGGCTGCGGACACCTCAGCCTCCGTGTTTGTAGGGCAGGAGGAGGCTGGATCACAGTCCTGCACATGCACGCTGACCTGCAGCCAAAGACACAAACACTGACTAAGGTCACTGGGAGGGATTCGGACGCAAACATATTCATTGATGACCAGAGAGCCTCTGCAGGAACACACCTACGTAAGCCCGGACCACTGCTGGGTTGACGATGTCTGCGAACAACAGAGCATTTACATGTAAATTCCACCCAAGTGAGGCTTGTAAGCGCATTATTCACACCGTGCTCCTAAATAGAAAGAGAGAGAGTGCTGTTTGTTTCCTTGCAACGACAGATGAGCCCTGTAGCGGTGGTTAGTCACCTTACAGCCGCTTGTGAGATGCAGAATGAATGACACGCAGCCATGTTTGAATTGTCTGCTATAATGGGATTGGCCCCTCACTGGGAAGCACTGGGTTTGTTTCGGACAACTGAACAAACAATACTTTGTCCTCACTAAACAGCTACTGTTTGGTTGCCCTTGAGCAAGGTACGCCAACCAAGGCTGTTGAGGATTAGCTGGTGTAGGTGGATAGAAGTAGTGCAGTAGTGCAACATAAAATGAGGCTGATTCATTGAAGTTCATATCCGCTGCTCATAGGAAGACACGAAGAGTTCTGCAGCTCAGTGATAATTCTACATTATACTGGATGGTTAAAGGAGTAATCTGCTATTTTTCTATTTCTTAGTCTTTCCAGGATCTAAACTTGCACAAAATAGATCTATTTTTAAACCGCACCAATATTGAGTTTGAATTCTGAGGCCATCTACCGCAAAACAGTTATACAGTGCAAAGGCATAGGGCAATTGGAAACAGAAATAAATAGATTTTTTTCTTTTTTTTTTACCACTAACTACACTCAAAATGTTATTGTAAGTGTTGGGTGATTTGGAATAGATACGTACAGTAAAACAGCGATGTGTTTTTGACTCGATTACTGTAATCGAGGGAAAACCAGTTTTTGTAAGACAAAAGACAAATTCACGGGGATTTATTCCAAAAGTAATGTCCGATTACTTAGCAGATACCACGGCATGGATTCAATTCTTTAGATGAAAACTACACGGATTCATTTGTCTTGCTGAAGCCTTTTTGTGCTGAAACAGTCCAAATTTATTACTGGAGTAATTTTAAAAATAAGTACATTTGTGAAAGTTTAGTTCCAAAGAGACCAACAACAAGGGCTTAGGTTGAAAAATACTGCAGTTCTCCTTTAAAGTTTTGTTCCTCTCTAGTGTATCTGAAACATAGCCATTATATTAAGGTCCTAGTCTCACTCTGCACCCCCTACCCCACCTCACAGGGATGGCTACAGAGGTACGGATACCTTCCCCGCACAGAACCAGGAATGTCTGTCATGCGCTCAGCCCGCACCATGCACTCAGCCATCGCTGCCATGCAACACGTTTATGGCCTCAATGTCACCGGGACACTGGATGAGAGAACCAAGGAGTGAGTATGCACACTGCACACAGCGAGAAGCTGAGGCGCGCGTATACTTTATCCATGCAAATGCTCTGCCCATTCAGTGAGAAAACTGAAAGATCTGCATTTGATATTTGAATGAATAGGTAAAGGACAGAAATAGATATGTTCACCCTCCCCCCTTCAACTCCTAGGCAAAGGTTTTAACACTTCTCCTTCTCATTTTGCATGATGATGCAGTGATATCACGCTGAGGTGAGGACTGACGCTTCTGCCTGTGTGTTTACGTGTTCTGTACTCGTGATAATCTGATTCGGTATGAATGAGAAAGGATGGAACTCTTGATTTCCTCTCACCCCTCACTGAGAACGTGGTCCTGCACTTGTATTAATGGCTGTGGTTGTAGTGGTATTTTTTTGCACATTGTTTGCTGCACCGGCTCTTGTCCTGAAGAGAACCCATGAGTTCACTTCAGTGCTTTATGTTGTGCTGTGATGGTGTTTACCAACCAGTTTTTGATTCTAGTGAATGGTTTCACTTCTCTCCTCCCCCCTCCTCTCCTCTGGCAGTTGGATGCAAAAGCCCCGCTGTGGTGTTCCGGACAAATTTAAAAGCACTTTGAGGTCGCGGAAGAGGAGATACGCGCTGACAGGACAGAGGTGGCAGCGTACACACATCACTTACAGGTGAGAAGTAGTGGAGGCAGTTGTCATGGCGACCATTGAGCATAGCAGCACTCACAGAGCGGCTCAGACGTTCCGATGGCAATTTCTCCATTCTCCTCCTCTTTAACCACCTGAGGTGACATGCTCTGTGTTGTCATAGAGACTGCGCAAATGCGTCACATGTGCCCATAGTTTCTACCATTTGTTTTCTTTTTTTCCTTTTCATAAAGCAAAACAAGCTATTTCAGCTGAGTAGCCTGAAGATTGAAGGCTCCCTCTTAAAAAAAATAATTTAAAAAATCCTCGGTGCATATTGTCCATATTCTCAGCAGAAATATTCAGATTCTCATCTCATCTGGCTTAATTGGGCTCTTGGTTTTTAATAGGTTCTGAGGAAGACTGATAAAACAGTCTCTTGCAGAACTGCAAATTGACAGCTTACAGCAGTAATAGCTGATAACACTGTCAATTTCTCCAAATCCATCCTTCCTTTACGAATTTGAATTGATGAGCCACCTCTCCAAACGGAATGTCAATCAGTGCTGAGCCAGTGCCGCTGCTGCCGACTGCTCCTTATTCGTGGAAATGAGCGGAAAGGGAGAGAGGAGGAAAATTCCCCCCGTCCCCCTCTGCCTGCCGGGGACTGATAACGGCTGCTGTGTTCAAAGATGGGCGAAAAGCTGCTGGGCTTAAAATAGTTGGGTCAAGGGCAACTTCTCCTTTTTAGTGCCTCCTCGTTTTGAAGAGTGGAAACAAAAATTTCACAGCAAATTAATGGGATAATGAGGCACAGGGGTTTGATGCAGTGTGTACTCTATTTCTGTTTCTGCTGAATGTTTTGCTTGCCATTTTCATTTATCAAAACAGGCTGTATATCTGTACTCAGGTTGCTTTTTTGGTCCCTCTCCAAAGCATAAAAAATGTCACGCCAAAGGTGGGCGCCCGGGAAACTCACGATGCCATCCGGCGGGCGTTTGACGTGTGGCAAGGTGTGACTCCCCTGCGCTTTGAGGCCGTTCCATACAGCGCCCTTGAGTCTGGCAGGCGTGACGTGGACATCACCATCATCTTCGCTTCTGGTTTTCACGGTGACAGTTCACCCTTCGATGGGGAGGGGGGATTCCTCGCCCACGCCTATTTCCCAGGCCCGGGCATTGGAGGAGACACACACTTTGACTCAGATGAGCCCTGGACCCTTGGGAACCCTAACCATGATGGTAAGTGAAGGACTTACTCATTAAACATAAAGAAAGCACTGCTGAGTGCAGAGTAAATGTGGTAAAGTGCGTGGAACGGGTGACGAAGGCATTGAGAAAAGCAAGGAGCAGACATCACAAGAGGCCGATAAGGAGTGATGGAAAGCAATCACTGGAAATACAGATGGCGAGGCAGGAGGCCAGCGCGGCAGAGATGGTATCACAAGATGGCGTAGGAAGGACGCTTAACCGAAAACAAAGAGCGCAGTGACGTCTTTGATCGAACTGTGCTCTATAAAGACACATTTCCCCATCTGTCAACATTTGGGTGTTTTTTTTTCTTTCTGCATAATAAGCTCCTCAGATGACAAGATAGAGAGCTCAGCTATTTTAAGACATCACATTCTAGCACATGATTATGGCTATTCTGTTTTTAGTAATTGTAGGTGACGTGATGTTACGTTTTTATGGGTATATTAATAGAGATAGTTTATTATTGTTATGTTTTGTGATGCGCTTCATTGTGTCATGTCATGTTACATAATCTCCTGACTTATGAATGCATTGGGTTATAACTGTTATATTTATTGTTTTTGTTGTGTTCTGTGTTGTGTTGCACAGCATTATGTTGTCTTGTGTTTATTGTAAGTGTTATTATTTATTTCTAGCACATGTTGTAGCTCTTTTTACGACAACAAACAGCTTTATTTATTAAAGATGTCTGCTCTTTCGTATACAGTACATCCTCGCCTTCCACGCTGTGAGAACTTTAACACATGATATTAACGTGCAACGCATTAAGTCACGTTCAAACAATGCCAATTAAGCCAAAAGATGACATGAAAGGCTGATAAACAACTTGTACAAAATACCTCGTTGGCTGCTGGTCATGAAAAGAAGTCCTTAAAGTTTTTCACAGTCCACTAGACTGACTTCTCTGCACTGTAGCAGTACATGCACCATGTATGTGAGCAGCGTGAGCTCCACAGTTCCTCAGTAAACACTGCTGTAGCATTGCAGCAACACAAGCAAGGAACTTTAGTTCCAATCCGGAGAATAAATGAAATGTGAACAATAAATCAATGAATCTCAAGTTTATTCTTTAGCACAATGTATTTTAACTTGTTAATCACTTATTTTAGCTCATTTAACCCTGCAAAAAATATTCATTTATTTATTATTTGAAATTATGAATTCATTTATGAATTATGCTCAGTGTGTTTATTTAACAGCACTTACATATGACATTGCTTTTAAAAATGTTTTATCTCATAGGATGCTATGTTTCATTACCTTGTGTTGTTATGATGTAATGCTGCAAGAGCAGTTGTTCTGACAGTTTCCAGAATGCCTCTGTTGCCACCTAAAATGCTGCATAGAATATTGGCAAGTGCACAAGCCAATGCTCCAGTCCAATGGGATATAATTATATCCCTGTTAAACACTGCAACTGCAGGTCCTTCGTGTCAGTGATAGTGCAATACTATTGGAAGCTGGATCTTCATTTTTTTTGCACGCTAGTAGATATCTGTGAGATGCAGAGATGATTAGATTTTCAGCATTTTCTGATATCACTCTTAGCCACCTGGTGGCCAAACAAAGTTCATATATGAAAGCTTTATGAAACATAACTTATTTTTTCTGCACAAAAAGCTGATATCTATAAACATGAAAAGAATTTGTGCATATCACTAACGTAAATTCCATACAGTGTTTGTTAAATTAGATTGCTAACCTGTTTGAGCTGATGCGCTAATACTTTGTATCTTGCGTAACAGTCAAGTCAGTTTAGTTCGTATTAGTTATGTTGTCATGTCATACTTGTACCATGATTTTATGGTTATTGTGGGTTAGTTTCTAACAAATAGAAGTGGCTGAGCTGACATGTATTGTAGGTAACAAAATGCAGCTCTTCCGTGCATCAACACAAACCTTAATGACCCTCCTTATTATGTGCCAAGCTTGCTAGACCATCAGCAGGCTAATATAATAAATAAATTAATAACATTTCTCCTCGCATTAGTGGGAGAGGAATACTGTGTTTGCTGCTTGCCACCCAGCCTCTCCCTCCATCTCTTTCTCTCGCTCTCTCTCTTTTGTCCTCCAGTGGTGATTGTCTCAGACTCCCAAGTCAAATTCATGTTCACCCTTGCATGTCCACCCTGGCTATCTCAGTGGAGTGCTGAGGCTGATTCTGAAAAGCTCCTGTCTCAGCTTATGTGTCTGGAAGTCTGTGCAACCTTTAATGGGCTTTTACAGCACTGTAATTTTAAATGTTGCATGTTGACATGTGCGCTAATGGTTGCTCTGGCCTGTCTCCTGGGAGTTTTTGTAGGACAGATTTTGGCCAGGTGGAAGAGGCTGGTTGTGTGAGATAATTGAGGGAGGGGGGAAGTGTAACCTTTTAGCTCTGGGCTGGGGGTCAGTGGCTGTTCTGTGCAGAGCTACTGGCAGGAGTGGATATCATGCTTTAAAAGGTGACAATCTCCTGAGGTCAGCTTCAGTCACAAGCTGTACGTAAAAGTTGTACTTATTCCTGAATCAGGTTGACACGGTGAGGTAAGAGCTGACCATGAACACCGCCTGTGCTATCATGACATTTGTATACGTTCAGGTTCATTATAGGAATATGTGTTTGTATTGTCATCATTCTTTGTTGTTCTTTGTGCCTTTGCTCTCTTAAGGAGCAAAAGAGTGAAAGTGCTTGCGCTTTACAATATACCGCCCCTAACTTTCACTACATTGCACCACATTAGCTAAGCGGACGTCCCATCTGAACCAGAGAGCTGCAAGTATACATTTTTTTTCATTGTTACTTCATTAGCTGCTTATTTGTCGATTCAGTTTTGTGTTGTTGTAAGTGTTGTGTACAGAATCTGAAAAAATGACATGACAAGTTCTAAGAGTACTAAGTATTGTCTTAAAATTGCTCTAAAAAGCAGACAAAACCTTAAAGATATTTTGGTTTACAGGGACAACAGCAAAACGATAATGCTAATTTGCAAGAACAAGCATTGGCATCAAACAGAAGCTGGAAAAATGACTTAAACTGGTTATCAAAATAGTTTATCATTATCTGCATGCCAATCTGTCAATCTGTCAATATTTCTGCCAATTTTAGTGCTAGAGGTCCAAAAATCTTGAAATCTTGACCATATTAACGCCCTTGCAAATTTGGTAATGATCTGTGTAGCAGTTTTTGAGTTATTACACAGACAGACTCAAAACGCTACCCTTTGCATGGCCACAGCAGCTCGCAGGGAGACTAATAACTATGTTCTATCAACACTATCTACACTATTTTTTAATTAATATTATGTTGTCCTTACTTGTACAAAAAATGTTTGGTGAATAGCAAACTTTCGATGTTACTTGGCAAAAGAAACATTCTAAGTTTAGCATCAGTGTTTTTAATCGCCTACGAGTTCTCTCCAGCAGTGAAAAGCAACTCCAATATTTTCTCTTGTTTTACTTCTTCTTGTGTTGTTCCTTATCGACTATGGTCTCCTTCCCTGAGCGGATGTTTACGATGGTGATTCAGGTTGTTTTAGGTTCAGTTTTCATGACAGCTGAGCCCCCGGGGGCAGCTTTTGTTTATCCCCTCATGTTGTAGGCCGCTGTGACTCACTATCGCCCCTTGAGGCACACATGGTATTACAAGATAAGAGGGGCTGTGGGTACTTATTAGCACGCTAATTCCAGTGGCTATCCAGCTAGCCATGGCCTCAGCTTGTGGGAAATCAATTTATAATATGAACGGTGGCTAATTCTTCTTTCTTGGGTTTTTTTTCTTCTATATACTTTGTTGTATTTCTGTTGTCATCACATCAGTCTGTTTTACGCATGCCTCTTGGCACTCATACTGTACAGTCAGTCACAGTGTTGACTGTCTTTGTGCATTCACTATGCCCTCCTCGCCTCTCCAGGTAATGACCTGTTCTTGGTTGCGGTGCACGAGCTAGGCCATGCCCTCGGCCTGGAACACTCAAATGACCCCACCGCTATAATGGCTCCATTCTACCAGTATATGGACACAGAGAACTTCAAGCTACCTCATGATGACCTCCAGGGAATCCAGAAAATCTATGGTAACCACATGCTTCATATGTTATTCTCTAGCTTGTACCGCAAAGATGATCAACGCTTTTTGAACAAAGACATAGTAGCGAAGAAGTACAGAGATAAAATCCTTAAGGGCAAGATATATTGTTCTATTTTAGTGAAGTTATATTAGAAAAATCCTATATATACTTAAGCTTTAAAGTAATTTAGTCATTATTACAAATGCTGCTGCAGCTTTCTTTTGGCTTTAATACAATAAACACTGTTTGTCAGCGGTCAGGTAAAATAGCCAATAGGCGTTTTTGAAGCACCTTGAGTCAACTTACTGTACAGAGCAAAAAAAAAAAGTCCTCTTGTCCAAAATAAAAGATGCATCAGAAAAACTCTGTATTTAATCTGTCAACATAAAAATAATTTGTGTCTTTGTAGGTCCACCAGATAGAGCGCCGCAGCCAACCCGGCCCCCACCCACAGTCCCTCCGCCTCGTTTCCACCCACCCTCAGACCCCCGGAAGCATGACCGCCACGCCAGACCTCATCGCCCACCACAAGGGTCCAAGCCCTCCAACCCCAACTCCAAACCCAACATCTGCGACGGAGGCTTCAATACCCTGGCCATCCTGCGACAGGAGCTTTTTGTGTTTAAGGTAGAGAGTGAACGGCTTGTCTGAAAGCATGAGATGATGATGATGATTTTACCCTGTCACCTTGTCCGTCTCTGCAGGACCAGTGGTTTTGGAGGGTTCGGGACAACTCAGTGGTCCCTGGCTACCCCATGCAGATCAACTACTTCTGGAAAGGCTTGCCTGCCAAAATCGATGCAGTGTATGAAAACAGCGAGGGGAAGTTTGTGTTTTTCAAAGGCAAGAAAAGCAGGACCCTTTTCCATATTTTTATGAAGATCACACTGGTTTGCACATGAGCAAGTTTCCACCAATGGTTTCATGTCATGTCATGCATGCTGGTTCTGGTAACATGCCGAGAAATGTAGTAATGCACCAACAAACACAAGGAAGGGAAATATGGATGCAAACACAACAAGTCTAAACACTATAAATGTAATGTAAACTCATTAAACATACAGTTATTTTTATTATTCTTTTATTGCAAATCAGTTTAACATTTTAATGTGTGTTAGTGTGTAGCAGCAGGCGGGTGACTGCGAGGTTACCTTATGTTCTCTACGGTAAAGAGTTCAGGTCCAGTACAGCCATCCATCCATCAGGCAGATTAACATGACATCTGTCACCCAGTGGGATCAGGGGGCCTCATGCTTTATTTATTCTCGCAGGGAGACTTAACTGCATGTGTGCGCTCGTGGTTGTCGAGCTGTTAGCTGCAAGCGCTGCAAGCGCTGCCTGCTCTGCCCGCGGCACTTATGATCAAACTGAATTAAATGCAACAATATCTTCAATAAAGATGAAAACAAGTCTGTGCTGAGCTGCCTTCAGAGCGCCCACTCGCTATTTATTGTATTATAGACGACACTGCATTGATTTCAGGCCTACGTATGTTTGGTAAACCAGGAGAAACCTCTCACCTGTGAAAACGTGTAGAAATAAATAGAATCCTTACCCGCATACTTGAATGAATTGTGTGGTGTGAGTTTTTTATCTTACTCTGAGTGTGTATGTT
>KV751351.1:1316643-1361084 GCA_001698575.1 Mola mola | reverse complement strand
ACCCGCAGGACATCTCGCTGTTCGGGAGTGGAATGCCCACGCAGAGCATCGAGACAGCTGTCTGGTGGGAGGATGTCGCCAAAACCTACTTCTTCAAAGGAGACAGGTCTGTGCAGAGTGATGGGTAATACTTACGCAGCAGCGACGAACTGAAATCTCTCAGCGCAAAAAAAGACTAGAAATCTCTCTTAAAACCTTTTTTAATACCAGCAAATTGAGTCTTTGTTACCAAATGCAATCATTTTGTTTTAATTGGAAGGACAGAAGAAGAAGAAAAAGAAGTTTTGCCATCTCCTCCCCCTCTCCTCCTCTTTCTCAGGGCATTTCATCTGTGTTTTCAACTTCTAGTGATTCTTGAGACACTTCCTACTGAGAAATTTAATAAGTTTTTGCAAATTTGCTGATCAATGTGTCTTCAGTTTTGGCAGAGATTGGATTGCATCCTTGGAGCTCTATTGAAAATGCTGAGTGCCTATTTAACAACTGCTTGATCATTTTTCTGGGACTTTCTGTTGTTGCATATATGTTTTGAATGAGTTGTGATGGTAGTTGATTACCTGCAATTGAACTTGGACCAGAATCTGTTGTTTATCTCTGTACGCTGCAAGGGTCCTATAGTCTGAAAGAGTGCCACTGTGATTCACATGGTTGTTCAGCTGTCACAATAGATCATATTCTGAGAGATCAGGGGACCCTGTGGTGAAAGATGACAAAATGCTTTGTCATGGGACTGTCATTCCTCAACCTTCTGCTGCACATGATGACAAACAGGTGGCCGTAGCCATCGTCACATACATAACTTTATTTTTTTTTTCAAATTTGTCAGTGTGAACACTGTTGCTGTTTGTTCTAAATCAAATGACACCAGAGCAAGATTTATGTTTGTTAGTGCCGTTGTATTGCAGTTGCATAAACCCTAAATGTGAATTAGCCTGGTGGCTGAACATTAAATGGTCAGGTTGAGGCTAAAACCTGTGTGCAGTGGGAGAAGGAGCTACTATCTACTGCTGAACTATGCAGTACATAGTTCTTGTTATTCTGAAGGGTGATAAGAACAAAAATCTCCTTCCACATTGTTGTGCTCAGTTGTCACCAAACTTTCTCCACCAGACCTTCACACGCTCAGACTGTTAAGAAATAAAAGGGCATCTACATGTTTGCCTGTAAACAGTAGCATAAACAGATTTTGCAAAGGCTCTCTGAACAAGTCTGTCATGAAAATGTATCGACTTTCAGAAGTGTTTTGAAAACTGTAATTTGGGGAATATTTTGAATTCTATTGTCATGGAAACAATGGCAATTATTGGCAATTAGAGCATCTTAATGAAAACACGGTGTCCCAAAGGATCAGTACTGAAAAACACTAGATAAGAGACACATGATTTAGAAGAGCTTTAACAAGTTTTCAATTATAATGCTAACTGGCATTTATGAAGCCACTTCATGCTTCCTGCCAGCTTGAAGGATGGCTGTGTTTCCCCATTTGATCACAGTGCACCATCAGCAGCAGAGGTTCTGAGTTCAGCACTGTTGTAAAATGTGGGCATTGTGCTGAGGTGAAGTAGTGACATGATTTCAGGGTTTAGTGATCATTTTCACCTCACAGCAGCTATAATATCACAGCTTTGTTTCAAAGAGTGCAAACACATTTGTTTTCTTGACTTTATTTGATTGTGTCCCAGACCGTTCTGGATTTGGTTAATGTGTCCAGGTGTCGGGCAAATTAAACTCTCATCAATCTCGTTTTTGATTTGCGCGTGTGGATATGTGATTGGTGAATCAGTGCACTACAGCTGCGGGGTCAGGGCCTGAGTATTGACTGAAGGGTTTGTCCACTTCTAGATACTGGAGGTACAACGAGGACATGAGGACTATGGATCCAGGTTACCCGAAGCCCATCACCATATGGAAGGGGATCCCTGATTCTCCTCAGGGGGCTTTTGTGGATAAGGCCAATGGTAGTTTCTACACACTGTTCGTATGATACATTTGTAAAAAGACCCAGAGCAGCACCTTCAAATGCTTTAGAGAGGCTCCACAGATTTTTGTTCCTATTAAATGCAAAAAACATTTAGTTAAAAAAGGAAGTCAACCGAACATCATTTGCAATAACTTATTCTGAAATTTTCAATTTTTCAGATTAAATGTATAAAGCATTTTAAAAACAGTGAGCGCTTTTGCAAACATTAGATATTCTTCACTGCAGTAAATAAACTGCTGTTGCAATACACTCAACTAAAACAAAAGATTAATCTGTTAATAATTTGATAAGCATTTATTAGTTTAAGTAATTTTGGGGGGCAACAGTGAGGGTTCACTTCCCGTTTGTGTTTTATATGTCAGTAAGTTATTTTTTTTGTTGTTGTTATGTATACATTGTGTATACCTTAAATGAATTAAATGTTCACTAATCAAGAAAAGCTGATTAGAAATAATGACAAGAATTTTATATGCAGATCTTCAATAAAGTCTCATTTATAAGCAAACGAACCAAAATGTTTGTTATGCCTAATGAAGATAATTATTAGATATTAGCACAGTCACTTCTTCTGTAAGAGTAACTAAGAGCACAGAGAGTGTTTAAATGTTAATTTGTTGTTTGCCCTCCAGGCTTTACCTACTTTTACAAGGGGAAGGAGTACTGGAAGTTCAACAACCAGCTGCTGCGCGTGGAGCCGGGCTACCCGAGGTCCATCCTGCGGGACTTCATGGGCTGCGACGGTCTGCCCGCCGACCACGACTGGGACTGGAGTCCTCCTGTGCCGGAGGAGCGCCACTATGACAACGGCGACGCAGACGTGGTGATCAAACTGGACAGCACAGGGGACACGGAGAAAGCAGTGGCCATCGCCATCCCCTGTGTGCTGGCGCTGTGCATGATGGTCCTCCTCTACACGGTTTTCCAGTTCAGGAGGAAGAGCACTCAGCGCCACATACTGTATTGCAAGCGCTCCATGCAGGAGTGGGTCTGAGAGACTGCGGCTGCACCGCACAGAGAGGAGCGTGGAGCCCTGATAAAGGTCTAGTCATTACTTGAAGCCCTGGATACAGTAATTGGAAGCACTGCAGAAGGGTGCAGTATAAGGATTGCCATGTTGGCAGATTTAAAACACTGCTTGAGGTCATGAAGCTGCAAGGAAGTGAATCGATCAGCAGAACTGAGCTGAAGTCAGCGTGGGATCTGTTTTGTCTAACTAATGTGTATGTATCTGCTTCGATTTGTTTCTTAATCTCGGGATGAACCCAATTAAGTGAGACAGAGTTAAGCTGCTGTAAAGTGGACCTTTGTCTGTCCTCGTCTCTGCACGCTGCTTAAAAAGCCCCTAGCACTAACTTCAGTCGACAAAATAGATACTGGCTTCTACTTTTCTTTTATTTCTTAATCAAATTGCTCTGAGCTGTGCTTTTTTTTCCTTTTGTCTTTTTTTTTTTTTTCTTTATTTGTGGTCCCTGTAAAAGATTACTCGTTGGTGTGGATGACACAAACCAAATAAGACCTTTTCTTCCAAAGAGGATTACTGCTCGATGTTGTTTTTGAAGGAATGTCTTTCTCCTCCACGGATTAAACGTTGTGGCATCATACATCATACTCCCCCCTTTTTCTTTGTTTTATTTTTGCCGCTGGTTTTTGCATCCACCCGTCTGTTGGTTAATCTGTGGGGATAGGAAGCAGCTGCTGGTGAGAGCTACAGGAACTCAAGACCGTGGTGGCAGTCTGTCTCCGAACACAGGAGCCGCGAACCTCTCTGCAATATTAATGAGACTGCCTTAATCACAGATGCTTTAACTCCCTCCTCTTCCTATCTGTTTCCTTCGGATACCGAGCAACACCGTATGAACACGAGTGGCAACACAAGTGGGCAGTAACCTTAGTTATTGCCCGCGATGCAATTTCAAAAGCAGTAATTAAGGACCGTTTGATGGGTTCAGTGCTCTTGCCAGGCTGTTCTTAACACCTGACGGTAACTAAGGCTATCAGCTTTCATTTACTGCTTCACTGGAGGTTATGAGAGAGAACGGGAAGGTTAGTTTGTATGTGCATGTGTGTGTGTGTGAGAGAGTGTGTGTGTGTGTGTGTGTGTGCCGGTAATTATCCACACTGCATCTGTATCTGTACTGTAGTATCAGTTATTGTGCAGCTAACATCCTGCTTCCTCTCATTTCCCTGCCAAGTCTGGACACTTATCTGAATGGTCCATACATTGTAAACAGCTTTACTAATCTGTAGTGTCTGTTTGTTTGTTTTTAACTCTCATAAAAGGTTTGTGAGGTTGCATAATGTTTTATGTAGCGTAGAGAAGGAGGAGAGTAAAGAGGGAAAACCTGATGAGCCGCACAGAAAGAATCGACTTTGTGGTTAGACTGCTCCTTCGACACATGAGTTTTTCAAAGAAGAGCAAAGTGAAACCATTGTTGTAAAAAGGAAAATGTGATAAAACAGTAACAGACATGAATCCACAGGAAAACAGAAACTTAACAATAATGGAACTGGTTTGTTTTATGAGCTGTAAACTGTAACCATTCATTAGCCATACAGAGAAAGACTTTCGTTGTATTAACAAGTTACTAATAAATGTTAACAGAATTAACATTGTTGGAATTAACAGGCATGTCACAGAACTAGAACCCGTTGAATTATGATGATAGATATTGTTCACGGGTATATCAGGATCTGTGATATCACATACAGTATATACATGACATCAGTTTAATCAGCCAATATGATAAACAATAAATAATGTAAAGCCTGATAAAAGGTAAGACTCCCTCTGAAGTGAGATGAAGCTTAACTGAGCTGGAGCTTTTTTCTACCACACATGGACGGTATCGTAAATTCAATACACCGCTTGGATCTGACTGAACTATGTCGTCTTGCCTCTGACTGCTGGCTGCGTGGTCAGTTTGACTCGGCTGTGAGCATCCACGTGGATGCTTGTTGAACTTGCTGCTCTTTTATTTGAAACTCTCTACAGCATCAACTGTATCTGACATAATCTTCTGATGATATCAAACCAATCTAATTTTTAAAATAATATCACATGTAATGATTAATCCAATCTAGTTTTCAGCATAACAAAGGGGAAAACCTACACAAGACACACGCAAGGCACCGTTGTTAAACAGATGCCTTTTTGTCGATACTTTTTCTCTTTTCAGTCCAGTTGTGGTTAAAAGAAGCATTGTAGGTTGCTGACGGATACAAAAATGTCATTTTTGATTAAACAATGTAAAATTTAAAGCTTTTGGACAAAGTAAGGTAAGAGAAAGGAAGCATCTTTGCATCTTTGCTAAACTGCACATCCGTCCCTGTTGATCAATGTCATTTAAGGTGGGAGCTGAAAAAACAGCAACAACAAAAAAACACCCCTTAGTGATGTTTGTGATATTATGAGTCCTGGCAAGTGTGAGATAAAGACAGCCAGTGAGGGGAATCAGTACTATATTTATCGTCGTATTTATTCGTCTGTGCTCAGAACTTCAAATCTTGCAGTGCAATATACTGAGGGTAACAAGCTGTCAATAAAATGAGTTTGAAATGCATTGTATTATTTTTTTTCCTGAGAAATCCTTGAAAGGTTACGTATTTACATTGACATCCTTAAGTCTCAGTGTTCTGATGTGTACCTGTTTTTGTCTGCCTTGACACATATTGCTAAGTATAAGTCATTAGAGGAAGTACATAGGGCTGATTAGACACTGATCGATACACCAGAGTGGCAGAAGATATGGAGAGCATTTGCAATACTTGCAAGATCAGACACAGTATGAACTCAAAGGAAAGAAAGCGTGCTGCATAATATGTACATAACTACAAAGTGTATACAGTTGGCTTAGGGAGTTTTTTTTAATCCATCTATAAAGAAAATGCTATGTTGTAAATAAATCTGTGCATAACCAGTGTGTCCTTGTATCCTGCTCTCACACATGCATTCCAGTCAGACACGTGATGAAAGGTTTTTCTGCCTATTGCCCTGGGCAATCTCATCCCACAAAGCGTCGGCATAAATATGCACCACAGCAAGCTGGTTAAGATGCTGCCTCCACGAAGTGTTTTTTTTTTTTTTTGTAGGAGAGTTGGATTAATTGGATTCTAATACGACATTTTTTTTTTTAGGCTCAGTGTTCAAGAGTTAGGCTTTAGAAATGGAGCATAATATATATACCAGGGTTTTCATTAGCATGTAATCCACCAGAAAATCCTAAATTTACGTTAGAGTTAGACCTTTAAATCTACACAGGAGGTGGCCCCTCTTCCATTAAGTCCAGCATATTGCAGCATTGTTTGTACAGTAGGAAGGAAGGGAGAAACCCAGAACTGGCTCTAAAAAGGGCCTTTTGCATGTTTCATGGTTAGTTCCGCCTACTTGGAGTTGGTGGCCAAGTGGAGAGATAAGCAGTTGATTGTAATCTACAACCTAACCATTAGATGTCACTTTCTCTTTTCAAAACAAACAGACAAAGATTTCAATGAGCCTCGGCAGAAAAACATTACGCTGGAAGCCTTGATCAGACACGTCACATGAACGTGTTAAAGCAACATATTCCATCCTGATGCCTGTGTAATGGACTGCTCTAGACTGATGTGCATCAGTCAGGCATAATGTAATAATGTTTGCTGTATTAAATGTCCCTTTTTTGAGATGATATCTCTGTATCTAATAACAAATTCTTAATCGAAAAGACAGAAGGCTTATGAGTAAAGGCAATAAAAACGTGACTCTGACTGTGATGGTCCAGATATGTTGTGAGAGCATACATTTCTTCTAATGTTGTTTACTGTGCTGAATTATGACCACGTGAAGAGCAAATGAGCAAAAGCATGAAATTGTTTTATTATCTGTTGTCATTGAAGTCGCACAGTGATCATTAATGTGCCAGGTGACTGATTAGTGGGTTAGATATCTGGTCCAGTGAGCAGAGTCAATGAGATAAACATGACTTCGGGCGAAGGCGGGGGTCACCCTGGAGAAGTCGTTAGTTCATCGCAGGGTTGACATATAGAGACAAACAACCATCCACACTCACAGTCACACCTATGGTCAATTTAGAGTGACCCATTAACTTAACCCCCAGTTTCGCATGTTTTTGGACAGTGGGAGGAAGCCGGAATACCCGGAGAGAACCCACGCTGTCACATTTACTTAAGAAAATGATGTGAGCACTTCTCCAGCGCCCTTCTTAATGATCAGAGACAGGCTATGAATTACTGATGTTAACATGATTACATTAACAGTCTAACTGCCCCCACTTCCCTATAAAGAAAGTGACATTGTATGATTGTTGTCTCTCGAATTGCTTTACAGAAACCACAGACTACAAAGAAAAGAAGTGTGCTACTGAGAAGCGTATTGTGTTTGCTGTTAATGCAAAGTTCTGTTCTCCCCTTTACATTTTTTAACAGCAGAGTAGTGTATCACGGACGTATGTTCATGAGTCAACTGGACAACTGTACTGAAGGTGGACGCTAAATCCAATTTAAGAATCATTATTTTTACAGTTATTGATGTGGTCACAACTTGTCGTTCCAATGCACTATATAGCACAGTTTGCAAAACAAAACATGCTCTATCCCCTTTTGCATTATAGTGACGTCCTCCTTTATTCATGTCACCATCTTTGGTTCCAACCAGCAAGTGGTGGGTGCGATTTTTGTAATATACGTTTATTATGAGCACTGAGGTAGAGAACTGTAATCTCCTTCCGGCACCTGAACTAAGAGGGCTGAGGTGCTGTGTGATGTGAATCCACAGTGACCTGAGTGAGCATATTAGTCCAGTTTCAAAAATGCTCTAAACTGCTCTGCTCTAAATACAGCAAAGCCTCATCAGATTTGGTCTGTTAGTGGTCCAAAGATTTTGAGCTTCAGTAACTGTTCAAATTCTTCCAGTTATTGTGAGGTTTCAGTCAGAATGCCAGTTATTTTCTGCCATATAAAAACAAATTACAAGATCCTTCAGTTAGCTGGAAGGATCAGATCATTAACAAATCAATGGAGTTTTTATTTTTATTTTCTAAATACATCTGTGCTTGTGCTGATTTGGCAGTCTTTCTCTCATTCATGGCAGTTGGAGGAACATTTGAACTTTGCCCTTCACACACTTAGTGTTCTATTTTTATGTTCATTCATATTCAGTTCCATCTGTCAACAACACCCAAGGCTCCTACAACTGAATAAAGAATGAAGTCGTTGTATTATTTACAAACTGCTAGATGTTGTGTTTGCTCAGAGATTGCATGTCTATCAGACTGTGATTTCACAGCGCAGAGTGAAACTTGGCGTTATAGTGGTGTATTAAAAAAAACAAACCTGGGGCAGTGGGCTAAATGTAACAGGTCTGCAGCTGCTGCTGAATTCAGATCTATCAAATACAGATCGAGTGGACTCCAAAAAGCAGACCAAGACACAATTATTAATCGATGAATCAGGCTACGGTCAGTACACAGGTAATCAGTTCAAGATCAGACAGACAAATAAATACTGTGAGGTACAAATTCTGCTCAGAAAACTAAGGCACAAGGTCATTAACTTCCTTTTTGTCACACTTGTGTCCGTTGAATATTGGTGCAGGACTCGCTTCCAAGCTATTTGTGATGTCACAGACCATGCTCATGGACCCGCCTTTTAAAAGATGTCTGGTGAGCACAGAAGAACTTTACACTTTTAAATACGAGCTGAAAAATAACATTTAAAATGACCAAAGAAAGACATAAACAGTGCAGTTAGGTTCCATATTTCAATCATAAAAATAAAGCACATTTGACTTCTAACCAGTATTAATTCTTTCCTTATTACATTAATTTGGCAATAAGTTCAGTAGGTGCACCGCATGATTAAAGACGTCCCACCCTTTATCTAATCAATTACAGGGATCTTACCGGGCGTCAAGACAAGTTTGGTGTAAATGTACTTGAAAGGGAAGGATGGATTAAATCCTTCCTCTCAGCACTTGCTCATACTCGAGGCTACAGCAGTACGGAAAGCCGTGTTAACATTTAATCGCTGGTCTGGATATGTGCAACAGATATCCGTAATTCAATCCTTCCTAATCAAAACGAGCGTTTAAGATATCCAACTCTGAGTTCTTCCAAGGGGAAATAACGTCACATTCCCCATTCCTGCGTCTGGGGTCTCTAATTCAGTTTTCGATATATGCAACGGGAATTGTTGATATCTGAAACAAAATTATGACTATCTGTAATTCCATTCAAGATATATTCAACTCCCCCTCAATTAAAATTTCTATATTGTAGTTTGTAGATATCATAATAGATAATAGAATTATGTTTTGACTAGTCAAAACCAGGTTATAAATATCTCCAAATGCAAATGAGACTAGTCAAAATTGTCTTTGTGGATATCTCCACCTGGAATTGTGGATATTCAAAATACATTTACGGATATCTGTAACACATATCCAGACTAGTGCTTAAATGTTGCCACAGCCGGTCCCTTACCGTGCCTTCAGCGGGACGATGTGCGGCCGTTTGGCTCACCGATTTCCTTATGGATCAGTGATTTCTTTGTTTTAATTGTATGTGAATTAAGAAAGGAATGTTCAATATGCAGTGATTTAAATAACTTTGGATTGAAGGTGCACTCTCTCCAAGCATGAATGCGTTCAAACTCTCTTTTTTAGGCTCTTTGCAGAACCAAGTGTTCCAATCAGCACTAAACTACTTAGACCGATTCAAGACTTCAAACCTCTGCATGGCTGTGAGGAATGTCGGTATATAGTGAGAACAAACTCTGTTAACTTAAACAATGTTTTAGATATGCAAAAAATACCCTGAAATCTAAAGTAATTTTTTAAAGTAATGGCAACGTGCTTTGTGTTCTAGCTCATTTCAGCCACTCCTTGGTCTATCAAAGCCACACACGTCTCCAGACGGCCTTCAGAGTGAACTCATAAAGCTCATCTTCACTCCGACAGTCCGGCTGCTGTCTCTCTGTCAGGGCATATACACACAACACAACACATACACACACACACACACACACACACACACACACACACACACATACAGTGATCTTTAAATGTTAAACGCTTGCTCACATTCAGACAAGCTAATTGTGTCTGACTGGTAAATGTCACTAATAATAAACCTGTCCACATTTGTATAAAGTATCAATATTATTATTATTATTATTGCCATAAAGACAGCAACTCATTTTTGAGGTGTTTGATATACAAAATCTTCATTAAACTTTACACATTGTGCCATGAAATTTGATAAACACATAATATCCAGAAAAGATTAAAAACTTTTGATGTAAGGAACTTAGCAGGAAGTCGGACATTTTCATTTATTTATCAATTTATTCATTTGCTTTTTGTTTGCTTGTTTGCTTTCAGTGGTCATGTTTGTACAAAAACCCTACAGGCAGTTAAGCTGCCATTACGAAGCTGTTAAAGCAAAACAAAATGTGCACAATCATTAAACGCAAGTGAGAAAGCACCGCTTCAGTGCAGTTTATTGCTTTAATTTGTGATGTGCTTTCTCTTTTGTCAGGCAAAGTCCACTTCACTTGGATTAGCCAGCCTTGTACAGTAAATGATGGCAGAAATTACTTCAACCTCTACAGCCTGTTGTCAGGAAAGTTCAAGAGCCAGAATCACTTTAGTTTCACTTCTTATCAAGTATATTAAATGTGTGTAAAATGTATGTAAATGATCTTAAATGCACAATGTGTCAGAAACTGAAAATAGCATTATTATGTTTTTAAATTCAATGCCATCCTTGCTTGTATGAAGGGTATCAATATTAGTAGAGCCCGACCGATTTATCAGTTGGCCGATATTATTGGCCAATCACAGATATATCGTTATCTGCATTTTTGACCAAAATTTTTAGAAAATGGTTTTAAAGAAGACAGTGCTGAAAAAGAGGCTTAGTGTGATTTGTAGTTATTAGATTCCCAGTGAAGGTTACTGTGTCAATAAACATTCATTGTTAATCAATAACATATTGTGCCTTTGTTACTTATTAGCTAGAAATGTTTGAAAAACTCATTTGAGGGATTATTGCAAAAGTTTGCATATATCGCCTTATTTATTGGTATTTGAGCTTTTTTCCTCCCTAATGTCAGTATCTCTATCCCCCAAAATTGTATACTTTATTGACAATGTTCAAGAGTCCAAACAGACGACAATCAGGAAGCCTGGTCGGCGAGCACAGTCCAAGTTCTGAATGGGGCAGGAGTCTCCGGAGAGGAAGTCCAGGCAGGCTGCAGGCAGACAGGGAGCGGGGAGATGCAAAGTCCAAAGACAGAAGGCAGGTCAGGTTACTGGGGCAGAGATGAGGAGACGTGGTCAGGGACAGAAGGCAGGTCAGGTACCAGGAGATCCGTCCGGAAAAGAGTGCTGGAGGGTAGTGCATGACGAGACGACAATCTGGCAGAGAGTGAGTGTGGAGGAGCTGGTTAAGAGGAGGACATAGAGAGCATCAGGGTACATGAAAGTGGTGATTTGCTGTAGGACATCACAAAGTCATGCACTAATGCAGGGTTCTAAACCTTTTCTGTCTTAAGGCCTGCACTAATTGTTTTTGTTTTTGTGTCAAAGAGGTTGAAGGAGGAAACAAACAGTAAAACACATGCAGCACCTTTGGGGTTAGATCACTATAGTTACCTAACTTCTGCTGAACATCTGGTTTGGAGGAGGTTATATTCCAAGCTTCAGATTAAAAAATAATCATCTATAACAGCTTCGCTCTTTCCTGACCGTTGGCCCAATCCCCTGTTAGATATGAATTATAAATGGAGAAGACACATTATATGTAAAACTGCTGAGCAGTAAATTAAAGTACAGTATCTACTGTCGCTCTAATTCCATCAAAAGCAGGCATGCAATTACAACAGCACAAATTATATGGAAATTGTGATTTCTGCCACTGTATGTCCTCAACTGATAATGTAGAAAAGTATTTTCCATTTTTTTTCAGATAACATAAAGACTTTAATTTTACATAGCATACTGCCAACACATGAAGGCAGCAGCCATAGACCACGGATGATATTGTAAGGCCTGGTTTTGATTTGCTACAATGACCATTTACATTCACACAGCAGCTGATAGAGCTCAAAACTTAAAAATAATAAAAAATAAATGAAAATAAATATTCTGTGTTTATCAGAGATTTGGCCACATATTCAAGCACATTTTCTCTATTCTGTATTATACTGTTTAAAGCTGCTCTATCAAGTTTAATATTCCTTATAGCTGGAAAGTGTTCCTCGTGGCTGAAGTAGATGGTACATGATCGGTTCTTTTTGTGTGAAAAAAGAGCCAAACAATGCACAAAACACCCCCTTTTTAAGGGGAACACACCTGTAAGGAGGTTTGTAATAGTCATTATCTTAAAATGGATTTTTTAGGATTATAAAACCACCTCCCACAAAGAGAGGCTCTGATGAACTTGTTTGAATGCAGATGAACTGACAGCTGAAAGAAGGAAACACTGGAGACACTAGAATGAATATACAACAGGCTGATCAGAGCAGGAGGAAACAGTCACCAAAATTATTAAAAAAAAGGAAAGAAACAAAGACAGGAATATTTAAAACCAGAGGAATTACAAAACAAAAGTCAACGGAAAAATCAAACCATTATTATTATATCATTATCATTAAAGTTAACGATAAACACTTAATACGGAGGTTAAAATTAATCTGTTTCCTGTGTAATTAGTGTAAAATTTCATTTCACAAGAAAAACATAATGATGTATTTTTTTGAAAAATGCTACTAATGCTTGTAGCCTCATCAGACTTCAGCTTTTAGAAGACAATGAAAACGATGTATATGTACTGATGTACTGATAATGTTTGAATGGAACTAATTATAGTAAATAAATCAATAGTTCCACACTCTTGGAAGGGTCTGTAAACACTCATCGTGCATAACAAATCGTTCACAAAGCTATCAGCAAGTGGTTGCAACACAATAGGAAAGGCATTAAACCAGAAAACTGAAACATGACAGCAACAATGATGACCTGCCTGAGGGACATGGTGGCCCTCAGGTTCAGAATCACATTTATTTTCTTCACTGTGATCCATAACTAACTGATCAACATGACTAATTCACCAAAAGACATGAATTATTCAACTGGCTTGTGAGGGATCATCACACCTCCAGCATGATAATGGAGAGTAAAATGATTCCATGCGGTTGTTCTTCATATGTTCAATATGACCTACATGCATTTAAACACGTGGACATGGAAAAACCACTGATCCTTCAAACTATGTGTAAAAGCAGTCGTGTATCTTATAGATATCCTTATAGTTCAATAAATATCATATTCTAGTGCAACCAGTACACTGACAGAGCTCTTTTCTCTATTAAAAATTCATTATTTTTCAAAACATATTAATGGCGTCTTTATGGACACAGACACAGAAAGTGTCAGCAATATATTATACGAGCAATTTATATATTTTTCATTATATTATTCATTATAACATTATTATCCAACTTTAATTTCTTTGATTGAATGAAAGTTGGATTTTGAACAAGTATGAAGTCTAAGTAATGCTACAAATGTAGAATGGCTGTATATTTTAATTGAAGCAATGGACACGTCTCAGAAGCCAGTTTCACCTCTATAACACCAAACAGGCTTTGAAAATAAAACAACTTAACTAGATAATCTGATAAACTATTGTTTTTCTCCTTTTCCCATGAAACACAGCTGTCAGTGTGATGAAAAGTCCACATCTTTGCAAATAATCATAGAAAATGTTAACAACCCTCAGAAAATCGTAGTTTCATGCAAAGAAATATGTGACTGGATCATAAATAGAAGCATTTCAGAAAAATAACTACTCACAATGTCAATAGAACTTCATATGAATATGAAAGTCATGTGACAGGCATTATTTAAATGTCCTGATCCATCTGCAAATTTTCTGCACTTCTCAGGACTGATATGGTGAAATAGCTGTTGCATAATCATGCCTCTTGACAGTAGTCAGTTGATTAATCTGTCCTGTGCCATCCTGTAAGCTTGTAAACTGTAAACTCAGATCTTCCATCATAGTCAATAAAGGTGGCAAGTAAGTGTATAGTATAGTAATGTATAGTAACAGTGCCATAATGTTACAATTATGAAGTAACATTGCGCGTGTTTTTGCCCGTTTCCATGTGCTACATATGAGCCATCCTCAGAGAAACAAGCAGCTTCTTATTTCAGGTAGAGACCTCCAGCTCTAGCGATTGTCTGACCTCTGACCAGTAGAGGGCACTCCAAAACTAGGAGTAGGGCCATAAGGGAGGGAATGGATGCAGGCTGTTTTTCCAGGTGCACATGCACGCAGACAACACAGAAACAAGCTTAGAACGTTTTTCACCATCAAATATTTTTAAGGCTACTACCTCTTATTGTTGGACCAGTTCAGTTTGGGGGAATGGGATGGAGGGAGTGGGGTTAAGCTGCTCTGCATCAAGTCCAGTACAGATATGATACACATGAAATCAGTTATTTCTTTAACATTACAGTAAGGTGTCTGATGCTCATTCAGAAAACAGGTGACTATTTACTTCCTGGATGAACTTTATATGTATGTAGATGTATGAAATCACTGATTTGAGGAGGAATGAAAAACATCATCCATTAAAAGGTCAGTTCACCCAAATGGTAAAAAAAAACAAAAAAACATTCAGAAAAATCTCCCACCAATGCAGTTTGTTTACACTTCTATGAAATTAGGTTAAGAATTTAACTTCAAATGGGTCTTTACAGAAAAAAATTCCCTGACAGCTTAGGTAACAGGTCTCACTTGAAGTTTTCATCCAAGTGCTTTTAATCAAAGAAATAATATCAACAGATAGTAGAAATGATCATGAAATTTAAACAAAACAAAACGTTACAATTTCAAAATGCTTAAATATCTTATATGCAGTCATTATAGTTTGTTTCCAGTGACATTTCATTTATTTGGCAAATACGAGTTATATACCACTACTAATACTACTTCTAAAATAGCTATGCTACACATGAGCATTCATTAAATTTAATCGTCTACCAACAGATAGGTCAGAAACCATTGACCATGACTGACTGTGACTATCCAGATCAAATCACAAGATTCTGTCGTCACGCAGTGAAACCCATTATAGTAATGCTGGCCAGGGGCCTTATGTCAGCTTCACAAACCGTTCAGGACCACCTGAAAAACAAATGATGCGCATGAAATCAATAAACATTGTTTACATTGTGGAGCTTCTGAATGTCAATCACAAACATGTGACTTTTTCCAATTTGTTTGTTTTGAATAGGTGGACGTGAAAAAGGTCATATGTCAGACTCACCTCTTGATATCAGGCCATGCATACTCATTCTGAATTCATTTTAAAATACCTTTCTCTATGACTTCTACTGCCACCCCCAAATATAAATATAAGGAATTATAATGCTAAAATGTGGACAATGAATCTTGCCATTGAAAATAATACAACATTAAGAAAACGTAGGAACTGAGAAGTGAAACATTTTTATTTGAATTTTATTTTTTTTTTGTTTTCATCATCATTGTAAAGATTCACTCTCACTGACCATAGAAAACCAAAACTGCCCAAATAAATAAACAAGAAATAATTTAATAAACAAATAATATGTATTTAAATGGCCCAGAAGCTACAATTAAAATTTAATTAGACTGTAACTAAATAGGGGAAATAATACTTTATGTCTTTATTTCATCTGAGGTTCAGTGTTATGTTCTTGTAAATTAACTCTGGACTCAAATGCAGACTCGGATTCTCCAGGAGGTTTCAAGGGTTTATTAACAACAACAACAACAACAACAACAACAACAACGACAAAAACAACTCAAAAAATTGATTTAGTCATATTCGTCTTCTCAAAAGAGATTTAATCAGTCCAAAAAACTAGGAATACATGAGAAGCAGGGAAGGCAGGCAGGCAGGCAGGCAGGCAGGGAGCACTCTGAGGAGAACAGTGAAAGGACTGAATTAGAAAAAGAAGTACTTTGTGAGAAAAGAGGGTTCATCTCACAAACATGACGGCCGGACTGGGACACCTGCCGAACATGTCATTTAGGCCCAACGGTTACTTACAGGGGAGAATAGAAGAAAAACAAACTAATTAAAAGTGGTGTAACCCTTTTTGATATCGCCGCCATTGATGTAGCCTGTTTTTGACAGTGAACTTTCTTTCACATCCATTCATTTATTTTTCTCAAATATTGGTGAATTGAAAAAAAGTTATATTTAAGAAAAAACAGGTGCCATTGAATTAATTAAACACAATCAAATGTCAAACTTATTGTGGGTTAAAATCATATGCGGTGTGAGTTAGAAGCAAGTTGGGCGAGTTCTGGCCAAGATGGGATTGTTCGAATTTTCACCCAGTGTTAAAAATGGGAACTTTTCTTGAGCTTGACCTTTGACCTATAAAGCCCAGCAGGGAAGGCAGGCAGGCAGGCAGGCAGGCAGGCAGGGAGCACTCTGAGGAGAACAGTGAAAGGACTGAATTAGAAAAAGAAGTACTTTGTGAGAAAAGAGGGTTCATCTCACAAACATGACGGCCGGACTGGGACACCTGCCGAACATGTCATTTAGGCCCAACGGTTACTTACAGGGGAGAATAGAAGAAAAACAAACTAATTAAAAGTGGTGTAACCCTTTTTGATATCGCCGCCATTGATGTAGCCTGTTTTTGACAGTGAACTTTCTTTCACATCCATTCATTTATTTTTCTCAAATATTGGTGAATTGAAAAAAAGTTATATTTAAGAAAAAACAGGTGCCATTGAATTAATTAAACACAATCAAATGTCAAACTTATTGTGGGTTAAAATCATATGCGGTGTGAGTTAGAAGCAAGTTGGGCGAGTTCTGGCCAAGATGGGATTGTTCGAATTTTCACCCAGTGTTAAAAATGGGAACTTTTCTTGAGCTTGACCTTTGACCTATAAAGCCCAATATTTTGTCAGATGAAGTGCCAATAGGAACTCACAGAGAGAAACTGTGGACAATTTGCTCAAAATTGTGGACAGTTGGCTGCTAACAGACAAACAAACAGAACCATGAACATGGCCTCCTTGGTGGAGGTGAAAAGCACAATAATTTACATTGCTATGAGATTAACTGGCCCCTTAATATTAAAGAAATTACCTTATTATTAAAGGAAAGGGAATTTTAAACATTATTTCTTTGTCATAATCCCATAAAATCTAGTTTACCTTCTGCCTTACATCGAGTGGTCTCATTGTTATTCAAAGGTCCATTCTAATTTAACAGAAATGCATTTATAAAGTTCCAAATGAGCAGTATAATTATCTACAATCAGCACAAAACTACCCAAACAGACGTCACCACAAAACACACAAGTCATACACTTCACCAGATTGATGACATGGATCTTGACTCTGCCTCATGACAAGTAATGGATGGTATAAATTAGCTTGAAAAGGAAGCATTCACTCCATTCCAGTCTTCTGAGAACTAACTCATACCCCAGCACTGCTACAGCAGAGAGAAACTTGGTCCACTGCAACCATGAGGACTCTGCTGTTTGCATCTGCTCTCTTTGCAGGCCTGTTTGCCTCTCTGGCTGTGGTGCCTGCTCCTACACCAATCATTTACCGTGCCTTCTGCAGGACAATGTGGTGAGTTATTGAGCCTGTCTGTTGTCTGTGTTTTTTTTAATACACCTGTCAAAACTGCGATATTTCGCCTTTGTTCTAGGCTCTTTGCCACACCCTGTGTGGATATCGCAGCCGAATTAGTTGAGCAGATTCAAGCCTTCAACCCGCTGTTTGGCTGTGCAGACTGCCAGTATATGGTAAGAACCGCCTGTCTTACTGTAAATTAAGTTTTCTACGGGTAAAAGAGGACGGAACACAAGTCTAATTCCAATGCAAGAGGGAAACATATTTTAATGTACTGTATTGACAGCTTGTGTCAGTGACACCTCCAGTCATCAAAGCCAACCACACCTCTCCTGCTGGCCCTCAGGGTGAGAACATCACCTTCGCATTGAGCCCCACCGTGCTGACCGGAGGCTGCCGTGTGTTTGTGAGTAACTGTGGTGCTAATTCATATTACGTACAGTCAAACACTGAGCAGATGCTTTTTTTCAACATGTAGTGATAGCCTTACACTTATTTCCTCAGTAGTGGTTAAAAATCTATAACAAAATGTTTTGACTCCCTGAAATTATGTTTATACAACTACTTTGCAACAACATACATTTTTATTGGAAATAAAATGCCAGTATCAGTAGAATAATCAGTAAAATATTCACTGACATCGTATTTCATTTGTTTTCCATAACATTTAACAAAAAGAAATCCCTATCTTACCTAAAATGAACCAAAAATATGATATTTTCTTTTTTTTTTTTTTAAATCAAACAGCTTTTAATGTCTTTCTTGACTTTTCCTAAAGTTAGTTGTCTTTGAACATAATCCGGGCAGCAAATATGTTTCCCTTGTGGACATATTTATATGTGTTGTATTTGTATACTCGTGCGTTTCAAAAAATGTTATTATTTTGATTTTTCTTATGAGTTATTTAAAATAGTAAAGTCGAGAATATATGAAATGTTAACTTTCTTAATTTAGATTATTATGGCCTACAGTTAAAAAAACCCCCAAAAAACACCACATTTTAACATACTACAATAATTCACCTTACATGTATAAACTATAATCATCAAAATTGAAATAAAAAAAGGCTTGAAATATGTCACTTTACATGTAAAGAATTAAATTCTTGAAAAAACCTGACATTTCCATGATGTTCTACTTTTTACAGATGCATTATTACATGTGCTGAAAAAATAACAATACAAAAAATTGTGTGTGTATATATCACAGTATAAGAGATTGATGAGATTTATTCATTTATCTACTTACAGGCACAGTCCATTTCTCTCGGATTCACCAGCCTGCTTGACAACGGCCTCAACTACTGCAACCTCTACAAACTGCTGTCAGGTGAGTTTTCTTGTCCTCCACACTCTTCCTTTCATAATCTTGTTGTCCTGTGGACAACAAACCAAGTGCTAAGCATGAATTGTGGCATGACCTCGCCTCGGTCCTTTTGTGTGTTTGTAGCGAGTGGACTCAATTCTGCGCCGGGCTTCATGGAAATGACCAATGAATGGGCTTGTCTGGGCTATGGACTCACCACCTGTATAAACCCAAGCTCCAGTACTGAATTCATCTAATCATGTCATGGTTTTATTACCTTTGAATTATAAATACTGTTTCCCCTCTCTGGTCTGTGACTGATTAATCTCAAATCTGACAAAATAATGTCATTAATTATTGCTATATTTGAGTGAAAAATATCTTTTCTCTGTAATTAGGTAGGTTGATTCATGCATGCTAGAGAACAGAAGAATTTAAATAAAAAGTTAAACTTTTATTCTGTTTTCTGCCTGTGTGTCTGCCTCTTCTCTGCTTATTGACAGCTGGTCAGAAGATGGCACGCTGTAACAAGTGTTAATTTAGAAGAAATTCAGTGGTCAGGTGACATTCTTCCAAACTTTGAAGGGTCTTTTCAAGGTCGATGATCTCAAAGCTAAACTGTGGTAAAATCACAGTGATATTAAAGTTAGTTTATTTGGTGTTAAAATCATTGGGCATTGTTGGGTTTTTATTTTTACAGCCATCCAGTTCTAGTGAATGGGAAATCTCACAAATATAGTGATGTATTGGGTAGCCCTCTCAGGGTGGGCAAGCATCTGCAAACCCAGCTTCACGGTGGTTTTGCTGAATGCAGCCTTGGGCCTTTCTCCTTCCCAAATAAAGCCAGGATATAAAATGCACAGCATGGCCATTGCTCTCCCTTTCTTGGTGCCCATCTGACAGAGGTACTGGTGTATGGGGCATTGCAAGTAAGCAATTCCACACACCTTAAGCCCAAGCTCAAGGTGGTGAGTAAGGTCAGCCTAAGTGTTTTAAGCAGCAGTATGGGGAGCCCAACTTATTTACTTCTCTTTTATAGGTGAAGCTGCTGTTATTGATGCTGTTTTGCCCCTCTACTTGCATTTTGTAGTTTTCATTCGTTTCTGCCCCTTAGTTCTACTCTTCATTTTTGGCTTCAGTTTTGACCTTTTGTTTCCTCTTTAGGTTTACTTTAGTTACTTTAGTTTTACCCTTTTCTCTGTTTAGGTTAATCAATTAACTTATTTCTAATTTGTTACCTAATCAGAGCCCTTTCTTCAGTTAGTCTGTTGTGGGGTAGTTTTTTTGTTTGTATTGTTTTGTTTTCCGTGCAGCAGAGTGCCACATTAGTGGAAGGTTAGGCACTTATGCTGAGGTCCCTTGACTTGATGCATGAGAGTAAGCACACTGGGACACACATAGATTTCACCATTTGTTTGCCGTGAAGTTTACCACAATATAGTCTGCCTCCACCAGTGACCTCAGCTTAAATCAAATCAAATCAAAATTTATTTGTAAAGCCCAAACTCACAATATACAAATTGTCTTACTGGGCTTTCACAAACCGTACAGATGTTACACCCTCAGGCCTTAGACCCTCGAACCGGGTGAGGAAAAACTTAAAAAACCCTAAACACAGAAAAATAATAAACCTCACCTGACCATTAATAGGTTTGTAGGTGAGGACAAGGATTTTAATTCTATTCTGGATTTAACAGAAAGCCAGTGCAAAGAAGCCAGTATGGGGAAATATGGTCTCTGATCCTAGCTCTTGTCAGTACACATGCTGCTCCATTCTGGATTAGTTGAAGAGTCTTTAAAATGTTATTAGAGCAGCCGGTTTATTGGGGCCTTTTAAGGTAATTTTACAGCTCTCAAGGTAATTTTACATCACCAAAACACAAACATTGTTAAAATATAATTAAACTTGACAAAATTTAAAATTGAGATATAATACCATAAAACCAGAATCTAAAAACAAAGGATGAGTTAAAGGTGTGGTTGTGGTAGGCAGGTGGTAAAGATCATGTGGGGTAAGCCAATCTGAACAGATGGGTTTTGAGACATGATTTAAAGGTGGGCAGAGACATTAATGTGCGGATACCCTGTGGGAGTGCGTTCCAAAATCAGGGGTGCAGAGCGGCTAAAGGATCTAAGTCCCATGGTGGACAGTTTGGCAGGTGGAGTGGAGAGGAGGGAGGCGGAGGCCGGCGGAGGCCTGAGTGTATGGGAGTGTATATTTCTAGGAGCTCAGTGAGGTATGGAGGAGCAAGGTTATGGAAGGGTTTAAAAGTTAAGAGTAATATATTAAAATCAATACGGAAGCGTATGGGAGCCAATGGAGTTGTTTGAGGATGGGGAGATGTTTTGCGTGGAAGGGATTCTGCAAATGATGCAGGCAGCTGAATTCTGGACCAGTTGAAGTTTATAGAGGGATTTTTGAGGTAAACCATATAGAAGAGCATTACAGTAATCAATACAAGATGTGACAGGAGCATTAACCAGTATGGCAGTGCTGTTGGGGCTGAGTGCTGGATGAAGGCGGTTGATGTTACAGAGGTGGAAGTAAGCAGACTGGGTGATAATGTTTATGTGTACAGTGAAGGAGTGAGTGGTGTTGAAGATGACCCCCAGACTCTTGACCTGTGGGGAGGGATGGACAGGACAGTTATCAATGAGTAATTAAAAACTTTCAGATTTGGAGAGTGTGGATTTGGTGCCAATAAGAAGTAATTCACTTTTTTTTCTGGTGAGTTTGAGAAAATTATGGGAAAACCAAGTTTTAGTATCTTGCAGAGAGTCACGGAGGGAAGAGGGAGGAAGTGTGGTGGTGGGCTTAGAGGAGAGGTAGAGCTGGGTGTCATCTGCGTAACAGTTGAAATGGATTCCAAATTTTCTGAAAATATTGTCAAGAGGGAGAAGGTAGATGATGAAAAGGAGGCGCCCCAGGTACAGAGCCCTGGCGCACACCACTGTTGACTGGGGAAGGTTGGGATTGGTAGTTTTTTAACTGAACGAACTGAGTACGACCGCAGAGGTATGAGGTGAAGATCTATGTTGTTTATACCAATAGACACTAGGCGATCAAGGAGGATATGATGGGAGATAGTGTCTAAAGCCGTGGTACAGTCAAGGAGAATGAGTATAATGAGAAGTCTAGAATTTGCTGCCATGAGAGGGTCATTCGTGATTTTTATCAAGGCTGTTTCTGTGCTGTGAAGTGGGAGAAAACCAGACTGAAACTGAAAAGATTATTGTCAGTGGGATGATTGTGGACCTGTACACGACATTTTTTTCTAGGATTTTAGACTTAAATGGAAGGATTGAAATTTGTCAGAAGTTATTTAATTGATTAGGACGTCTTTGTGTTTCTTCTGAAGGCAACTGGACTTCTTGTAGTTTTTTGAAGACATTTCGCCTCTCATCCATGAGGCTTCTTTAGTTCTAAATTTCTGGTAGGGAACTGAAGAAGCCTCTTCAGAGCAGTATAAGACAACTAATTTATATGATCTTGGGGGAGAGCACTGGCTGTTAATTTCGCCAGCGTCCACCCTCTGCCATATTAAAACTAGTTCTTCTGGATCTTGTTGAGACAGGATGTACCAGAATGTCACAGTGTTACGGAAGTGAAAGAAGGCCGTCCTTGAAATCTGTATTACGCGTGAGTTAAAAGAGAGCTCCTGGTCAAAAATAACGCCCAGGTTTCTTACAGTGGTGCTAGAGGCCAAGGTACTGCCATCCACATTAACTATGTTGTTGGATAATGAGTCTCTAATGTGTTTAGGGCCCAGTACAATTACTTCATTTTTGTCACAGTTTAAAAATAAAAAGTTATGAGACATCCATTTTTTTTTTGTCTTTAAGACATGCCTGGAGTTTAGCTAATTTATGGGATTCATCTGGCTTAATTGCAAGTATAGTATACAAGTACAATTGTATGACATCTGCATAACAATGATAATTTATGAATCCCTTTCTAATAATATTATCTAAAGGAAGGAATTATAGAGTGAATAGTATCGGTCCAAGCATAGAACTTTGTGGGACTCCGTGACTAACCTTGTCATATCCGGATGATTCATCATTAACATGAACAAACTGATATCTATCAGATAAGTAGGACTTAAACCAGCTTAGAGCAGATCCTTTAATGCCAATTTGGTGTTCCAGCCACTGAGGTGGGATGTGATGATCAATAGCGTCAAAAGCTGCACTAAGATCCAATAAGATTTGTACAGAGATAAGTCTGTAGTAGACAGTCCCTCATCAGACGCAGTGAAGAGATCATTTGTAACTTTCACCAAGGTAGATTCTGTGCTGTGATACGTTCTAAAACCTGACTGTAAATCCTTAAATAGACTATTATCCTGAAGAAAGTCACATAGCTGTTGAGCTACTGCTTTCTCTAGAATCTCTGAAAGAAAGGGGAGTTTTGATATTGGTCTATAGTTGGCTAGAACTTCTGGATCCAGGGTAGTTTTTTTTAGGAGCAGTTTAATTACAGCTAATTTAGAAGACTGGGGCACATAACCTGTTAAAAGAGATAGACTGATTATATTCAGTGGCGGAGTGCTAACTAAGTGTAAAACGTTTTTGAGCATTCTAGTACGTATGGGGTCTAGAAGACAAGTTTATGATTTAGATGACGATAATGTTGTAATTAGCTCATGAAGGTCAATTGGATTGAAGCTCTACAAAAACCTATCAGGACCAGTAACTGCCTATACAGTTGCCGAGCTGGAATCTGTGAGGTGTAGGATATTTTCTCTGATGGGTATGATTTTATTATTAAAGAAGTTCAGAAAATCATTATTGGGGAGGGCTTTAGGAACACATGGTTCAATAGGATAATGGCTCTCAGTCAGCCAGTGCTGAAAAGAATCCTGGGCTTATTATTATTTTCTTCTATAAACACTGAATAGTAATCTTTTCTTGCATGGCAAATCCCCTTCCTGTATACTTTTAAGGCTATCCTGCCAAGCCAGGCGTGACTCTTCCTGTTTAGTGGAACACCATTTCCTTTCATCTTACAGAAGCTTACATCTTTATTATTTTCCCTTAATTGGAGTGGGAGCTTTAAGATTTATTCCTGCTATACAGTAATGCAGGAACTGAAGGGGAGGTTGTGACCATATTTGGTCAAATTGGTGACACTGTGCTAATGGTATACTTTGTGAAGCATCCCTGTTATAGAGTCTGTAGCATCCATACTTGAAGCACTGTAATCCACCACAAGACCTTCTGTTCTGTTGAAATAAGCTTGACTTTAATTGCACCATGTGACAACAGCACACAAAAACAACAACATGGCTGTACAACTGTAGCTGCTGTGACTTATGGCGAGACTAATCGCTTTGATGCTAATGATAAATTTCAATCCGCCTTAGTTGCTCTTGTGATGAGTCTTTAACGTTTTCCATGGAAACATTTCTGTACTCAGTCACAAGCTTACATTTCACAGTATAGTATGACAGAGAGAATGACAGAGACAACAAACACATTCCCACTCTCCAGGATGACAAATCCTACTTGGTGGTGTCCATGGGGCTTCTTGCTGCTGGCCTCCACTCTGGATTGTTTGGCTCTTTAGCTGCCAGCCTTCCCACGACGGTCATGCCGTTCCTTCCCATGATTCTGCAGGGCACTGATAAGACTCACTAATCTAAAAGCCTTCATTACTTGTTTTATTGCGCCTTTGTCTGCTAGATCAGAAAGAAATACTGTCATATAGGAATAATAAACCACAAGACTCCAGAAAATAATTTTGCTGCTGTTTGCTGTCATTCTAAGAATAATGTGCCCGTAAGAATTATTCCAGTCTGGATCGTCTGCATAGATGTCTGTACTAAGCTGGTGCAACAATGACTCACTGTTATTAATAACATAATCAGGTTTGTGCATAAAACTGACACACAGGGCTTTCTTTTTGTTTTCTTTTAAAGGAGAACTCATTTTTCAACCCAGGCCATATTTTTGTGTTATAGGCCCTAAAATTACACAAAAATAATTTCCCAAAAATTTTTTTTGAAAATTACTCCAGTATGGATTTCAGTCACCCGGACCATTTAGCTTGACAAGGCTATTGAAAGCAACAGCGATTGGCAAGTCAAAATGCTGGAAATAGACAGGTTTTTTTCCACCACTAACTAGGCTCAAAATGTGCTAAGTGTTTGCTAATAAAACACCCATATGTAATTTACTGAATTACTCTATAGAAACTGTAGTAAAAAAATGTTTTTAGAGTCTGTGTTTTTCTTACCTTTCTCTACTTCCTGTCACTGATAGTGCACCCAGACATGAGCTGTCACTTGTTGAATTGGACTGTTTTCCAATGTTTGTTCCAAAATATGTATTCCATGCCATGGCAATGTGCTGAATAATCAGACAAGAACTTTGGAATCAATTTACAGAAATATATTTGTCTTTAGTAAACACTGGAAAGCCATTAGAATAAATGTTTTCTGTTGTGACAATGCCGTGCGTAAGGTCTGGCTAGTTTTAGGCACACGTAACCCTTGGTTAAGGTAGGTAAAGCCCTTTTTTGCTTTAAAATACCCTGTTTTGTCGACACCATTGATAAAGAATAAAATGGATGACACGTTTCCACTTTCTCAAACAAGAAAGGAAAAATATCTGATTTGTATGGAGCCAAAGCCTGCCTGCATTATGAGGCTTACGAACTGTACTGTAGCCCACCCCCACAGGCTGATCAAGATGCTTTGGCTGCTGTTTTAAGATGGCAGCACTTGTGTCCTGTGGCTTCTGGCTTGCTTTTTGTACAGTAACAGGAAGTGGTAACGCATTCTTGCTGGATTTAACATGCGGTCTTGCTTACACCACCATCAACTCCTCCACCTCCCAACAAAGACATGAGATCATATATCATACAAATATTACAGAAACATTAATGTGATATGTATAAAATTTACAACACTATTCATGTTGCATGTGCAGAGTTATTTTTTTTTATTGTGGAGACCAACTATTGAAGATGTAAACTGTTTCTAACAATCCCACTGACTGGCCTTTACCCAAGGCTTTGTGTTTTCTAAAGAAAGTGTATTCCAGAATCCTACAAAAAGCACCCAGTATGTGGCCATAAATATTTGGACAAGCAGCACTTGTAAGTATCGGGGTTTTGGCCCCAGCATCCAAGTTAAAATCTTCTGAAACTCGGTTGCGACAGCATGTGTAGATATTTTTGGACTCAGCACTTCTTGATGGTAGTCTCACCTATGCACCAATGCAGATTTTACGAGCAGCCGACAGGTGACTCAGGTCCTCACAGAGATTAATTAAGGCTGGCAGGTATGCTGCTGCTCTCGGTTGAGTTGCCAGAAATAGCCTATAATGCCTCAAGTTTAGTCTCTGCTTAATAAAAATATTTTTTGCTTCTCCTTCCAAATAGTATGTTTATTGGGTGTATAGTTTGGTTTGAGAACTTCCATGGGTTTCAGCATGAGTCACTTACACATACACACAATGTTATATCTACAGTACATTCATTTTAACCAATGTAGAAAAGGAGCAAAATGATCAGAATATAGTTTACATTTACACAATGAGTGAGACTGTGTAACTGTCTACATTTATGAAATTATCGGGGGACAGCCAATGTTCTCCATCAGAGTAGACAGGAAGCATTTTGACAACGAATACAATAAAAATAGACTATAACATCTTATTATAGTGTTCAGAGTGTGAAAATAAGGTCACGTATAGCATGACACAATGGATGATGGAAGCAATGTTTGTGGCTGCCTTATTTAATAAACAACCTCCATGAAAATCTCTCAGACAGAAAAGCAATGTTCATGGGTGAGGTAATGTTTTAATGTTTAATTCAAGTAACATTTAGTCTCATCTGCTATCTCCCGTCCTTTGGCTCTCTCTCTTCTCTCTTCAAATGCATGAATTAAAGGAGTGAATAAATAAAACTCCACTATCTTAGAATTAAAAAAATGTTCAAAAATGTCCTCATTTTATTGCAGAAAAGTTATACCTATAAAGTTCGTAAAGGTCAAATATTAACATTTCCTGCCAGCATGCTTTTATAGTTTAAGTTTTGAATTACAGGAGTTGGGAGAGTCATTTCTTTCAGAAGACAAACTTGATCTTGCTTGATCTTTACCATAAAAAAATGTATGCAAAATACACAAAATACATAAATACATGACATGTAATCTTTGCAGCTTCATATGATTGTGTAATTAAAAAACAAATAATTATTAAGAAAACACACATAAATGAAAAACAAGTTCCTCAGCATTTTTTTTTTCTGCTTGAGAAGACAGAAATTTAACACATTTCAGATATATCCTATTTGCAGGTGGAGACTCCATATCCAAGGCAGAGCCACTCATTGGTAAATTCAACGAAGCCTGGCATTTTGGTGAGTCCACTTCCTGTACAGACATAAGGCAGGAAAGACACAGATGAAACATTTTTATTTGATTAAGATTAATTCTATTTTTAAACACCCTACATATGAGTGTGTGACACCCCTTGTACCTTGCATTACATTGCGGAGGTTACAGTAGTTGGTGCCGTTATCAAACAGGCTGTACCAGAACTCCGACACAGACGTACCCTGAACACCGAATAAAGCATGCTCATGACTTTTGTAACAGAGTCCACGTAAATCATTCACAAAGGACAGACTGTGTGTATGTGACTGACCCCTATACGGCAGCCCATTGGCAGAGATGTTGGGATCATGGTGAAATCAACAATCTCAATCTGGCCAACTGCTGATGTGTGGTGGGCCTGGATGAGGGTCGGACTCATTGGGCCAAGCTAGATCACAATACAAAGAAATCAGTATTAAAAGTCAATGAAATACAGTGCATCCAAGGAAAACTATATTTCTCGTCAAGTTTCTCACTTTGTACGAGGCCATGCGCTTAATCTGTTCTACGATGGCCTTTTGAGTTTGAGCACATGGTACTCCAACCAGCCTGGGAGTGAAAATTGGAGAATATATCATTGTACTTTTGTTCAAAAACAGCTGCCTAAGCAAACAAATAAGATAGTCTTACCAGATGATCTTGCAGTAAGGGTGTGTTGTGTCTGAAAGTGTATCGCTTGTGATGATGCACAGTCCAAATAAGAGCATGCAGTCCACCACCAAAGGCCTCACAGCCATGATGAAGTTTGATTCTGGTTCCAGATGTCTCGCGACGCTGTGTGGAGGTTTTCCTGCTTTATATAGCCCACAGCAGGATGATCACTAGCTTGTCATGTAGACCCGTAGAAAAGCGATTAGTGTGGCACTTTGTATGACGACCAAGGCCTCTTTCACGAGGTTGATTTCTACAGCACCAATTCTGGATGGGTCCAATGCAGAACAACAAAACTATGTGTGTCTGGTCCTTCAATAAGTCACACCAACAAAATCTTTCAATATACTCAATTGTCCTCCAACTGAAGTTTATCCCTTAAAATTCCTTGTTCATTTGAAATAAAATATATATAAAACCTATTTTTTTCAGCAAATCAAAAAACAAATATATATGATATTGATATGTCACCCTATGTGTCACATATATTGCAATATATAAGGAGATTGATATAAGGAGAAATCTGTTTTATATTACATTTCTGTATGGGTTTTAAACCTTTGCTATTCCCTCAATATATGATTTATTATAAACCAAATTTATATTTTTCTCTCTTTTAGATAGATCTTTGCCACTTATAATATCTATATTATCTGGTGATTATTTTTCAATTAATCAGTTGATGACATGTTTCATATTAGGAAAAAAAAATTACAGTGAAGTCCAACACTGAATAGCTAATACTAAATTCGTCACACTTCTACCATATAGTAATAATATGCAATCATTTAAATTGATTTGAATTTTGGACACCTTTTCTCATATATGTAAATATATATTTACAGTGTCCTCACGACCCACAGGAGGAGTCATAGAGGTCCAGTGCTATTTGGATCAAAGGCAGTCAAAGGCAGGGGCCTTGGCGGTCCGATCCCCGGTTGCTGAAGCTGGCTATTGGAACATGGAATGTTATCTCTCTGGTGGGGAAGGAACCTAAACTTATGAGGGAGTGGTGTTCAGTTATTGGATTTCTTTGCTAATCACAATTTGTCCATAACTAACACCATGTTCAGCCATAAGAGTGTCCATAAGTGCACTTGGCACCAGGACACCCTACGTCGACAGTCAATGATTGACTTTGTAGTCGTATCATCTGATCTGCGACCGTGTGTGCTGGACACTCGGGTAAAGAGAGGAGCAGAGCTGTTAACTGATCTTACAGGTCATGGCTGGCTTGTGGGACTCCCGAGGCAGCAGACAGCTACCAGCGGGCCAAGCGATCTGCGGCTCGAGTGGTCACTGAGACAAAAACCCGAGTGTAGGAGGAGTTGGCCTCACCCATGGAACGAAGACTTCCAGTTGGCGCCGAAGAAATTTTGGCAAACTGTTCGGCCGCTCAGGAGGGGAAAGCGGATCCCCGTCCACGCGGTCTTCAGTTTGGAAGGGGAGTTGCTAACCTCAACTGAGTGTATAGTTTGGCGGTGGAAGGAATACTTCGAAGATCTCCAAAATCCCACCAACAAGCATTCTGAGGAGGAGGCAGAGCCGGAAGATTTGGGCTGGGCTCTCTCATCACTGGAGATGAGGTCGCTGGGGCTGTCAAACAACTCCGTAGCGGCAGCGCCCCGGGTGTGGATGAGATTCGTCCCGAGCTCCTCAAAGCTCTGGATGTTGTAGAGCTGTCCTGGTTGACACGCCTCTGCAACATTGCTTGGACGTCGGGGACTGTGCCTTTGGAGTGGCAGACAGGTGTGGTGGTTCCCCTTTTCAAGAAGGGGGACCAGAGGGTGTGTTCCAACTACCGGGGATCACACTCCTCAGCCTCCCTGGGAAGGTCTACTCCAGGGTGTTGGAGAGGAGAGTCTACAGGAGGGTAGTGAGACCAGCAATATTGCTTGGTTTGGAGACGGTGGCACTGACCAAAAGACAGGAGGCAGAACTGGAGGTGGCAGAATTAAAAATGTTTAGATTTTCTTTGCGAGTAATGAGGATGGACAGGATTAGGAACGAGGGACATCAGAGGGACAGCACAGGTCGGACGTTTTGGAGACAAAGTTATAGAAGCCAGAGTGAGATGGTTTGGACATGTGCATAGGAGGGACAGTGAATATATTGGTAGAGATGAAGCTGCAAGGCAGGGGGCAAAGAGGAAGACCAAAGAGGAGATTCATGGATGGGGTGAGAGAGGACATGCAGATAGTTGGCGTGAGAGAAGAAGACGCAGAGGACAGGGAGAGATGGAGGAGGATGATTCCTTGTGGTGACTCCTAGAAATACATAGGTAAAGCTGACAGAGGAAGATAATGAGAATTTTGTGTAATAATATACAAAAACACCATAAAAGGTATGTTTGACTTATTGAGATTTTATTTCTTTTACTGTTTAATTCCATCTTTGTTCTTTGTAAATTTAGTTATTCAGCTTGATGAATGTTTGTGATTTGTTTTATACTTAGCAGTAATTTTAGTCTTCTTTTGTCAGTTGTACACAAGAACTGAAGTCAGAGTAGAGCTGTTCTACATGTTCCCACGCAAACAGAAAAATATGGTATACAGATGTCATATTTAAACTGTTAGGGTTTAAATCTGGAATGTATGTACCATATTTTTCTGCCTGCATATCATGTTTGTCCCTCTGTTTAAAAGACATAGTATAATCTTTCTCATTTGCTTTGGACCATTTATTGAAACAGTTATTAACATTCCCTAACTGTCGAATTCAGCCATCACAAATCTAATTTAGTTCCGGCAGGATGTCAAGGTCAGCTCACAAACTCGACTGAATCAGCTGGCAGTGAAGGCCCACCCACATCAACTGATTTTCCTCTATACATTTAATTGGTAAAGCTCATGCCAGTGTGTTACTTAAGCTGCTTTTGCAACCACTTCCATCACAGCTCTTCCTTTTTATGCTGCGTCTGACTTAATCAGTGTTATTTTAGTTGTTAGTGGTGCCTGCTCTGTTCTACACCTGGAGGAGTATTTGCTGGTTAGCACCCTTCCATGTAGGCACGTGAAAAAGCAGGGAATCTCCAGAACAGAGCTATAATGCCAAATATAACTTCAGTTTCTTTGACTAAAATGTTCCTGAGAGGACTCTGTTGCATGCCCTTTTTTCCCCCCTATATTTCCAAAATGTACAGCCATCACCACCGTAATCATGATAACCACACTAGCCTATTTACTGTACCATGAATGAGAACTGTGTCCGAAAAAAATTTTGTTTCAGATTTCACATTTTTCATATCCAGTAAATTTTAGTGGTAAAAATTAATACTGCACTAAGCCTACACAGGGACAGACATTAGTTTTTAACATTATAATACCGCTTGGCACCAAGAATTTTTCATGTGAGCAAATGTCAGGGAGTGGAGAGTTACTGTTTTTTATTTATAGTTTTTATGATTGTTTAATTAGTTGATTTGGAAAAAAAATAATTGGCACTGAAGAATTGAGCCAAAGAGAATGAGGAAAAACGATGATATTTTAACTTGGATTCATTGTTCTCATAGTTCCCCCTATTAAGAAATTTACCTCCTCTCCGTCTGCAGAGGGCGCCAGACCACCACACTCAGCTGAACCCAAGAGTAAACCTCTACACCCAGACTCTGCCTTTATGGGTCACACAGGGTCTGTGTGATGCAGGTGATGCATGTGAAATAAGATGATTGGTGAAATTAGGGCCATCATTTAATACTTCAATGCCTCTCCAATTAAAAGTGATAGCTCTCAGCATGCTTGAAACACAAACATGGCAACAAAGGTTTCAAAACCCTCACTCTTGCTCACGTTCGAGCTTTGTCTCGGGAGGTCTTTCCAGAGGGTTCGGTCATCCTTGTCCTCAAGAAACTCCCTGGGGATGTGCCCAGCTGGGACATATCAGCCATATAGCTGAATAAGAGTGACAACATTCTCTCATCCTTAATAAGGGACTCTTCAGTGGAATCTCTGAGCTTATGAGTAACAGCACACAACATCATTTCTGAGTAAAATTCATTTGGACTTTGTTTATTTCTTCCATACGCTGTCACAGTGGCTGATTGTATTGAATTTGTCTTACAGCTTGTTATCAGCACTGTTTCTTGATTGTTTTCGTAACACTTGATAATACACAGAGTTTTATTTCAGGGTCTAATTTGTTATTCTATCTCAGTGTAGTGGAGACGCCTTTGACATTTCAAGTTTTAATGCATTTTTTTTTTCCTTTAAATGTTGCACACAGTGGTGAATTGATTTGTATTTCACTAAATTCCTACACACCCTAATTGACACACAGACAGACATAAAACATACTGTCTACAGCTCAGAAACTGAAAAGGAGTAGGTTTGCTTCAAAGCACGACTGCTGGTCTGAGCAACTGAGCAGTCATATGGCTGACGAATAGATGACATACAGTAGGCTGCTCGGCGTGTTATTGGTCATTTTCTGGACCATTTGCAGGATGGTCCGTGCGATGGTGACAGTGACAAATGCTGCTGTGGAGACCATCTGCCGGGCAAGGACCACAGAAACCGAAACGAGGCACAGTCTGCATCATCCTCATATGCTCTCCAAACTCTTGATATTATCCCATTTTTAAATTGATGAAGAGCCACTTTACCTGTTCGGGATGGAGTTTGTGTATAAAGACTTAAACTGTGCCTACACAAGCCTCAGATCCCTTTTCTGAAAGTTTTAGTAGCTGTAACCAGTCAATTGGGCAATAATAATAACAATAATAATAATGATAACAATAGTACAATACATGCTACATTATTCATGACTCGTAAAGCTATAAGCTATAAAGCTTTATACATCTAAAGCATAAACATATAGTTATCTTATAAAGCTATCATAATACATGCCTTTTTTGGGTTGTACCCCCATTTATTCTCGTTTTTGTAATTTTTAATCAACAGACATTTTTAATCACAAACACAAACATTAATTTAATAGATCCATAACAATTACTGAAAAGTAACTATTATATTTACTGTGCATTTCAAAAAATAGAATCCTACTATTTTTCGTGAGTCATTTAAGAAATTTAATATATAGTTGGGCTCATAACTATTTGGACACATACACCATTTTTTTTTAAAAATCATTTTGGCTCCCTACACCAACAGAATGGAATTGAAAAAAAGACACTATTGAATGCATACTTTCAGCTTTATTTTAAGAGGTTTCTCAAAAATAGGGCATTTACTGTTTACTTATTACCTCCTTTTTGTGTAGTGTACCTCCATTTTCAGGGGCTCGGAAGTATTTGGACAATTGACTGAAAAGGAGTCACGTGGCTGGGTGTGGTCCGTTCCCTCATTAGTCCAAGAAAATTTAAGTATATTAAAAGTCTGGAGTTGATTTTATGTGTTGAATTGGCATGTGGCAGCTCTCTGACCGGAGCTATTAATGTGAACTCCAAGGAGATATCGATGTGAAGTGTAGGAGGACATCATTCGGCTGAAAAAACTAAATAAATCTATCAGAGAGATAGCAAAACCTTTTGGAGTGGCCAAATTACCAATTTGGTACATCTGTAAAAAGAAAGAAAACAGTGGTAAGCTCAATAACATCAAAAGACAACTAAAGGCAACAAAAATGGATGATGGCAGAATAATTTCTTCCGTTAAGAAAGTTCCTCACGCAATCCAGCAAAGACTACTGCAGTGGTTGGTGTATAATTGTCACACTGTAGAAAAAGTCTACTACAAGCAGCAACTGAAGGTGGCTGCATTGATGGCCTGGCGTCTCCTGGGAGGGAATTTGGTGATATCCATATGTGATATATGTGTTCCAGACTTTAGGCATCCATTGACTGCACAGACATGTCATCCACATATTAATACTACGGTTTTATTTAGTTAGATTTTCCAATATATTTGACCCTCTAAAAACGGGTGTAATTCCTGGTAATGGTAAATGCTAAATGGTAAATTCAAATGTTAGTCTAAAGCTGAAATTCTACTCTGCGGTCACATCTTGATTGTTTGATTTCGAATCCATTGTGGTGGTGTATGGAGGAAGTAATTACAGACCTCACTTTATTCTTGATTTTATAAGCTATTCCCGACAGCTCAAAAACTAAACACATCTCAAAAAAATTAGGATGTTTCACTCTAACTGCAAAAATTGAGGACGAAAAACCTTGAAATATTTCATATGAACTGAACTCTAGTCTCGTGACATCTCGCGAGAGTTCACGTCGCCGTTAATCTGGACAAACTGTGTGGCGGCCCAGTGACGGGCGGTGGAAGTGGAACCTCGGCAAGCGTAAACAAGGTCAGCAACACCTGACAGTCACTTCGGAGAAACTTTAAAGTTGTATTCCGCCAACTTTAACTTTGCGCTGTTTGCGGACGCCGTCAGCGTGTTGCTGTGAAAAGTGTATCAAACGGTGATCAAACCGTCAGCGGCTATCGGCGTGTTTGCAGCGCGAGCAAATTACAAGAAAGGTGATCAGATACACCCTGCTGCTAAGTTTCTGAACGGGTTAGCGTCAAAGGGCCCTCTTCCAGCGTGAACTGTCACACATGTATGACAGATATGGGGATATTCATGACCGATATGGGGATATTCAAGACCTATACCGCTTGTTAGTGCTAAAGAAAGCTTGTTGGGGATTTGAATCCAGTACAGGCTGCTTTGCAGTAGATATAATCATTAGTGTCTGAACTCTGAATAACCATTATGCACATGAAGTACGATTTAGTCAAGCGCCATTGAGCACAGTTTGGTGGTATTAGTGCTGCATTAGTCACTGTTTCCATTTATGCTTTTCACTCTGCTGAATTTATTTGATCACTTTATACACTTTAAAGATTCAAATGATTACCACAACGGGCTATTTCACCTCAAAAAGTTTGAAATTTGCTGAAAAGTTGAATTTCATTTAAAAAAAAGTTAAACTCAATATATGTTCTAGCCAGTATTAAGTACATGTGAGATGAAATATTTCAGGCCCTTTTGTCATAATTTTGAGGATAAGGATCTACAGCTCATGTAAATCGGGAATCCAGTGTCTCAAATTATTAGAACATTTACTAAGATCAATTAAATGAAAGATTTACAATTCAGAAATGTTCAGCTTGTATACATTTATACACTCAGTACTTTGTTGGGGCTTGTTTACCACCAAATACTGCATCGATGCAGAAATATTATAATAGTTTTAGATTGTTTTTAATTAGGACTATTTTTTAGGCCATAATTGTCTAAATTAGAATAGTAAAATGAAACGTTTGAGTGTTCTCACTAAAAACATGTACAATAAAGTCTTTCTCCACTGTACAGTTTTTATCCATCTACTGCCTTCTGCTGCTATTTCCATATTTATTAATACTTATTATTTCCACAACAGGTACAAACAATCCCTGTAAATATAGAACTCCTGTTATACCTTTTTTGCACGTTCACACTCTGAACCTTCAATGTACAGTTTAGGAATGTTTATTTGTACAGTTTAGGTTTGTTTATTTTATTGTTAGTTTTTTTATGGCACCGTCCCACTGTACATGTCATTTTTCAATTTAATGTGAGGTGTGTTTAGCCCTGATTCTCATCATCAGAAAATGCTGACTATCAGTTCTGACACACAGTCTGTCTCTACTGTTAAGTGAACTTTGTCACAGAGTCTCTTTTAGTAAACATTCACGGGTCGTGATATTTGTCTTCTTATTAAATATTCGTTCTTTCAGCTGTTGGAGATTTGGAACACCGATCATGTCAAAGTTGAGTGGGAAGGTCCAGACAGTCCTGGGTCTGGTGGATCCGGAGCAGCTGGGCCGCACCATGACCCACGAGCACCTGACCATGAGCTTTGAGTGCTGCTACTTCCCCCCACCGCCGGGCGACGAGGCGGTGGCAGTGGACCCGTTCCACATGCAGCACATGCACTGGCTGAGGCAGAACCCCTATAGCAGCCACGAGAACCTGCTGCTGCAGCAGGAGACTGCTGCCGTGCACGACGAGCTGCTGGCCTACAGGAAGGCCGGGGGCGGCGCCATAGTGGAGAACACCACCGCTGGCATCGAGCGGGACCTGCCTGCCCTCAGGCAGCTGGCCAAGGATACCGGAGTCCACATCATCGCAGGAGCTGGGTACTACGTGGACTGCACCCACACCGAGGACACCAGGAAGATGAGTGTGGAGAAGGTGTGGCCCAGTCTCCGAATCTGTCACTTAGATTTGTCACAATATGAGACTGAGTCATAAGACAGGAAGTCCGGCACCAGGCCAGTGTTTTGTTCCACTCTTTTTCTCAGCGTGTTTTGTGTTTGTATACAAGGAGGTCTTGTGTATCGTGTGATTGATTTGAAGGGGTTTGTGGATGCTCTGTTTAGATCTTTAATGGTAACGCAGAGAGAATGTGCATGCCCCACTCTGGGATGTTTAGCTGTCACTCAACCCTATGTCAGCGTCAGTAACCAACTCCTCACATCCTGCCCCGGCAGCTTTCGGACATCATGGTCAGTGAGGTGCTCCACGGCGCCGACAACACAGACATCCGCTGCGGTGTGATCGGAGAGATTGGCACCGGCTGGCCTATCACGGAGAGTGAAGCGAGGGTGCTGAGGGCTGCAGCTCACGCTCAGACCAAGCTCGGCTGTCCTGTCATCATCCATCCCGGCAGGAACCCTGCTGCTCCGGCGGAAGTCGTCCGGATTCTTCAGGAGGCCGGCGGTGACATCGGCAAGACTGTCATGTCACACCTGGACAGGTGAGACATCCCTGGACACAGCTGAGAGTGCAATCAGCCTTTTAGATGTCAACTTGTTATTACTGAGCAATAATTGAGAAATGATAAATCATGCATTTGTCCACGCTGGGAGTGCAACACTCCTCTTCCCCTTTGGTGTCACAAGATCTCCACCAGATTTCACCCAGTGTGGACAAATGCAGATTTTCCTTAGCAATCAAATCATTTTTAGGCATAAAGCATAGGGATGTTTCACAGCTAATCTGTTATAATCTGCGTCTTAACTTGGCAAAACTGCAATTGAGCACATGTCCATTTATCGATAAACACGAAAAAGCTCAATAATACATAGTAAAAGTATAATTTAAGGATGAAATTTTGAAGTGCAAAAGCAACACCATTTGTTTTGTTCTTCAGTGGAATCCGATGCATAATCAGCTGATTTATAGTTTCTCTTCATCCGTGTCTTCAATCACTGGAAACACTTCCTGAGAGTCTTGTTTAACATAAACAGCCGTGATCAGCATTCTCTTGTCAGGAATAAACAGAATTTCTCCTGTTTAGAAATCGGTTCAATTTGATGTGCTCTTTGAAAAATAAGTGTTAAATTAAAAGATATCAGTCAAATTGTTGGCGCTAAATGCCAAATGTGTTTTTTTTATATCTCTAATTGTGATCGAGAATGGACACAAAAAGCCCTTCAAATTAAAATACGCGTTGGCACGATCAGAAGTGACTTAAAGGCTGACATGGGGGATTTTATGATAAGATCACAAAACCACCTGTAACTCACATTTGTTTGATCTGGAAAGTGGTAGAGACATAATTTTAGGCAAATAGGTACAGGTGCACTTTAGTACACCACATGCCTACTACACGAATCAGCCACTTAGCAAAGCACACTACGCCAGCCCTCTCAGACTGAGGATTTCAAAATAAAACTCTGCTCCAAATGACCTTAATTTTGCTTGATGATAAGGGTACGTAACATCATGATGGGTATGTGTAAATAAAAAACAGTTGATCTTTAACATAGAATTCTGCAAAACCCCATGTAGAATTAAACTCTGCTGAAAAGCACCTCATAGATTCACTATTTAAATTACACATCTGTGATTATTAATCTTGATTAATCACCTCGTCTCTAGCACCTTATCAGTTTATCACAAGAAGCCTTTTTAGAATCTCTGTAATATCTGCCTTTGACTTGAAACTTAAAAGCCTTTGCAAGTGACATATCCACCACAATAATACCAAATAACAACAAATATATTCATTGATTGTTTGATTGATTTCTTTTTATTCAGTTCCTGGTCTGGATGTCATATATATTTGACTGTATCTTTTGTATCTCTGTATAATAAACTTTGGGTGTTTGATACCGGTACCAAAGTCCAAAGACCAATTTTGCCTTCATCTCACCAACAATCTTACTCTTCCTGCAGGACCATATTTGATCACGGTGAACTGCTGGAGTTTGCCAAGCTTGGCAGTTACCTGGAGTACGATCTGTTTGGGATGGAGATGCTGAACTACCCGTATAACCTGGTGGTGGACATGCCCAGCGACAGCCAGAGAGTGAAGACGTGAGTGACACTGCTCAGGGATTAGCTTTAATTTTTTTAATATTCAATATGAAGGGTTAACATTTGAGATCAGATCCATCCTTTTCTATGAGAGAAATACCTTCACTAATAAGTGTATGATTTAAAGCATTTTTTTTTTTTAAACACAAACGCTCATCTCACATGAAGGAGTGTGTAAGCAGGAGGAGTGATGAACGAATGAATGGTGATGCACACACCTTTCACAGTCACAAATGACAAATTTAACAATGCTCAAAGGCAGCTTGACAATCACAGCATGTTCTTTGGCTAAAATTGTCAGGTTTATTGTTTTTTTTTTTGTTTGTTTGTTTGTTTTTATGTCACATTATTTGTGCTCAGTTTGGCGTTTCTGGTGAAGGAGGGCTATGAGGACAAGATAGTGATCGCACACGACATCCACACCAAGAACCGCCTTGTCAAGTTTGGCGGCCATGGCTACTCTCACATCCTGAAGAACATAGTGCCCAAGATGCTGCTGAGGGACATCTCACAGCACCAGGTGGACAAGATCCTCATCGACAACCCCAAACACTGGCTCACCTTCAAATAAAGCGCAGCGAGACCCGAGAAAGGTGTTTAGGTATTGTGGTTATTTTATCTTCAGATGATCACAGAAAACACAACATATACTTTAAAAATCAGTAACCAATGTCCACAATCCTTTGTAAACATGCTTTTGGACCCTAAAACAAGCAGAAAAGTGTTAATCAGAAGTTGATTTTGTGATTATTTTTTATTTTCATTGTAAGCAAATTATAGGATAGCAAGGATCACAGTGCCTCACAATCATGTTTTGGTCCCATTTGTTGCGCAAAAACTGCTTTTTGTGTTGTCTACAGCAGCTCACTAATATGGCGCTTATTGATTTTTAAGTAACCAAAAAAAAAAACCACGCAAACAAGCTTTATGGGCTGAAAATATCAAGCGTGTAGATAATTAGAATGCTGCTCGGCTCTCATCAGACGGGTTGTCCTGTCGCCGCTCAGTGGGTGCCTGGGTGCTGATGGGAGGCTGACAATGAAGGACGACGTCTCACCTCACATCTGGGAACAGGTGGCCTCACAGGGTGACTTTGCGGCATGATCAATGGCACGATCGGAACAGCTGACTGGGCACGTTGAACGGCTGTATAACTTTGATTCATCTTCCGAGGGGATTAGACAGCGGGCCCGTGGAGGTAATTGTACAGTGTATTGTATTTTCATCACTGTCCGGCTTTATGATGGTGACTAGTTGCCCCAACCAGCTGTCACAGTGAGATGAGAAATATGACTAACATCAGAACATCAGAATGGCCCTTTTTACATATTTAGCTACTCTTTAAGTATCACCTTTTTTTTTTTAATCATGCATTTTTTCATTTTTCACTCAAAAATGAACCAGCTGTAAAAATTGAATGAATAAATAAAGCATACACAGACCTACAACACTGTAACCAGAGTGGTGATTATGTGACTATAAGTTTAGCATCTACAGTCGAGTTCTAAAGGTCGATACATTGGACTTTGAGTCTATACCTCAGTTTGTTAACCACAGCAGCTACAAAATGTTTAACAGGTCAGCAAACTTAATTCATAAAGGTCAACAGTTCACTCAGGGTGCAGCAGCAACACTAATCAATCTGACAAAGACAATTCAGTGTTGTACACTTCAAAACGAATTATTATTCTGTAATTACACTCTTCATTGAAAGTGCAGTTCTTTTTTTGGTCCTCCACATCTCTTGCAGTATGGGTAATGATGAGATCTGCCTCTAATAGTCCGACCGTCATTGCACTGAGCACGAGCAGTGAAGCGAGCAGCGCGGAGAGCGCATCGTGTCCTTGTCTCAGTCGGCGTACAGCATGAAGCCGGAGAAGGTGCTGTACTTGTTGTTGTTGCCCCCGTGAGCCTTTCCGCCGTCCAGCTTGATGTAAATCTCGTCCCCGGGCTCGAGGTGCAGGACGACGCTGTTGCTGGCGTAGTCGTAGTTCTGGTCTGCGTCCTGGGCGATTGCGCTGGCTCTCACCTGGAGGGCAAATGGCACATTTCTGCTGTTGTTGGGAAATTGGCACCGCGGACGGATCCACCAGTGACGACACATCTGTAGTTTTTATTACAAGCTTTCAAAAGCCCTCAGATTACTCGACTAGGAGCGTTTTTGTTTTGAAATGTACAGGATGTCTTTGCGTAAATCTCGTGCGTAAATTGCGGAACGCAACATTTAAATGGCTTCCTTTCACCGTGTGAACAGACACAAAAGTTTAAAAAATGAAGGTGTCGCCTGAATATACCATGAGGTGGCCTACCTGGTTGTTTTTGCAGAGGTCAGCCCACATGCTGGTTCCATCTCCGCCTCGCATCAGCACATGGTAAACAAAGAAGTAAATCCCCGGTATTGAGCAGGTGAATTTCCCCGTGGAAGGGTCATAGTGGTTACCAAGATTTGTGACGACGTCGTCGAATTTCAGCACCTCATATCCCTCATGCTGCTTCTTCAGCCCCGCATAAAAGGCGATCTTTGGGACTGTGTTGTAAGTGGCAGCGCTGACCGCACCGTTGGGCCCATTTGCCCCGGGCGCTCCCGGTGGACCCGGAGGTCCCGGCGCCCCCCTCTGTCCGGGCGGTCCAACAGGTCCCGGCGGGCCAGGTTCGCCCCCGGGACCCCTGGAACCCGTCCTCCCAGCGCGCCCCGGCTCTCCTTGAGGACCTTGGATGAACGTCGGAACCGACTGGACGAGGCGCTTGTCTTTGACCGGGTTAGTGGCCGCGGCCGTGGCCGCGGTCCCGTGAGAGTCGCACACCATTTGACAGGAGCCGAGCATCTCGTAGCGGGCGGGAGTCCCGGCGGTGTTCACCATGACCGGGATCAGAACCACCAACACCAGCACCAGCGCGACGCCACACACACCAGTCGCGATCATCTGCGCTTTGCGGATTCGCCGTGTTCTCTGGAGCGTGTGGTCTTCCAGCCTGCCTGTGGGAGACAGGTTTGCTGAGAGGAGAGTGACACCGGGTCCGCTATGGCGCTGCAATGCTCGCAAATAAAATAGTCCCTTAAATGTTGATGCGTAAAAGTAACCATCCACAACTTTTACGCGCCGCAGTTCCAATGATTCATCTCCACTTTGACGCTGCAAGAGACGAAAACCAACGATAGAAGACTCTCTGGAGAGAAAGACTACACGTTCCGTGGTCGTGCAGCACAAAGTTTGTGCCCACCACGGTGCCACCGGAGAATATGGGGTAGAAATGAACCGTAATCCGCGTCTGTGTTTGGAGAGCGAGGGGAGGGGTGGAGGTGATGGATGGGAGAGAAACCATGCGAGGGAAAATGAGAAAATATACAAACAGAGATGCAACTTTGATTCTCTGGAGCGTGACCGTGCATTTGTTGGTATTACAGTTTAGCTGCGTTTCGACTTGTATTAATGACTAAAGTTACATCCCACAACAGAACTTATCCAAACAGCTCTAAAGGTCTAAAGCACAATTGGGCTCGTTAAAGACAAAAAAAAGGCTGTACTCCTTTGGCACCTGGTCACACCTCAGTGGCTCCTCGTGTCCAATGTATCGCTTTGAGAAAATCTATAGACCCGCTGGAGGGAAGCTGGCAGTGAAGGATGACTTAACACAAATATGCTGATGAAATGACTGAATGCTGAGAGCATCTGGAGGAGGAACAAGGTGAGATCACTAAATGAATTACCGGTGACATTTCACCAGCAGCACCTGTAAAATACGAAATCCATTGAATTATCTTAAAGATGGCGCAAAGTTCAGATCGATTGCAAGGATTTGCATCAAAATATCTTGTCTGGGAAAGAAAAAACAACTTTTGTAGTGGTTTGAGTGATGAGGGGCTAATTCATGGTGAGGAGGGCAGATGATGATGCGCTCGGGAATGCAGAGGCTGTCACCGTGTGTCAGTGGCAGCTCACTCCCAGGTGGAGAGAGAGATGAATCGGCAGGGAAAACACTGATAGCTTTGGTTTTTATTGCCTGGGTGGGAGGGTTCAATTGCAGCCTGAATGAGATTCGGTGGAAGTCGCAAACACAACAGCCTGTTTGTGGAATCTCAATCTGAAGAAAGGTCCACACAGGACATTAAAAAGAGATATTGCTTAATGGGAAGTAAACTGAACAAATAATGAGCTCAATATTGAAAATGTTATTTTGTCTAAGGGGGAACTGCAATATGTGAATACATTTGTTCAAATGAGAGGCTCTCAAATCAAAGATTGTATTGAGGCAGATATGTCGTCTAATCTGAATACTCACACACTCACAAGGTTTTAAGATCATTTCCAAAAAAGACCATTTCAGTGGTACAGGCAACAGTGACAAAGGGAGAAAGAAAAAATTCCCAGATATGAAGTCACAGAAACACCCCCATGGAAGCACGAATAGTCAAGTCAAAATCATCATTACTATGAAGGCCTTTTCATTGTTAAAAGAAAATGGGTGAATGATATCATAGAACCATAACTTTTTAAAGCTGCGATAATCAATGCTCAAATCAATCATAGGTCTTTGTTAAGTTGTTTGCTGTGTGAAAGCTGCTGCTTGTAGTGATCATTTCCAGTTAGTTCTTTGTTTTCATTTCATAAAATCACAACTTTACTGTTTTGGTTCAATTCCAACAACATGGACAGGTGAAAATGAATAAAGAACGAGCCCAGTGACAATCATGTTTTTGACCTTGCTAAAATGCCCCTGGTGTGCTTGTTGTACTTCAACACACAAAAAGCAGTCAGCATCATGGCTGAGGGTTTTTGCCATCATTGTTCCCTCTGACGTCCAAACCCAAATTCTGAAAGCCTCTTTCTTCTACCTAGAAAACTTAATGAACTCATCCCGATGAGTTGCTGAGGCGGGGCGTAATGTTGTAGGAATGACGCATTGAATTGTAGGAAACCTTTTCAAGCATCTCTTCCTCTTCTTCCTGGGAATCCGTGTATGTTTCACACATGTATGGCTGACTTACTCTTTTATGTAAGCACTTGCGACTTCACAGTGTATAGTAGACTATCTTAAATGTGGGAAAAGGACATAGCGGCTAAGACTTGTCTCGCTCTGCCTGCAGGTGAAGGCAGAGCGGTGAGCAAAGACCAGGCGGTTGCACATTCATAAATTTCCACAACATGGATGAGGCAAAGGTGTAGATGTCTGTGGAGATTCTCAGTCATCCAGGTCATGGAAGTCTTGGTGTTTCAGCTGAAGGCAACTGCACCTCTTGTAGTTCCTTGAAGATGTTTCCCCTCTCATCCAAGAGGCGAAACATGTGTGCTGTGTAAACATTATACTTGCTAAACGTTAGCGATTTCACTTTGAGAGTGTTAACATCATGATTTTGGTTAGCATGCTGAGTATTTTGGCACAAAAACAACTAATAAGATGGTGACCACTTCCGCCCATTGACGAAAAATGACGCCAAAATATTCAGGATATGAGTGCTGCCATCTTGCGCCTGTGGCATCATTTGGAACCAGAGTCTGTGTTATAGCAAATAGGAAAAAAAAAAAAAATGTATGTATCAAGTTCCCGCCCATACACCTGCCCACCTAACTACCAGGAGAGTTCGGCTGTCAGTCATGACACATCATTTCACTTTTATAGCATCAAATATCTAGTTAGAACCAAATTGATCAGAAAGCTGAACCCTTGGACATGCATCAACATGAAAAGGACTACCTAACAGGACAGAAACTATCTTTGGGAAGAATGTGTTTGAAGAATACTTTTGAGTCTTAGTAGAAGTTTATGACCAATACTGCAGCCCACCACCAGAGGGCGATCAGGATGTTTTTTTCTGGGAAGCTGTTAAGTCATGTATTTTTTATGTACAGTCTATGGTTTGGTGGTTTTTCCACTTAATTATGTGTAGCTAGGGTGAACGTTTGTGCGCCCATCCATGTATGCACCCATGAGCGTATTCCTGCCCATCTTGCAACAGCAAAGACTGTATTGGTTGTGTCAAGATATTAACTCTATTAACGCCTGTTTTATTCATAATTGTTAGGTAAGGTTATTGTAGGAAAAATGCCTTAACATTTCTGACAGACCACACATTTTCTGTGGGACGGGTGCAAAGTGAGAAATAGAATTGTATGTAATTGAAATATGCATGGAGATACACCTGCTCTCTTTTTCACACACAGAAACACAGTGGGACATACTGTGGCAGCTATGAGTCAG
>KV751351.1:1261092-1300829 GCA_001698575.1 Mola mola | reverse complement strand
CGGAAAAAAGTGATTGGTTGCTGGCCCATAGCATGTGCATCGCCAATGTTGGCTTTGATGACCTCAGCAAACGGCTTCTTGATGCCCTGCAGAGCGAAAAACACAAAGGGCACAAGTGATTGTGTGCAATGACGAGAACGTGGATCATTTAGTCCGTCTGCTTGTATTTGCACCTTTTTGCTGCAATAAATGTTCATGAATTGAGATGAACAGAATGAAAACATGCTGACAAAATCTCACTTTGGGGGATATACTTTGGAGTCAAAATGGATGAAAACAAAGACATTAAGGCTTTTAATCGTGTGCAGACTGTGACAGAATTGCATGTAAAGTGGCACTAAATGAAAAAAAAATGACTTGTTAATCACAAACAAACACTATCGATGTACTTTCTTCAGGGCAACTAATGTAACACTTCTTCTCCTGAGCAGCTGAGCCCCTTGACAAAGGACAAACAGACATGCAGACATGCACACACCCGTGCTGACAACACTACATGTTTGGAACAGCGAGACTCAGAAGCCAAAAGTTGGACGTCACACAGAAAGCCTGCGGAAATCAAAGCAGCATGTTTGTTTGATTTCTCCAATCCAGTTCTGCTGTAATTGGTCAAATGTAGAGGCGTCGCCAGGCCTCAACCAATAATGTTGTACCAGCCGGGTGACTATTAACCCTGAGATCAGAAACACCGCCCACATTAACCTCTGCTCCTGGAAATACGCCTGCTTTTTTGTCCTTCAACAGTGATAAAAAGAAAAACCGTCAGGCAAACTATCCTGAAGTTCTCATAGAGTGAATCTGTGCTGTTCTAAAAACTTAAGAAATACAGGTTTAAAAAGAAATCAATCATTAATGACATAAACAGTGAAAGCCAGTTTAAATAACAGTGCAACTTCAGTAGTTAACAGCGTACTATAAAGTTTGGATGATAAAGGAAGATAAAAAAATTCACCTTGAAGTCAGGAAGTTGACACACTCAAGATCAGATCATTGGTTTTAACTGCACACTCATTGGGGATTCTACAATGGAGAGCATTTTTAGAGGTTTGCATAAACTGGAAACTATGTGGAAAGAATCTGTCCATGGTTTGTCCTCACAGAAACTCTTTCAAAAGGTCCCTGTTCACTACTTTTAGCTGCTCGTTAGGACAGACAAAAACCACTATGGATGCATAACCACATGTGAAGTTGTTAACTGGTTCCTAGTCATTTGGCTCCAAGTCTGTCTTTTTTCTATTCCACGTCAGGAAAGGCCAGGGATGGAATCTAGCAGCTCGGCTATTAGGGAAAATAACAAGAACAAGGTTGTGTTTGTGTTGAGAATGAAGAGCAAAGGTTCAAGATCAAAAACACAATGTGTGAAACTGGAGCAGGTGATCACAGTGCGCGTGTGCATTTTATTCATAGACAGCATTGACACTGTCACTGTGACCTGTTTCCCAAAGCAATCCAAGCCCGTCCGAACTGCAGTTTGAAGTGGGGGGCGTCCGTAAAAACGAAGAGGAATGTGTTTTCAAGAACAGAGTACCAATTTAAAGTTTTATAAATAAGAGGTGCAGACTGTAAACAATTACTCTGGGTACATTTTTTGCTTTCAGACTGGCAGTGGGACAGTTGGCAGTCAGTCCCAAAGACTTCTTCAGTCCTTCGACCTAAATGGAAACGTCTCTGTGTGGCCATGAGCTACAAATCTAATTGTAGTTCACATGATCTCTATTTGTATATGTCTTTACTTTTAATTGGTACCACTGATGTAAAAATACTAGCTTCCTCTGGCAAATGCAGATATGATAACCAATCATTTCCTACATGTGCATAGAATGGAGTGTACGCACATCTAAGGAAGGAAAGGTTATGGTGTAGTTTGGATCTCAAAATCCTCATAAAATTGCTTGTGTTCAAACTTGTAGACTTTTTTCCTTCCTCTCTCAACCCTTGTGGGAAATGTGCCAACTGCAATCATGTCGTCTTCCTCTAAAACTGTAAGAAATGTCCACAGTAGTGGGGGCATGTTTGCTGCAGCAGTTTCAAGACATGAACGCGAGTTCTTTGTGTTTATTTGAGGATTACAAAGCATCTTTAAAGATGTTTCCTGCAAGCTTCTGTGTCAGAGTCTGTAGACGCTGTGCTTGTTAGCACAAAGAACATGGAACATGGCTTTGTATTATTGGCTGTAATAACTGGCTAATAAAGTAGTACCGATAACAACAGACATGGATGTTTCTTGCAGAGAGTGAAAAGTGAGGGACCCTTGAACACCCATGCCTTACTAAAATGTTTATTTAATCTTTAACATTGCAATATCATGAGTCAGCGATTAACTGGTGGTAGAGCTGCAATGATCAATCGACTAGTTGAGCTTAACAAAGTTAATCAACAACTGTTTTGATAATCAAATAATTATCTTGATTTTTCAAGCAAAATTATCAACCACTATTGCAGGCTCTTAAATGTCAGGATTTGCTGGTTTTCTTTGTAATTTCTGACAGTAAATAAAGGTTGTTGAGTATTTTTTTTTTTGATAATTTATAGAGTAATGATCAATAGATGATTAAATTAATCATTGCAGGTGCAGCTCTAAGGGTAACTTAAATTTTGCTTTAGGGTTTATTTGTGTCAGACAATTCAAATAATATCTCAAAAAACACACCAAGCCAACACAATATTATAAGTAACGAGAAAAGTCACCACTGACAAGCAGCTGAGTTCAATGACTTGTCACAAAACACGCGTGTCCATCACTTTTTAGTGAAACACGAGTATTTGTGGTCAACTACGCTACTTGCAGCACCTGTGGTTGTGTTGCTAGTGTTGTCAAATTGATGGAGATGCTCTCTCAGTCACCATAAATAACCATTAATAAAGAGACATATCATGCTGCGGACAAGCACTGACCAAAGCAAACAGAACGTAAAATCGATGATACCACTGAGCACTCTGGCCAAAAAGGTCACTGCTCTCATTATCATCCGTGTTGTCCCGTGTTGCTGCACTCTTCACCTGAGCAAGAACCTGTTTGCAAACTCATCCCCTTCCTGAGCGAAGCACTGAATAGAGGCCATTTTTTTACACCAGACTGCACTCGTTACACTAACAGCTGGTTGCCACATCACCATAAACGGGGCACGAGGAAGAGATCAGACACACGCAGCTGTTTGAAAAAAAAAATTATTGAAAATAAATGCACAAATGTTCTGCAAATCAATGCTGTGGATTAAAAGAGTTGACTTAAAATGCTGGACACGAGAACTGAGAGAATAGTTCAAAATTAGAATTTTAAAGAGGACCATTTAGAGCAAAATTTGTGTACTAAAAAAATAGATAAAAGAGGAAATAGAGGACAGATCAGACCGGCTGGAAAGAAAGGATTGTGGGAGTGCGACAGCGACGAAGACATTTTCACAGGTCAAAAAGTACATGGACTTTCACCTCTCACTGAGCATTCTCTTTCCGAGTAATAGCAGACAACAGAAATAGTTTACAACAGCTTAGTAATTAACTTCATGCAAAAAAGACAAAAAATGGGGATCCTGTCTGATGTGATAAAGTCTCTGGGGAACAACTAACTGCCTGGTGGACTTTGATAAGAGGGTTTATTTGGAAGCACAACGGTCCCTTAAAGGTTTTTCTTTCAGTTCAATGCCTTGCTGGCCACACTGAAACAAAACCCGGAATGGAAACCTGCTGAGCTGCATCTTTCTGATGAAATACACTACTGCATTTCTCACTCATAGAGGAAAAAAAACCCCACAAGTATTCACCAAAAAAAGTCAGCTTAAACTTAATCAACTACGCCTTGCGTCACAAGGATTAGAAATTTAAAAAAAAAAAAAAAAAAAAAATTGAAAACTTGGTTATAAAGTACCGACTAACACAAAGTTTCCATGAGTACAGTGAAATGAAATGAGATCAGTTTGCGGCAGTGTTTTTTTTTTAAGTAGTAAAACGCATTCCTTGTGTGTGCTGGCCAAACTGGATGTGTTAGTCTACGAAGGGGTCAGATAATAGAGGCGGTATGAAAATGGATGAGGGCGCAATGTTGCACAGACCTCAGAGAGCTCCTTCTCCAGCTCCACGGCCCGCTGCACGATGGGCCCCCGCACCGCGTACTCCACCTTCTTCACCGTGGGGTTCATGGTGTCGACGGTCAGCACCTTGGCACGGGGCGACACTCCATTCTCGCTCATTCTCTCTTTGGGGAGCCCGCACCGGGTCGCACTCACACTCGACAAGGCTCTGCCGGGAGAGGGGCACAGAGGAGGAGAGGTCAGTGACCGGACCCGAGGACCATCGCCGGTCAACCAGCCGCGGCTCAGAATCCCGACGTTTCGGGTTGACAGCAGCTGCATCCGCGCGGCTGCCATGTTGCACCCTTCGCTCGGCGAGCTGCGGAACGTTTGTGGAGCGGCGCGAAGCGACACCGGCGAAACTGCAGTTGTGCAAGTGGAGGCTCCTAAAAATACACCGCCTCCGTTTGCTCGGACCTTTGAACTGCGCAGATGGAGGCGCTTCGACTAAATTGCGATAATAATAATTACAAAAAAAAAAAAAAAAAGCCGTCTCTCCACCTCACTGCGTCCACCTACTCTCCGCTCTTTCACTTCAACATTTGGGCTTTTTTTTCGCCCCCCACGCACACATGGCAACAGTGAAACCATCCCACCCCTTTGTGTGACTTCATATCGGCCGTTATCCCACCCCTCAGAGACCGTTATCCAACGCACCGAGAGGGCTGTCACTCAGGCTCGGTTCTTGCGTTACGAGCCGGAGCAGTTCCGGCTGACGTGGCTCACAGGGATGCAGGATGCGCTCTGACCCGGCCTCACGTTTTCTCCCCGCTTCTCCAAGTGCACAGGGAGGAGACTGTGTACTTGGACAGCAAAACAGTCGGCAATGCTCCTCCTATCCCGACCCGGGACCCCTCACGGGTTTGAGGCCGCTGACTAAACTGGTAAATAAACAAACAAGCTGCCAGTAGTACCCGCAGTGGCCTCAGTGAAAAAGAATGAACATCCACTGGCACATGGTCAGTGTTTGTACTCGACGTTGTAGAAAGAGCCGAATGGTAGTAAAATAGTAGAAAAGCAACATTTTGACGTTTGAAGGGAGGAGTGTGAGAATGTATGAATGGGGGAGTGACGGTTTGAGTTTAATTTTTGCCCATCTGAATTACACCGGTTCAGGTTTTCCTTTAAAAATGGTTTGTCCTGTGTCTGTGACAGGACCCCCTCCCACTCAGGAGCTGGGCGTATGTACACAAAATGAGCATAAAGAGCAGTCTGTGATTAGACACAGTGGAGCTGGTAAGACTGATTCTGAGTTTGGCTTTCATTAAAAATAGAAATGCAAACATTTTAGTGTGCAGTTAAAAACAGCACAAACTATTGCAGCTTCCATTCCCCATTGTTGTCCCTGCCAACAACCAGTGCAATAGCACTATGTTCTGCACAATACTGTCAGTTTTGTTGCATATATAACTAGGAAGCACTCAGACGGTTCAGACCTCTGTCAAGGCCAAAAAACTCCCTCCAATTCACCCACACCGTTGTTTCTTTATGATTGTTTTTATTTCTCTTTATTATCAGTAGTGTGGGATGGGCTTATGGCAGAACTGAGAAAACTGCAAACTTGCAACTAACATTAAGATAACATTAATACGAAGCAGATGCTCTGTTGAGTGCCAACAGATTGCATATATATATCCAATTGTTGAAGATTCAGAGGAAAGAAGCCATTAGTGAAAACAAAGTTTTTCTTGAACAACTTTAAGCGTAAAGACATCAAAGAAGGTCACAGCAGCACCATAGTGCTTTGTAGTACATAAGAATTATACTGACTTTAGTTCAGTAATTTCTTGAACTTGACATGCCTGTGAAGGAAGTGTCTGATGGATGAATCGGCAAGTAGCTAAAACTAAAATACCTCCATACTAAAAAAAAAATATCTGCATTTTTCTAGTGAAAATGTGGATGCTGCATGCTGAAATGCATAAGAAAGTCCGCTGACACATGGTTCACGACTGTGATGTGCCCTCTGCACGATGTCAACATATAATACCTGTGGTACCACGGCGCATCAGGTTGCATCAGTTACAGAATGAGGCGCTGGCAGCTTTCAGTGGTTGTTGTCGTTATAACAGTTACAGACCTGAGACCTGAGTTATAGATGTGTTACATAAAAGACATTAAAGAACAAAGGTCACAGCAGTGCTGTAGTACAAATTTCAGGGGAAAAAAGGTTAACCATACTATAAAACAAATTCACAGATAAAGCTGAGGTGATAAAGTATTAAAAAAAAGTAGAAGTGGGAAAAACACTATGTTGTAGTGTCCTTGAAGAACTGAACATTTTGATAGTTCAGCTGATGAGCAGCAGCCACAATAATCATGCAACTTCTGCACAATGGAAAACCGGAAATGTTTTAGCAATGAAATGTTCAAAACAACACTGTTGTCTTTACATTAGCAAACAGAAAAATTTGAACAAAACACTCAAGAACTCAGAGACGACAAACTATAGTTGAGATTTAAACAAATGCAAACAAATAATCTCTTCATTGTTCTCTTCAAAGCAAAACGGTCCCACGTCAGCACTAAAAACAGCAGGCACTTAATTATCCCAGCGGTACATTTTCACATGATTCTCTACCATAAATAAAGTGGTCCTAATGACAATGATAACCACTGAATATTGAAGAGAGAGAAGTTGAAACACGATGGTGCGATGCTGATTTCTCTGCTGAACGCAAAAAAAGGCTCAGTGCAGTTTTCATATTTTAATCATGATTAAATTAATTTATAAATAAGAAACTAAACTGAGAATAGTGTTGATATGATAGTTTTTATGCCTGTAGATTTGTTTGCAGTCACCAAGTGAGATAACTGAAATCAAAATTAACCAGCTACTTAATGCGAATGTTAAAGCTAATTAATACAGCTCTTTACCTGTAATATGATTAACGTGTTAACAGGTCAGAGGTGGTGGCTTTACTGAGAATTAAGGCGTTCAGTTAAAACCCAGTGGCTGAAACTATGTCAGAGAGAGTCTGTGAGGCCACTGTGCGCAGCGCAAAGGTGGGCACAGACAGTGGGACGAGTAGGAACAGCTGGTGCACGGGTGTCTGATGTCCAAAGCTTTTGCACTCCTCTGTAACTAGGTAGCACTGTAGCGGGTGGTGGGAGAAGCCAAGGACAAAGTCTTCAGTGTCGCCTCCCTGCGCCCTGTCCTCTGCGGAGACACACTCCTCCTGGGTGAAGTAGTGTGTCATGCTGAAGATGTAGAAGAGCTTTAGAAGCTCCCAGCAGCGGGCCCGGGAGGGTAACGGAGGGTCGTTAGGGAAATGGGTTGTCCGGACGCAGGAGACGGACCGGCGGGTTTCACGGTTGATGAGTAGCAGTGCCAGCACATCGGGGCGAAGCGATACGGATGCTGGCAAACAACGTTCTCCAACAGCCAGGCAGTCTCTCAGGGCCTCCAACAGGGGCGTCCAAAAAGGCACTACCAGCCCACTCTCAGCTCTGTGCAAGGAGGGAGTGGGGCCGCACAGCACGCACACATCAGCCCCAGGCAGCAGCTGGAAGCGGAGCAGCCGGTGGGCCACAGTGGGGCTGCCCTGGGGAAGAAAAACTGGGTAATCGCAAGAGGCTGATCCGGACGCTGAGAGGAAGCGCATCAGGGCAGAGAGCAGCACCACTTCCTGAGGGGCCAGGCGCCACCACTTCTCGGTCGCAGCAGCTATCCAGCCGTGCACGATGAGGCAGCCAAACTCACTGTCCGCAGACTGAGCAAAGCCATCCACGGCCTCCTGGAGGAGAGCCGGGTTAGGGGGCAGCAGCGAATCAGCACAGTGTGTCAGGTTACCCAGGAAGCCCTCCTGCCTATCCTCCAGCAGCTGATCGATGAGGCCGAAGCAGGAGCGCAGGTCCTTCTTCAGCCTCTCAACGTTCCTGACGCTGACCAGCTCGTCCTGCCCCAGCACCAGCACCATGCAGCTCCACACATTCTCCAAGAGGCGCTGCAGACGCACCTCCTCCTGCTCACTGCTGCCTGCACCTCCTCGGCCCCCTGCGGTCACAACGATGAGCATCAAGCTGTCCTGGAAGACTCTCCACACCACCTTACCACCATCTTCAGTCGCACAGTGGGACAGCACTACGCCCTGACCGCCCCCAAACATGTGGGCTCCATTCAGAGAACCGATGACAGAGAAGGGCAGCTGTCTGGAGGCCCCTCTTGTGAAAAGAGGGACCCCACTGGAGGCTGTGAGGCACAGGAGCTGCGTTGACCCCTCCTGGACCATCATGGTGGCGAGAAACTAGCTGTTGTATAAGCAGCCAACCGCTATGTTTCCTGTTAAAGCTGATTATTAAGCCAGTCAGCAAAAAGCCCTCATTGAAGTGACTGTGTTGTGACGATAATTAACTTAAACCAGCGAAATCCTGTCACCGAAAGTCAATATCTTAGCACGCAGTTAGCATCATGCTAGCATTTAACTCATTTTCTCGTAAGCGGCTAAACCGTGCAGGCCAGACGACATGAGACATAAACATCATGCTAACACAAGCTAACACACGCTAACACATCCGTCGCAGCTGGACTTCACGCGCGTTCTCGCGTTTTTGCGCCCTCAACGTGTTTAACGCGCTATCGAAACAAAACAGGTTACCGTCGTTTCCACAGCAACGCTGTCCCATGATTCATTTCTCAAACCGGCTTCACTCGGATGGCGAAACAGGACCGACCTCGGGTCAGTTCCCGGAGTTCAAGGAAGCGCTCACTTCTCGCGAGAGTTGAACCGATGGCTCTGTGACGGTCGTGTTTCGGGTTGATTGTTTGACTGATCGCTCCTACCAGCTAACAACACCAACAACGACAATAATACTAATAATAATGTAATATGCTTTACAATTGGAAAAAATCTAGTGCTACAAGATAAAAGAAAAGTGTAAAAAGCAAATAGAAAGAACTGATATAAAACATATTATGTAGCATCAAAGAGTTTAAATTAAAATATGGAATGTTTTAAGTAGAGATGCGACTTCTGTTCGCTGGAAAACTGGAAAGTTTTAGCAGTTCAAAACAACACTGTTGTCATCACACCAACAGTCAGAAAAATGTGAACAAAATACTCAACAACAAACTATATTTGAGATTTAAACAAATGCAGTTAATTTCTTCATTGTTCTCTTCAAAACCAAACGGTCCAACATGTCAGCACAACAAAGAGCAGGCACTTATTTATCCCAGTGGTACATTTTCACGTGATTCCCTTCCATAAATAAAGTGCAATGATAATGGCAACCAGATAATCAGTCACCACTGAATATTGAAAATAAAGAAGTTGCAGCACAACTGTGTAAGGCTGACTTCTCTGTTGAATGCAAAGCAAGGATCAAATCAATACCCTTTAGAAGTTGTGTCAATCATGTCCATTTATTTAATCACCTTTTACCCATGCCACATGCATAAACTTTCAACTTATCTTCAGCTGTTAATTCTTATGTAAAGTACAATTTAGAAAGCAGTGCTTAATTGTAAGAGTGTATTTTACATTGTTGTATTTTTGCTCTGACTCATGAAAAATAGAAACACAACCATTTGGTCATAATTCCCCATGACCCAATATGATCAACAAATGTTTCATTGTCACACTGGCTGGTCAAACTAATTTAGTTCCTTCCATTAACAGTTCTTGATGGTATGTTTATTTTTCCCCTCTCATTTTTGTAATCAAGCATGTACGAACACGTGACAGTCACAGCTAACTCCTGCATTTCCTCCAGTTTGTGATCTAAACAACAGCAGTTTCTATAAATATTGGTGGAATGCACTGAAACACTTGTGACAGCACTGACTCAGCAGGCTTTCACAAGCAGCTATGTCAGATAATGATTTAGAGCCAGAACTGGAGTAGAAAAAATTAATTAAAAAAAAAAGAAAGCAAGCAAGCCAGTCAATAAAACACTGGAATAGTAAAGAATGTTTTCTTTTATTAATTAAATACAAAAAAAGTCCAGAACAATGATGACTAAATAGAACAATAGAAAAGGCACAAATATTAATATATAGTTGAAAAACATACTGTGCCATGAAAAATAAACCTGTCTCATTTCTTCTACTGTGGCTGAAGATAGATGGTCATCTTCCTGATGTGATTCCACTGTGTTTTACACTCAGAGATCCCCTGGCAGTATAATGGCTGGGCATGAGGAGCAGTGATGAGGTCAACTTTTCCCTGTAGCATCAAAATGAAGGCCTGCAAAACAGGAAAATACAGACACAAGTAAAATAAATGAGAATTTCAATAAACTAAAATGGGTTTGTTTTTGAAAATAAGCTTTATAGGTGTCAACTTTCTTTAGGACAAGACAAGTAAAGTTTTTATTTAAGTAAATTAAGTATAGTTTTTGTTCAAAAAAAGTTAGAATATGTTTGTTTGAGTAGTACAGTTGCATCATGATTTCCCGAAGGTATAGTAAAGGCATTTTTAAATGTGCCAAATGTAAAGAAAGGGGCTATTCTTAATTTTCTTAAAAAATTGTGATGATCTCAATATTTTTACCGCAATTTTAAGGTAACACCTTTTGTTTTGTAATTTACATATGAGTATGTTATATTGCCTCTTGGACACAGTCACTATGTGGCCTGCTAACTTATGTTTTTTTGTATTTTTAAGGAGAAATATTATGTTGTGGAGGTCTTCTTAGAAGTTTGTTTCTTTCATAGTGAAAACTGATGACCACAGAAAACCAACATTTTTTTTTTTTTTTTACTTTTTTTAAAAACTCACTTTTCACATTAAATGTAATTAATTATAGTGAATGGGTTTCATTTCACAGGAAACACAAACTTTTAAGGAGGAACAGAAGGGAGAAATTGTCCAACACATTGTAAATATTTTAAAAAGTACTTTAACTACAGACATTGCTGTATGTAGAGCAGGCTTGAGTGTTTGAATGGGTCACCAGTGTGGCGGACTGACCAATGAGCACAGTAGTTTCACAAGAAGGAGCAGACTTTCTGCGGCCTGAAAGGGTTGGTGCTGGAAGACACGCCGGTGAGCAGAGGGTCCTGCAGAGCGTTCTGCATGCAAAACTGCTGAAGGTCTGCTGCTGCCTGCGAGACCTGGAGACACAAAGGGAATAAAATGTAAACCAATGACATGGTTATCTAGGGTTATCTATATAGACAGGTCAAAGGGGAGCTCCACTAATTTTACACAGTACTCAGTCAGGTAAAATCGCTGTGAAATGTCTACTGTAGATCTCATGGAAGCTTTTCAATAGTTTATAATATAACCATGACGATACAATCAGAGAGGGCACTGAAGTGCATAGTCCAATTTGCAGGCTTCACACTTATTTTATAAGTTTGTTTGACAAAACTTCATTAACTCTTGCACGTTTTGCTTTCAGGTGACCCGATTTGATGAAAATGCTGGTTTAAAGTTTCTATAATAGTTTAGAAAACTTTCAACTCCATTTAAAATGACCTTAAAGTGGAACTATTGAATGTACTACCTCCCAAATGTCGTGCTGCCTCCATTAAAGGGAGTGCGCCTCTGCTGTTTCACTGTTTACAGCTGATCGCGAGTTTTACTTTATTTCACCGACTTTGGCTGTTGTCGTCCTCATAGATTGATATAGACTAATCCCCCCCGTGTTCCAGACGTGTTTAGATACTTCCCCTTCGGTTTACGCAACACCCTGCCTGGCCTGTGAACCAGGGGCTACGCGGCGCTGCTAGCCTCGTTAGCACTCAGGGGTAGCGCTGGAGATTTCCCGCTGGCTATCCGCCACAAACACAAGAAACACGATTACCTTCACTCTGTTTATGCTCGCCTCGAACCGCAGCTGCTGTACGACTTTTTTCATGGCTACAATATTTGACGAGCCCGACATTCTCGATGTGTTCTTCGCAGAAAGGCGCACGGCGAACAGGGGCTGGGCTTCTGGTCTGGATGCTGCCTAAGACAAAAGCAGAGATGACATCCGGATTCCGCTCGGTCGCTCCCATGTTAAACACTAGGGGGCGCCGTATTAGAGACAAAATGAGACTTGGTTTAAAAAGATCTTTATTGTGCTCTTACGTCATCGTTGTCAATCTAACGTCGATTACATGCTTCGGGTAAAATTATCTTTCATAATATGTAAACATTTAATAAAGTGTAAACTAAGCCTTTCAACATAATCCACTTGCAAAAATATTTCTAACTTAAATATGTTGATCCCTACTTGTTATTCTTTAAATATAGCTTAACATATGATTTTTGTTGGTGTTGGGTCACTTATAAAGAAGAAATTAACAGTGTGAGAATCAATAAAGTGCGTTCTTGTTTGATAAGCTTTGGTGCATGTCTATCTCCATAACAGGACCACCGAAAACATTTAGTGTTCATCACTGATGATTTAATTCAGTCAAAAGTTGTTGCTCTTGTCCCCTGTGAAATCACACACACACGCACACAGTGTTCTTCAAGTGAGGCTGTTCTCATCTTCATCCAAAGAGAAGATACTCAAGTCCCCACATTGAACTTTGTTTTTGGACTTGAAACAAGTGTCTCCAGTTTCAATGCTGCTTGACTCTTGCCAGCATCCTCGATTTGAATATCTGAAGGAACTACAATTTAAAAAAAAAAAAAAAAAAGGAAAAATGTATCAATAGTCATGTCATGGCACCAACATTACCAGCAACTACATCTGATCCTCGCTCCGATAAAGTAAACGCAATGGATTTGTGATACTTGGAATGTTACAATTTGATATCATAGACCAGTTTTAAGCATTCTCACTAAAATAACCCTGTGCAAATTAATTCCTAGCATTAAACTCATTTCATGGAAGAACAATGGCAAACGTATTTAAGTGGCTGTGTAGTACCTGCTGTCTGGTATCAGCCGGAGTGTTCGGTAAAGTTCAGTAGTGGATGGCACACTAGCACTATGTGTAGGTTTAGGAGTGGAAAACGTAGCATAGTTTGAAGAATTGGCCAGCTGAGTGTCTGTGGAAAATGTCCTAATTTCCGGCTCACTTCCTGAAATACAGAGGATAACTTAGTCAAAGTTAATTATAAACACTTTCTTGTAATGTAATAACATATTTCACTTATATTTATAATCTCTGGGCTCATGTCGGACAACATGTATGGAGCCATTTCACGATTTTTTTTCTTTTAATGTTTTAAAACAATTCCAATACCTTCGATGTACAGCTGACATTATATGCTGGGATTTTGCCTTTTTTTTCACACCGCAGCGCGGAGAGAAAAGGTTTTGACTTAAGGTTGACTAAAATGTACTGACATTTTGTTGACTATACCTAGACTAAAAATCTAATTAAAGTGATTGAAACTAATAAGTATTTTCATCTGAAGACAAGTTTAAATCACAGGCAAGTCCTTTGACTTGAAGAAATTGTTTTTATTTTCTCATTTAAAAATAAAAGGAAATGTGTATGTTTTGCAGTTTGAAAAGTTGAAAATCTCCCTGCCTTCCTCTTAAGCAAATTCTTTACTTTTATGAAGAAAAGATCAGGAAAAAATATATTATTTTGTCTAAGGAATAATGAAATGGGCAATTTTCCCTTTCTAATTACTTGGTAAAAAAAAAGAGAGAGAGAGAGAGAGAGGGAAAACCTTGAAATAGTGAACCAGCAATATTTAGTAAACGGTATTGTTCCTCTCAGGTTTCAGCACTGTTAGTCACATGAAATTACAGCATACTCTGCTGATCCTAGTGTATTTTTCTGATAAATCCTACATCATGTTGTCATGACACCAGACCCACTTTCTGACACAAGTCATACTCAACCTGCTGCCTGTTATGACAGAAACTATCCTGTTGGTGAGGATAACATCAATGTATTTAGAGAATTTATTCGAGAAAAAATGTGTGTACTTACTTATTGATAAGGCACTTTGGCCGTCAGATGAAGAACATCTCCGGTCTGTAAATGGAGTCATGTTCAAAAACTGATTCTTGAGCCAAGCAGCACGGTCCTCCTGAAAGGCCTTTTTCTGTGGAACATAATAAAGATTCAAAGGAATGTACTGCAATCAAAACACCCACAACATGCGTCGAATATAAATTTGGTACTACATAAAAAGGAGAGTACTTCTCGCCCCAGGCGAATAGCAGCCTCTGTGAAGTTATTTCTCTCCCTCTCAAAGTTTCTCTTCTGTGCCTCAAAAAGCCTCCATTCCTCTTTGAGCCGCTCCTTCTCCTCCAGCGTGTAGCAGTCGTGAAGGAGAGCTGCCGTCTCCTCATCAAATGAGGAGTTGAGTTGTTGCTGCACGAGTAGAATCGGACACATCGTTACCACTTCAAAACAAATCCTAACTCGGAATTTAAAACTGAAACTCACTAATGTGGAACAGACAAAGGCTCACTTATCTTAAGTGAAATTGGTATTGACCTTATTTATATATCCATTATTGTGAATCATGGATGCAGCTTTCAGTCACTGAGCAGGACTTTTCTACAGTAATGGTACAAATATTCTCTTTCCTCGGGCGATTTGCGAACACCAACTGTCAACGCTGCATTTCAAACAAGATAATATAATCATGCTTCTGCTCTCTGCTATCAGGTATGAGAGGATGATCTGAAGAAGTAGTTCCAGATAATGTGGACTAGCATTTAGCTAATTCTCAACTCCATTGCTGCAGTGAAGTGAAACAACAAACAAGAAAACAACTGAAAAGTTGGAACATCATCAGTATTTCCACAGTAATAAGGTATGACACATTTTGTTAAAAGCAGCAAGTGAGTTAACTTTTCTTCTCTAAAGCAGAAATAGAGTCTCCAAGTCTACTATCACCAGTCCTGGGTTTTAGTGTCAATGTCCCGAGAAATACAAATGACTCAGTACTCATATGGCAGAGGAGTGGGGTTTTGCAGCTACACAAGCTGCAATACTGTGGCAAGTAAAGTGAGGTAATAGTTTTATTAATCTTAACAAGGTGTTTTGTAATGACGGATGTATCTCAACTCTAAATTTGGATGTGACTTTTCCTGTGTTGGCTTTTCGTCAGAAAAATTAATACAGCATTTAAATTTTTTAAGCCCTGTTATTTTAAATTCCTCATCTGTAAGTTGACGATGGAAACCATACAGTTTACCCCAGGGACATTTTCATTTTGTACTGTGAGCATGGTAAGACTGTTTGAAAGCAAAGATTTTGCTTAGTTTCATCTGGCTGTTAGTATAACACCAAAAAGCACCACAGCTCTGGAGCTGAAAGAAAGTTAAAGAAAATGCCAGTTACGGCAGTTAAAGTTTTGCTAAATACGCTGCTGAACTGAAATGTAAATTACATTAGAAAAGACTGCTGTTGTCCACCAGTCAACATGGTTAGCCACTGTTACCACTACTTCTGCCATTACACCAAAAGCAACACCCATGGTCATTTCTACAGTAGCGCTCCTGAGAATAAGGTGGCTACAACTCAAAAAGCAGACCTCTTGTCTGATAATCAGGCAGGAGCTGACCTGGAGGAGCTGTTGCTGTGCATGAATGAACTCCTTGCACTGCTGCACTTCACGCCTCATCTGCTCCATCTCATCCTCATGGGTTTCCCTTGGTATCACATCTTTTTTGGCCTCCAGCTGGTTCTGCGTTTGGGAAGCTTAGCAAACAAAAATACAGGGGCAGCTGACAATCTTAATTTCCCTTCCAGGCATACGGTAAGTAAAGTTAGTATGAGGTAACTTTTAATTAAGTCATACTAAGTTTCACTGTCCAAAAAGTGCTACAGCTCAAAACATTTTAGCATCAAAAGCATCAGTTAGTTATTGGATATTTAGCACCTTGGCTGTCTAACTTCTCCATGTGGTTTCTCAGTTTCCTCCACTGCTGACGGATGCTGTTGGTGAGCTGCTCCCGAGCATGCTCACATGACTGGTCCAGAGCTTCCCTGCTACAGTCTCCCATCTTCTCCTCTCCATCTGACTCCACCTGAGCAGATCAAAAACAAAGAGCACGAATTTTAAATATTAAAAAACTCCTCTTCTGCATGCAAACGTTTCTCTCTGGCATCTCTGCAACCATTAAAAAAAACATTTACTAAGTTTTTTTTTTTTTTATTCACTTGTACCACGAGTAGAAAACATTATACAAACACCTGTTCGTGACTGTCATCTGCAGTGGCTCCTCTGGCTGAGGCCTGGCACGAGCTCAGAATGTGAATCATCTCCTTCTTCATCTGCTGGAGGACTTTCTTCAGCTCAGCATTCTCCAGCATCAAGGATTTCTGGCTCGTCTCGTAGTCACTGAGCAACGACTTGTACATCTCGCCTTCATGGCTGCAGAAAGAAATTTCCAAATCCTGTACAGCTGTCTGACTGATACCAGCGGAGTTAATAAATTATAGTCAACAAGTGACAAGATTGCTCCTCGATACCTGGCTGTTGCTTTTGCAGTTTTCCAATGGCTCCTTTTTCCATCTGCCCGACCCAGGCAATTCAGTACATCAATAGCTAGTTGAAACAGAAGTTATTTTCTGATGAAATTCCAAAACAAAGAGTAGTGTGTATAGATTTCTGATGCAGACCAGCATATATACCTAGTTTCTTATCCTTTCTGTCGACCAGCAGCTGGCTGAGGCGCTCCTTGAGCTTGGCAGCTTCTCTCTCTTTTCTCTTCGCATCATGACTGTACTGAGAGGCACGACTGGCAATGATGTTCTGGAGCTTCTGAACCTGACCCAGAATTGAGACTTTTGAACGCTTATCCATGCTGTAAAATGCTTGTGCATTTTGTGAACTCAAAAGTATGACTTGCAAATTAAAATATAAAACTACCTCATCTTTTTCTGTTTTTAAGCAGCTCTGCAAGGTCTTAATTTTTAGGTGTAGCTGCCGCTCTGTCTCGTGTAGACCGGATTTCTCCCTTATGGACAGTTCCAACTGATCCTGGGTTGAAAATACAGGTAACTTTCATTATGAGCATCAGGACACGGCAGTGATCAGGGGTACAGGTCAAATACAGGAGAAAGTCTTGTAAACTAAGCTGCTCTTTGCTCTACTCCCACCTCTGCATTTTTACTGTGATACAAATAACCTTGAATTCTTTGCCACTACATTTAGATAGCAGATGTATTTTTAGCATAGCGAGCAGACACAACTGTTGAGATAAGTGAATATAACCATCATTGTACTCTTCAAACTCATGGTAGTACCAACAGAATCATACTAGCATGTTTGCCTTTGTTTTGTTTTTGTATTGTGGCGTTCAATTATAACAGGAATTGTATGTTTATTTACTGCCCTCTAGTGGTCAACAATCCATAACTGCACTTAGACAGATAATACTGGTGGATTGTGGGTACTTGGAGCTGAATGCAGGTATTCGTGCCTTGAGTCTGGAATTGTTCGTCTGCATGTGTTCCAAGGAGCTGGATTTCTTCAGGTGCTCTTTCTCAAGCTCCTCTAAAGTGCACATGTTGCGTCGGTGAATCTGGAGCAGCTCATATATGGCATTCAGAGCCGGCACCGTGTTCAGGCCAGCACTCCCTGGTGAGCTGGCCTCAATACATGGGGAGGACAAGCTCAGTGAGGCGAGCTCCTGTTAAATCAGAAAGACACATCATTGTTGGAGTAATCTCTAGATAATAATAGCAATAATTAGCATTTAACATGGGGACTCAAGTTCACATCTAATGTGAAGGCTGCAACTAAGTTATAGCATTCTATTTATAAACAATAACTTAACCACAACACTTCCATACCTGATTAATGTATGAAATGCATTGTGGAATATTATCCTCTGTGCAAAAGGCACTAATTACACTGTAGGAGCTCTTGGACAAGGGCAAAGAGGAGTACATTGACACAAAGTTGTTCTGTCTTGAGGGAGACATTGTCACATGCGATATGCTGGAGATCTCATAGTTTCCTAAAACAGATAACACAGAAAGAGGGAAATAATGTAAGTTACACATTACATCAGCTGTACATTACCGCTGAAAATACTGAATTAGGTCCCTGCTCCGAAATGAGAACAAAAATATGGGTCACCTCAAGCAGATTCTTAAAAAAAAAAAAAAAAAGAAGCATAACTACATTCCTGAAATAATCAAACACAGCCATTGGCAGAGACATTTACCCATAGACGTCCCGACTGGCAAAGTTGTCCACCACTCTCCCATATCATCAACACATCAGGACACGAGAATGTGAGGTCATGAGTTATCAGCCCAGGAGGTGGATTTAACAGCCAGGCAGTGGATTTGAGGCGTCTACTGGAGCTGGGCCCTGCAAAGACGAATCAAGCCATGAGTCAGACCAGCATCAGATAATCTGGGCTGCAGCTTCACCCACACAGGATTAACCGTCTGATGTTTGCCAGTAGGGGCTACACTGACTGGGGTTTAAATGGACCCTCTTATTGGCGGCTGACAACTAAATCCCAGGGTAGTGAGATGATCTCACTCTAAAACCAGAAGATTTATAAGCACAAAAAAATGAGACAACTCTATTACAGAGGCTAAACCTGAGAGCTTCGTGCATATGTTTGACTCTTGTGCCCTCAGGTCAATATCATGATCGTGCCAGTTCCCTGGTGAAACAAGCTGGACCGGATACCTTCTCTTACCACTCCCATAACTCTACAAATTCTCCAACCTGACGTCTGACGAGCACATTATGTTGCTGCACAAAGTAAAAGCATGTAGGCGAGGAGCGCTTATCTAACAAGCCAGGGCACACGCTGCGTTTATCTGAAGGTATACTGAGGCTGAGATAAGTCAACATGCCTCGGTTAAACGGAAGAGCTGTGGCCACGAATAGAGAGCTATAAATTAGCTAGGTGTACGTAACTAAAATAGTTTTGTTTTTTTAAGTTAGCTGGTTCGCTACACACTTGTTAGCCATGTTTTTTTCCCCATGTTTTTTTTTTAATTAACGTGGCAAAATTGTCGTAGCTTCATTAACTAAATTAATTTGTCAAATTACTGGAGGTGGCAAAACTATTACACTAAAGCTAGTGCAATATTCCGTCGTTTGTAAGGGAAGGTTTGTAGTAAATAGAGACGTTACACCCGAATTTACCAACAATGTCACTTCACTGTTTGCTAACCTGGAGTGTAGCTTCATGCTAAGTCAAACATGCTCACGGGTACAGCGTGGAACAGGTCAACCCAATCCGGTAGGTGTCAAGTGCTTCGGTGTTGACGAAACTAGGACAGAAACGCTCCTTCGTACAAAAAAAAACAGCGACCGTCTCGCCGACTTTAGTTGCAACCTAGTTTTCAGCTAAAAAGAGGCGAAAACTTGACGTATAATTGATGTCCGTCGGACAGCGGTGTCCCGACAGCAGGTACGCTCAGACAGCCGCTGCAGTTTTTTTTTTTGTTTTTAAGTCCACTTGTCCGACAGCGTCACTCTAAGCGTCACTGTTATTGGAGGAAGCGTCGCCAAGCAACCAGCATCTGAGCCGCCCATTGGATGTGAGCATGCGCAGCAGACGATTATGCAAATAAACGCTGTCACGGGCCTCAAAGCACTGGAACACCGACACCTCCCTGGCAGCAGCACGAACGCGACTCAAACAGCAGATTATCGTGGAAAAGTTAAACTATTATAATTTTAACTGTATTAGGATAAATATGTTCATATTTTTCACATAGTGGGAACGGTTCTGCCTCCGTTCTTTTTCACACTGTACACTGCAGACTATAGCCACGTTTTTACTGCCTGCCATCTGCAAAAATTCTCTGACCACTCTTCTATCGTCGACCTCATCACAGGTGGGGACGACAAAAATCCTAATCCAGGATTTTGTGGACTGGTGTCAGTGGAATCACCTCCAGATCAATGCTGGGAAAAGGAAAGAACCTTGGTGGACTTCCACAGGTGCTCCTACTCCCCTCTAACACCAGTGAACATTCAGGGAGGGGACATTGAGACATTGAGGACATTGAGGTTTATTGTTCACCTGAACAATAAACTGGACTGGACTCAAAACACCAGAGCACTTTATAAGAAGGGTCAGAGCAGACTCTATTTGCTCAGGAGACTGAGGTGCTTGGGAGTGCGGGGGCCACTTCTCAAGACTTCCTTTGACAGTGTCGTGACTTCAGCCATTTTTCATTTTGTGGTCTGCTGGGGGAGCAGAATCACAGCAGCTGACAGGAATAGGCTTGATAGACTGATCAGGAAGGCCAGCTCTGTACTGGGATGCCCTCTTCAACTTGTGGAGGTTGTGGGAGGGAGAAGAATGACAGCTATACTGTTATCCATGATGGCCAATGACTCCCACCCTCTGCAACACACAATCACTGAGCTGCAGAGCACATTCAGTGAAAGACTGATCCATCAAAAGTGTGTGAAAGAGAGCTATTGCCGGTCATTTCTTCCTGCAGCAGATAGACTATATAACCAGCACTGCTCGCCATAAACACTGCACAAACTCATACACAATACATACACAACAATATTCAGTATATATCTGTATATATTGATCATTTCTGTGTATATTTTGTATATATTGATGACATTATTTATAGTTATCACTGTGCGGTATGCTCTTGTTATTTATATACGCTGTGCTGCTGTAATATTCAAATTTCCCCACTGTGGGATGAATACAGGAACTATCGCATCTTATCTCTTTTCTTATATCATGATAAATGAAATCAAGCCTTTCTAGCTTATCCAGTTACCCTGACATATATTATTTTGAGATTATTTTCAATTTTAGAATATATTGTTAAATAACACTCAAAAAATCACAATATTTTAATTTGGGGGGGGGGGTTAACTTTTTGAGCAATAGGCCATAACTATCAAAATTCATAATTGTCCGTGGAAGGCGTTTAAACTGAAGATGAATATAGCTTATCGGGATAGACTACACAATGAAATCAGAAAACGTCCAACAAAGGACAAATAGTACAAAGGTGCAAAAATAATAATGCACGGAACCACAAACACATGTCTTTGTTGTTGGATTTTAATAAATAAGTCTTTAAGTAGATCTAGATAGATAAATGCTTCTCTCCATTACTTTTGAACGCTTCGCCAGACTGCGGAGGAACTGGTAACTTGTGCACATACGTGATGAAAAACATAACCAGCCCATCTGAGCAGTGAAGTTTTGATTTCAAAAAGTAGTGTTCAACAAGTCAAGTAACAGAAACAAGTTAAAGCCATTCTATTCTCATCACCTATGATTATAACTAGAAACCCCATGTCATCAGCCAGGACTCTTCATCCAAAGCAGCAGCAGGAGGCCGGCTCTCGGTCAGTCTGGTATCGCCCAGAGTCGGGCTGGTCCCCGCACTCGGCTATGAAGGCCTGAAGCTGTGACACTGGCACCTTGTCTTGCTCGTGATGCTGGAAAAGAACCAGTGTTTAGTGTGAGGGCACGCAGTGATGATTAAAACAATGATGGTGACCTCTCTGGTCCACACTATTATCTAAAAATATTTCCCCGTCTTTGAATGCGGGTAAGTTGGACTGACCTTGATGGTCTCATACGTGTCGGTAATGACAGCGATGAACAGGCTGAGCACCATGTAGATGAAGAGTGAGATGAAGGAGTAAAGGTAAAGTCTGCTGAACAGCCACACCATGTAGCTCTTGTCCCGCATGTTCAGGAAGGTGGCGTACATGTCGTCCCCATTGATGAGGGAGAAGAGGCACTCAGTCACTTTGTCAAGTGTTCGGAACTGGGAACAAAAAATGTCTGTTTTTTTTTGTGTGATATTTTAGTTTCAGTCTTATCAGAAAATAACTTCTTTGTATTTAATAAAGCTCATGATAGTAATCCTCATACTTTGTCATGATAAGGCCCGAGGACGATCCAACCACAGAAACAATAGCCCAGGTACATCATGGCTGCACAGCAGCAGAATCGAACCACGTTCGGGAACGCCGCCCTAAGGGTCAAGATTAATATCTAGAAAAAGGTTTAGATTAAGATTTTCAAGATATGGATTTGCCTCTCCTAAAATATTGGCTGAAGCCTTCAGATTGGTGTCAAGTTCTCACATTGTACTTCTTGAAGAAACCAAGATAGCGAATCACTCCAACCCACACGAGCATTGTGGCTGTTCCCAGTAAGATACTGCACACATCATAGTTTGTCAGGTACTGCGAGGGGAAATGAGATATCAAACTAGTCATTTTTGAAGAAGATGCTCCAGAGACCCTCAACCAGTAATGCTCAATGAAGAACAAACCTTCGTTTGTATTCCAATTTTGAGCGCTGACCCGGCGATGGTCAGCGTGTCGCTCACAATGATGAGGATATACCAGCCGTTCACAAACTCCATGCGGTCTGACCAAGTCACAATTTTATTGAAGTAGGCATGGAAGAATATGTTGAACTCCTGCACAAGAAATTCTTACTGTAAAACACATCAATTACACCAAAACAACATTTGTTGCTCACATTTTGAAATGAAACGGACCTCAAAAGGGCAGTTATGTACACCAAGGTCGCCGCAATGCAGCTACCTTACACATTTTGGATTGTGCAAAGATATAAATGACTAAAATTAAACACCTAAAAATTCACAAAAATACTGAATTCCATTTTTAAAGCCTTAAATGAAAAGTTTTAAAAATTTAAATACATTAAATCTAAAAAGAGTGAAACATGAATGAAAGACCTTTTATTTATTTAATTATTTTTACCTCTGCTAAGGAGATCATGTTTTTGGTTCCATTTTGTTCGCCTTTTAGCAGCCCACCATCCACAGTTTTCCTTTGTGAGTTCCTTTTGGCAGTTGCCTAAACTGTCTAAATTTTGGACTTCCAAAAAATCTTAAAAAATCCCAAAATTCCTATTCGTTAACACTGTGCAAAATTTTAAATGTCAGCCAAAACGCAACCAATTTTCTTCAAATTTACACCATATATGAATAATGTTAAGATTTAATTTCATAAATATCTAAATAAGTTTGACTTTTGATCAAATGTCAAAAGTCACAACAGGTAATTTTGTAACCAGAGGGCTGAAATCTTCCGAACTTCTACTAAGGAATCTATCCGGCTAGCTTTTTCATATTGGGAAAAAATGATGAATGAAATGGCAGCAATTTTTTAAAAAAATACTAACTTTCTCAATACACAGATACTGTATTTGAGAAAACTAAATTTAAAGGATGTGGAAAAAAGCTCTCCATCAAAAAAGAAAAGACAATAAAAAGGACTCGTAATCTGTATTTTTTCTTTTTTAATTTTTCTATTTTTTTTCTCTGCTCGTCGGAGATGAGTTCAAGATGAAGAAGCCCCTCCTCATATATCCTGTTTTCCTTTTGTAAATCTACTTCCGCCCATTGTCAGGCAGGTGTCTGAGACAAAAGAGGGGTTGCTGGGACTTAGTGGAGGTATGCGCTCTCTGAGTGCTCTTGTTCTATGCTGTTAACCTCATGTGAACTGATAAGCCCCTCAGGGCACCTCAGTCCTGCATTTGTTGCTGGTTAGCATACTATGTTTAGTGCAAATCAAAATATTTATTACTGAATGAATGGCCCAAAGGTTTAACTGTAACAGCAGCTCAAAGTTTCAAAAAATCAGAGTGTAACCCATTCACTTGCTCCTCATTCACTTACAAACTGCAGCTGGATGCCGTTGACGACAGATCGGATGCAGAGGACGAGAGAAGCGAGGCAGGCGAGGATGACCGTGGAATCAAACAACAGAAGGAGATAGTCGTTTTTATCAGCTAGAAATCAGAGACAGGTGCAGAATGAGTTCCCAGAGCGCCAACTGCTGATCTCTTAAGCAATATCAACTCTTTGACAAACTTACAGGTGCCCTCCACGTTCCAGTCTCTGCATTCATAAATCCTTGCATCGTTTTCCACACTGACCGTTATCTTTCCACTGTGTGCGCGGTTGTCAAACACAATCTGAGCAACAAAGACAGACAAGTTAGAGTCACATGATATGTCAGTATGCATGTTTTCATCTGTCAAAATGTCCAAGAGGTGGTTTTTAACCCACCAGTATGTGGAAGTCATAGCAGTCTGGTAGCTCATGGTGGCGCACAGTCTGGAGATTGATGGTTTTCAGAGTAAGAGTGATGCTCACTGATAGCAGCCTGGACACACAAGCGTACATTGGCAGGCAGCACTATTTCATCACACGGCACGACACCAGTAGTTCTGTTCACTCACCTTTTGAAATCTAAGGAGAGGTTGAGGAGTGGCAGCAGCAAAGTGCTGGAATTAAACAGCTGCATGGGATATATGGAAATACAGTCTGTGAGGAGGGCAATATAAAGCAGCTAGATTAGTGAATCTCTGGAGGAATTATTCAGCATTCATTTCTCTGATCACACAGTACGAACTTCCTCTTTTCATGGAGTCACGCAAATCAACATTATGACTATTTTCCATTCAACCCATGAATCATCCACCATAAAAGCATCTAACACACCTCAAAAAAGCGGATACACTACATGCAAGGTGTAGTATTGATACAAGGTGGAACTTGAATACACAGTTTTACAGTTATTAATAATAACTGTATTGGATGTATTTTTAGATATACCTTTAACAGTATGTGGATCAATGTCAAAAGTCTCATTTCCAGGATCAATACTGCTGTTTTTGTAAAACTCTTGGCACACATTCAGAGGGGTGTATTTCCCATCAACCATCTCGTATGCAAGGTTACCTACGGTCAAGTTCTGGAGGTTGATGTACTGAAAAAACAATATGGAAAAAAGTATTAAATGGTTAATTTTAGCACCTTGTCGATGACAAAGTAGATGTGATCATACACATCAGCTTTTGTGTACAGAGCATAGCTTCTCAGCCGGTGATCCTTGTATTCTTTGAGGAAAAGGTGTCGGAACGTCATCAGGTTCTCGTCTTTGAAGGTGACCATCATTTCGTTGCTCAGGCCAAAAGAGACTAACTGAAACGCATCAGGCAAAAAGAAAACTAGAATTCCGAAACATTTAGAAAATTATTATACTGAGGGCTTCTGCACAATACCTGGACGGTGATGATCGCGATTTTTAATATCTGTAACATCAGTTTCCATGGTTTGCGGCCCCTGGCTCTGTACTTTTCACAGGGGTTCATGAAGAAGTACTTGAGCCTCCGCCTGAAGTCCTCCACCACCTTCGACTCCAGGCTCGGAATTTGAGCGCTCCAACCGCAGTGTCCGTTGGGCCTCCTGTCCTCTGACCTCCTGCACAGCAGCTGCTCGCGGTCCTCCATTACACGGAAGCGCAAGACAGTCTACTACAATGTTTTTGTTTCCTTTTTTTTTAAAGGTAGAAACAAAGCACATTGAAGGGTGAGAGTCCAACCATTCCAGTCATTCTGATGTTTATCAAACTGGTTTTCCTGCATGAGCTTGCTGCTCCCACTCTCGAAAATCTACACTAAGAGAACCAAAATTAACTATAACGCCATACAAATGGCAAAAAAAAAAAAAAAAGTATTTGAAGCATAATTTCTCTATATTTAGCTGAGCAAAGGCTTCTTGTGGCAACACTGAATAAACTGACTGAAACTGCTTATGTAGTAAATCACTTCGCATGCGACTATAAAATTTACAATCACTGCAGAAAAATCATGCTATTGAATATTTTTCACAAACCCTGGCTGGAATCTCTCCGCAGTACAGACTTGTGTCATAGAGAATAAAAGAACTAAGGAAAGGAAAAAGTCAGCACATATATAATATTAATGATAATAATTACCTCTTGACACCAGGGAGCCACAGGGCAACTCGTCTAACACCTTCCGTCTCTGAAGATGAGCAGCAGACACACTCAGGGCACCAGCCCTCGCCACAATGACTATCACTTCCCTATGTCACTTTAAGCTTTTCCAGTTTCTCAAAAAACAAAAATAGAGCCCTCCTGCTACAAAAAACTGACTGTTTTTTAGGTGTCCAAGACCTTGCCTGAAAAAGACTTCTGAGTTTGACCGAAGGAGCTCTCAGTATTTAACACTACCACTAAAAAGGCAAACTAGTCAAAGTTGAAAAGATTTGTAGTGTGTTATCATTTGTTTAAAAAAACATAACACGATCACAGATGAAGAGTGAAATGTTGAGTTCATACAGAAGATCTTTAGTATGCAATAGATTATTGAACAGGACTAGTGAATGAATTATTACGCAGAACAGTGGTTTGTATATCAGAACATGCTTTGTGGTTCAAGATACTGTATGCGTAGTGAATGAAGTGTAAATAAACTTATGGCTGACAATGCTGTGTAGGTTAAAATTGAAATTGTTATTGCAGTTATTACAATTACAGTCTATAAAGCGTTACAACTGTAGTTGCCTATACCTTTCATCAGGGAATGACAGCTTTGATAAAGGGAGGGGAGCAGACGTCAGTATCCAGCCTCAGTATGTCAACATGTGTTTGAAGCATAATGGATTTAATTCTGGATTTGGATTTAAATCTGAATTTTGGCTATTTTAGGCCAACATTGGAGACCTGTGGCTTGTTATGTAAGAGTTTTGGAGATGTAGGAACATGTCTTGCAACTAAAGTATTATTTTGGCACCATTTTGAATTAGCACCAGTATCAAAAACAAACCAAAAGCTCACTCAAGTGACAAATGGGCCCGATTTTCTGATTGGTAAAGTACTAAATAAAGGACAACTCAGGAATGTATTAAATCATGATAACTTGATAATTACACAAAATATCAAAAATAAACAAAATAATCTTTTTTTCAATTAATAAATGAGTGTGGTCAGTAGGATCACCTTTCAGGCTGAAAATTATACAAAAATGCAGCAGCACAGATCAATTGAAAACATAGGAAATTAATTGCTTATTTCATCGGTAACTACACTCGAAAATATAATTGCAAGTGTCTAGTAAAATGGAGTAGATACCTTCGGCAAAACACTTGTGTTTTGGACGGTAAAGATACTGTATCAAACATGTTTATACAGACTGTGTTTTCCCTACCTTTCTCTACTTCTAGTCAATTGCTAAAGGGGGATTGCTTTCCATTTTCTGATGTTTACGAAGGACAAACACATTAGTGCAAATTTATTCCAAAGTATCTGCTAAATAATCAGAATTTTGGGGGTGGGGTCCACACAAATGCATTGTATGGCCTGGTCAAGCTAAATGGTCCACTCCATAGTGGTGTAATTTTAAAATGAAGAGAAAAAAACAGATGTATTTTATGAAATTTTAGAGCTCAAAAGACCAGGAAATAGGGCTTAGGTTGAGTAATACTGGAATTCTCCTTTGAATCTAAATTTCTCACTACCTAGCTAATCAAAGAAAAGAGAAACACCAGAATGAGTGCTACAACAATGACGAGTACATGTATGATTAGAGTGTCTCTAAAATTGTGTTGTTTTGTCCATTTAATGGCGCGAAAATTGTCTGACTGCAACAGGTATTAGATTATGCTCCTCGGTGGCGTGGGAGTGAGCGAGCGCGACCGGAGGGGCTGGAAGTTTGGGTCCCCTCCGGTGCTGGTGCACCCCTCTGCTCCAGCGTCTATGTTGGAGGGGGCGTCTGCCATGACCTCATCCGGCAGGGGAGGCGCCCCCGGGTCTCCAGGCCTCGGGAGGCTGGGGGTGGCTGTGGAGGAAGCTACGCCGATGCTGGCAGAACTGACCCCGGAGGGCAGGATGCCACTTTTCTGAAACGATGGCAGGTTGATTGAGCCTGCTACATCAGAATTGGAAGGGCTTCGTTCTCCATCCGGGTGGAAGAGCAGGGTGGAGTTTTTTGAAAACGTCATGGGGAGGACGCTGGTCGTGCACGGAGTGCTGAGGCTGCTTTCGGATGTGGAACTGGAAGCCGCTGCCGCTGGAGTCACACATGACGGGTTGCATTAAAGCATGAACAACATACACATATCATAGATTTGGAATGTAGGGATTTCAGCATGACATGACCTACTCACCTCTAAGAGACTCTATCTTATCACTTTTGGCCCTCTGCACTTCGTCTGTGATTTTGGTGATGATGAAGTTTTGCGAGCGCATCTCCCTGATGGAATCGGTCAAGGCGTCCAGGCCCCGGGGGTTCTCAGCCAGGATGTCCAACAGTGTGGCCGTCCTCTTGGTCTGTGTGGTCCTGCAACTGATCTCCTCTGCATCGTCTCGTGTCAAAATCCTGCGAGAGCGCAGGTAGTCGAGGTGGCGTTCTGCTCGGATCTTGTCACAGAGGTAGTGCCGCAGTTTGGTGAGCACCTGGATATCCACAGCAGCCATGTAGGGGAGAACAAAGTGAGCTGTTGGAAAGGACAACCTGTAGAGCAGGACCTATCTATGCAGATGTGCATGGAAGTGCTTTATTTGTTTATTTATTTCCTTTTTTTAAAAAAAAAAGTGCACTGAACCTTCCTCATGTCCAAAATTTAACATATTTATAAGTTCTGCTGAAAACCGAGTGTTGATGTGGGCGAGGACAAGGTGCGATGGGACATTCCTCCTTTAACAGGCCTCAAACGTCAACCAATGTACAAATACCACCAGGAGGACCACAGAGCTCCCTTCAGTTTCCGGATGACTCACTTTCTCAAAGTGAATATTAGTTTGGAACCGAGATTTTGTCGTACTCACGTCTTTTTTAATCTCTGCCATCTCATCTTCAGAGAGCAGAAGAACGTCCATCCCTCTAACACGCAGAGCGATAAATACAGGTGTTCCGGGTTACCGACGACGAGTAAGTTAGTGATAACGAATAACGAAAAAACAAAATAAACTACACCAATAAGTCATTTGTGAGCGTCAACTAAAGTGACTGGTCATTATTTGTCTTTAGGATGTGCGTTTCAAGTGTCCTTTGAAGTTTTCGGTCTGGATAATCCTAGGACTTCCTGATTCTGTCGCGGTTTTGCGTGGACAAGAGAAGTAGAAGAAGAAGAAGAAGAAGAAGAAAAGGAGAGGCACAAACAGCCGCAGGTTCCCGTTTAAACGCTCAAACGCTCAGAAAACGCAGCTTAAACGGATTTATCTAGTTTTGAGCTAGTTCACACTGTGAGCCATGCAGACACTAACACGTCAACGTGTCTTTTTTTAATTCGTCTTTGGACGTCCTTTTATTCCAGAAAAATACCGCGTTGTCTCATGAGTTTCTGAGAGGAAGCGCAGTCGTGTCAGGTGTTGGAGGTTTAGAAACAGAATTATTTTTGATTAGCTAGTTTATTGGCATTTGCGTTGTTTGGCAACTGGGGAATATATGATGAAAGATAAATGTAGCTTGTAAAAAAAAAAAAAATGCCGTATTTGAGCTAATAACATAATGTGGTGTTCGCCTTACTCACTGCTAGATGGCAGTAACATTCTGGAATTTTGAGGGAAATGGCGGCCAACATTGGTTTTTGTTGTGTATTTAGTTCAGATGCTTTTTGATGAATGGTGACATTTTATGTCAAGCCGAGGTATGTTTTTAATGCAGTGATGGTGAGGATTCTATTGTACACTGTGACTGTCATCCTGACGAATGTGCTGAAGAAATTGCTGTATAATTGTGATTGGATGTAAACACATAATGTGGGCGTGGTTTCGTACAGTGGCTGTCGTAGCTGGACACACACTTGAACCAACCATAGGCCCACAAGAACAGAGAGAGGCTAATAGACCTTTCCTTTAATTAATAAAATGTATAACTGTTTAGTGAGTTTGATGGGCCCAGTGAGCAAACATGCAGAAAGAGCAGCACCTTGACACTGCTATTCCATTCAGTGTGGTGGAACCGTCCCAGTGAGCAAACATGCAGAAAGAGCAGCACCTTGACACTGTAGACCCAAATCGCAGCAAGAACTAGCAGAGTAAAAACAGGGGCTCCCTATGGTCCTAATCTACGTTCTGTTCTATGTAGATCAATTGTTGACTCAGAGGATAAGCTCTGCCATGCTAAATGTAACAGAACCTCAACCAATTTCATTAGTTACACGTGTGTTTATCTTTGATCTTATGTCAATATGGCTGCTGGGAAAAGAGTCCATTTGACATTCATGGAACACCACCTTAGTTAGTATCATTGGGAAACGCCGGTTTTTATTGTTTCTCCACAAAATGACTGCAGTGAAAAAGGCCTATTAAATCTGAAAACACTTAAACCAATTAACTGGCAGTTTTTTTTTGTCGACTAAACATTTTTGGTGATTCATATCAAAACAGCACTGCAGGCTTCTAAACAACTGACAAGTCTCCAGCTTAGCTGTTCTTTGAATTTTAGTATTTTTAACATTTCAAAAAAAGCCAAATTTTGTATTCAATATCTCTCAAAATAAAGTAAAATTGTGTCATTTTAAGCATTATGCCATGCTTAAGTTTATTGAAAGCTGTAGGTTTGATATTATGGTATATTAAAATTGTTTTTGTGGCTGTTTATAGGTACTAAACAAAATAAGGCACTGTTCTATAAGCACAGTGTAAATACTGGCAGTCGTCACAAGCACCTTTGAGAAAAGTTGCTCCTGTCACCTTTAAGTCACATCAGCCTCATGTGAACTGTGTGTTTTGGAGATTGCACCTTATCCAGCAGCACTGCCTGTTTGTTAGAAAAATGTGTTATGAGTAGATAAAAAGACCATCCTGAGGTGGATTTGACCAAGCTCTCTCCTAATGAGAGAACATTCCTGAAGTTGTATATAAAAGGACCATCCTGTGCAGACAGGTACTGGTTCCCTGATTTACAGTTATCAGGAAACCCATGCCTCTACAATGTGTCTGTTCGTAACTGTTTATGCAAATAAGTATCACGTCACCGCACTGTGGTCGAATTGCACCCAGACAACCGTTGCAAAAGGAACCCCCCCCTTGTGCTTAAATATCATGGTATCTCCAAGAAGTCTTCGGACAACCTCGGTACTCAAACACTGAGCTCTTGTATTGACTTGTCCCCTTGCAAGCGCATATTAAATACTTGCCTGAAGACCTAACTCAACTCTCTGTGTTCATTTATAGCAGAACTATTGTGACACTGTTTTACCCTTAACTGTGTAAATGACTGAGGCATTGCCTTGTTGGTCAAACATTCAGCAAATGCAGCAATAAAGACAACGTGCTCTGTATTCAAAGTCTGCCCTATTGTAAGTAAAAGAACAAAAATATTAAAAGAAATAAACACATATCAGGGTGAGAGTTGGCCTAACATAGAGAATCATAAACACTCAAGTAAAATGAAAGTATCTCCAACTTGTACTTATGTACAGATAATTGGATTTCATTACACTCCCCCACTGTTTTACTGCCTCATGAAATCAAGTGCTGAAGTGGAGGTGCGTTGATTAAATCATGCACAACCATCTGCAGAGCTACTTCAGAATAACCGCTTACAAATGTGTGCGGTTTGATCACAGTTTGATTTGTAAATCACAGGCTGTGGCGTTCTGGATGTGCACAGTCATTGCCAGCAGTGGAGGACTCAGGATGTTGGGGCGCAGGGGAATAAATAATTAGTGGAAGGGCATCCTAGATGGCACTTAATCATCTTTAATTTAGGAGCATTCAAGAGGGCACTTTTGCAGCATTTTAAAACATTAGGGCACCAGAGAGGACAATCACCTCCTTTTCTCCCTCTGATGTCTCTCTGTCTCATAAAAAAAATTCACTTAGGGGCCCCAGTTTGGCCAGAGGCAGCCCCGTCTATTTGGAAAACGTTATTTAAATGCAGAAAAGGGAATGGTGATTGTTGAGGGGAAAATATTACAGAGGTTTCTGGGTTGCACTGTTGGTGGCCGTTAGTGATGTAGAAAGTGACTTTGAAAATCATAACCCGTCTTGCGCCTGTTCAGGGGATTAGGCCCCAATCAGGTTTCAAATGAACGAATTAAACCACTGAAAAAAATGTCTCTTTATTGTATTTCCATTTCTTAGTCACGTTTGTTTTCCGAAGCATTTGTGTAATAACTTTACATAAAAAATATGCAGTGTTTCTTTATAAGTTTTGGGAGGTCATCAGGGACAAGCTCTGGATGTACCCAGGTGATACCCACCATGGGGACAGCGGCCTACAACTGGACAAAATCAGTGTCCATAAATACAAAGCCTCAGGTGAGCATAAGGTAACTCTGACTTTATTTGCCTATACTGAGCATTTGTACCTTTTAAGTCACATCTTATCTCCCCTCATACTGTGACCTCAACCACTTGGTCTCTGCCATCATGAGCGGTGTCCCTCTCTGCCTGTGGCTATCTGACCCGCCCATGCTGTCAATGCTGTGCCATTGCCCCACAAGCGCTTTTTTGTGCCAGGTGTTGCTCCTCTTAAAATCAAAGGCTTTACACAGATCTCACTGTGCCAGAACTCACCCAGCAGATGTTTTACGCCGAGAACATGACAGCTGCCTTTAATGCGCGCCATTGCTGCCACCTGTCAGTCATCTTCAGTGGTAGGATATCCATGAAGGTGATGTCTTCAGCCTTGAATTATACACCACCAACCTTGTCAAGCTGAATCAGTCGCCCAAATGTAGTCTTACATGTTTAAGAGTAGCTTAGCAAAACACCTGCAGGATTTTCTCTTCCCTGTAATCATGATATGCTACAAAGTGTTTGAGTACAGGTGCTCCTGAGGAGACTGTTGTCAGGGTTGTTTTGTCATGTGCTGCAGTGTGTAGCTGAAAACAACATCCCCAAGCAGTTCGCTATACCAACTGTAAATCAGGCCGGATTCTGGTGCTAGAGTTAAGGATGTTTGCGTCGTCATAATGGTTTGAAATGGAAGGGAAACACAGGATCCAGTAACTATGTGGCTGCTGTACCCAGTAGTATCCCAGCAAAATCTTGGAAAAAAAATATTGCATGAAAGCTGTCGTTTAAATGTCAGGTGCTAAAAGTTCAAACCAGCTTCTTTACACTCTGAAGAAATAGGCCCTTGTGTTAAATCGCAGCAAAACATCTGCCAAAACTAACAACGCGTGCCCATTTTTCTTCAGAAAAGCTTAACGGTAGTTTGCATCCTCCCTGTGAAACAGGCAAGAGTTGCCTGGAAATAACATTGAGTCATTTCCAAGATATGCAAGAGAAGTGAGTGGGCCCTAAGAACACACAAAATAAACTTCATTTATGTGCTAGAAGATGTGTAAATTGTGATTTTGTGCTATACAAATAAAATTTGATTTGATTTGATGTGATGTAATAAATTGTAGTCATGTCTGTACAGCCTTTGCACATACTCTTGTGTGTTGTGTTGTACAGTGTTGAAATCCATTAACATAATAACTAAAAGATATGGCAGATATGTTTAACATCGACTTCTCTGTGCCTATCACAAAGAATCTAAATCCCATAATTATTTATTTTTCACTTTTTGGATTTATTTTATCATGACTGTGTACAGTATCAGCAAAGTGCCGGGAAAAAACACATTTTTTTTTGTTTTTCTTTTGTTTTTTGCCCATCCACCATTTCCACTGGATTCCACTCCATGTATCACATAATGTCATCATCAAGAACATCGACACACGTATGGAACTGAGGAAACTTTCAAGTATAAGTGGGTAGCCGAGGTAAAAACTTTGTATCTGTGATGAGATAATTTCCGTTACATGGCCTTTTTTTTTTTCTAATCTCTGGGAGCAGAGATGAATAGCTATGCCAAAATATGCCCATATGTTCTACCAATACATTTAAAGTTCGCTAATCATCAACCTTGTCCAATTGCAATATTAAACACAAATTAAAAACAACTAAAAAAGCGTGACTTACATCAATTCTATTCAAGGCAGCGCTTTAAAATTTTGCATGAAATCAATTCATTTCAATTCAACCCCCTTCATTAGTGGATTAGTGGAAGTTAAGATACATCACTGACTGCAAGTTAAACTTTTATATGTGTTAATTGCACCAACAGCAAACAGCAGAGCCACTGCCACTGACAGTAGAGAGCTAGAAAGTCCAAAATGGGGGCAATGGTTATTGCGTTAATTGCACCTTCCTCTTTTTTAATCTCCTTCCAAAGGGTAGATCAAATGCTAGACAAAAATAGTTTGAGTCACAGCCAAGGGAAGAAAGTAAAGGTTGGAAAGGAAGGCAGAGATGAGTAGTGATGAAAGTGTATTTGTGTTATCTATCCCAGACTGAGGTCATCGTTCTTAAAAATGGTTACACAATGTCAAATGAGTGGAAGTGGTTTAGATATCTGAAAAGCAACGAGGGGCATATTAAGCTTGTCTGCATGTCGGCGGCACCATTCCATCAAACACACTGAGAGCATGAAAATGTGAGCTTACGCTGGCCTCACTCCACACACACAGCCCACTAGTAGAAGGCCGAGTTTGTCTGCTGATAGCAGCGCTAGCAATAGCGGGGCTGTTGTGCTACCAGTATAACACTCAATCTTGTCGTCTTTTGCAGCCACATGAAAAGCTTTCAAAAGGAATAAAAATATAAGGTGCAACGTGTGTTATTTTATAGTAAATTATTCATGAAGTTGTTTGTAGGTTATTTTGATAAGTTGTATACAGAATAGATTAATGTAGCCAAAATAAATTGTGAATAGTCACTTTGTTTGCGCTTGTTTATTCTGCAGAAAAAACAAAAAACGAAAATATAATTATAAGAAGCCTATGAGGAAAAGAGCGCTGCTCTAAATTTTCTTTTACCAGTAGTGGACCCTGCTGATCTCTTTACCATGGAATGCATTTCATATATTGTGAATGTTGGCTCATTATAGGAAAGGCCTATTATACATTTTTTATGTCAATAAACTATATTCTGAAGTTTAACCAATTAAACCTCAGTTTTTCTCATTCTTCAGTCATGATACTCTTCAAATTGGCAGCATTAGTAAAAAATACACATGATGACAAATATTAATATCGATCAATATGGAAAAATATATCGTGATTACATTTTTTGCCATATCATCCATCCATACTTCCAGCTATTACTAAGGCTAATAGCTTTGTGTTATAACAAAGTTAGCAATGAGTTGCAAGTCATACTTACAACCAGAAATCATTTCTTAAAGTTACAGAAAAAAAAAAATCAAACGCCTCAAATCAGTTAAAACGACAACAACATATTATTGAATGGAAATATAAGCAAATGATTTCATTAAGGCTTTAACTGAACTTTTCTTTTAAATGAACTGGTTAGCATCAGCTGTAAGATGAGGGAATTTGCCGCAACCTTTTGAGTTTAAAAACCGTATACTGGCAATCTAACGGAAAGAGATTAGAAATATAAATCATGTAGAAGTCCACGTAAAGGTGGAATATGTAAGACTTTTAGTCCATAGATGTCAATCTAGAGACCCAAATCATATGCTTTGCTTCTTTTAGTCAATAAAGTTCTTAAACTCACTAAACACAATCCCTGAAAACTGAAATCAAACTGTCAAACTACAGTTGGCAGCATTGACCAAAATCAGTAAATAATTAGTGAATTAAGATTATGTTACTCCGTATTTCTCATGTGAATTGTTTTGCTGTAATATGAGACTGGCGTGTTGAGGACAGAGGCGGACTCACATGCAGTAACACGCTCACATGTGGCAGCAGCATGTTGCCAAGGTACCCAAATAAAGAACAGAGAATAACACAGAGGGAGTGTGACCTCAGTCTCTACACCTGACACTATATCTTTATGCAGGAAATAGCAGTTTGCTGCTTGTGCTCGAAATAGCATATATTTAACATTAAATCTGTGAGGATGGCATGTGGGGGTATTCAGGAACAAAATGGGCAGGTTTGATGCAAAGCACTCCTCTCCAAGTTTTGCAGCTGTCTCTTTTGAATATATTCCTCTTACCTAACATGGTTCAACATTTTTTTAATATTACAGCTCTGTAAGGAAATGTTTCCACTCTAAATCAGTCAGCAATTTCCAGGCATCTGTGAATGCCTCTGTGAGTTTTTGCTTGCTCACTTTTCGTCTGCCGGAGTTGGCGTTGACTCACACAGTCCTGCGTAACCTTGGTTAGATAAGACCGAGGCCATGCCAGTCTGCCCTGCTCAGCCTCTTCTTCTCACAGGTTATAATAAAAACATTTTTTGCCCCCCGATAGCTTAAATTGTTATTTGATCTGGATTGAAAAGGATGCTTTTTATCCAAACATATTTTTCAAAGAAGCCCTCATTGCTCATCCTGAGTGGAATGTTGCTTCAGGCATTGCTCGAGGGTCTTTTTCATTGTGGACGTTCTCATTTGAACCACACAAAGGATTCCAGCGGTTCCAACATTCCAGGAGGCTCTCATCTCCTTTTTGAAATATTGAAGTCAAACAAAATCCTAATCCATCTACACACCCTCAGAGGTGACTGACGGCGAATTTCATCCGTGACTTTTGACACGAGAAAGGTTAGTGATCACTGACAACGTGCAGCAGTACAAACATCACTTCATCTGAGATAGAAAATCACTTGGACATAAAAAATATGTAGCTTCTTTTCAATAATAATGTCAGAACGCATGGTGTCTTGATGTTGAAACCTTGTGAGGTTCATCTCACAATTTAAAGGAATAGAAGAAGCAACATTTCTTGAAACATATCAGTGTTTGCCATAATAGTGTTTGTTTTTTACATTCATAAGTGATGTCAAGGTCATTTGGTGTGAGGAAGAGCATGTGTTGGCATCACCTGATGGGTGACACATGAAGGAGTCAACTGGTTCTGGCTATGTGATGGACCCCAGGATTAGTTATAAAATGACACCAGACCTCTCCATTTCAATTCCCTCTGGAGATATGTCCAAAAGATATGTTTGACCTTTCAGCGACTTTGACCTCTAACCTTGAAAGCCCAAAAGTTAATCATCTGTAACCAGTGCCAAATGACACAAGTTTGACCTCTCTATGTCAATTCATTAATGAGAAATGACCAAAAAAAATCTGTTTTATGACCTATCAGTGACCTTGACCTTAGACCTCGGAGGCCCCAAACTGTCCTGTGTGGCCAGTGCTGTCAGCTACAAAATGATACCAGTGGGACCTCTATATGTCAATTAATTCTGGAGTTATGGTAAAACCCTGTGTAATCCTATAATTGACAAACAAACACCTCTTTGCGTTACTTTATTGGTGGAGTTAATAATCCATAATATATTTCTTGGCAAACATGTCAAAAGCACTATAGAACATGTAAACAAGCCACTGTCCACATAAAAGATAAAAACAATTTAAAGAAAAAGTTTTCTCAATGATAGAGGAAATACTTTCTCCACCTGTGTAAAAATTAATGTAAAAACGGGTAAAAATGGAGAGAAATCCTGACAAGATGAATATTATATTGGCAAGATTTTGGTTCATGGAGTGCAGGTGGGCGCGGCTGCCTCTTGTGGACGTATGGGAGGGCACATGGAAAAGCATTCCTCTCATAGCTTTGGGACACCTCTTTAGCCTGCACGTACGTCACATCTGCTTGGAGTGTATTAAAGGAGAGGGGGACTCCAAAGCACTTGTCAAATGTTCTGCTGCTTGACAGAGAGACTTATTTTTACTCCTAGCTCCTGAAGATGTGGGAATTCTTTGTTGCTCTGCTCCTCTGTGTTCCACTGGTAAGGAGAGTGTTCATTCATACATCTACTGTTTAGCTGGACCATGTTTGGAAGGAAACTTATGATTAGAAATGTTTGATTTCATGTTTTATCTCAGGTGTCAGCCTTATGCCCGAAGGACTGCTGGTGTCCCCCCGACAACCCCAGGTGTGCAGCAGATGTCGCTCTCATGCTTGATGGCTGTGGTTGCTATAAAGTTTGTGGGCAGCAGCTCTTTGAGGATTGCAACAAGACGCAGCCATGCGACCACACAAAGGGACTGGAGTGCAACTTTGGAGGAGGATCCAAATCTGTTAAAGGCATCTGTCGAGGTACAGTAACACCGGTGCTGTTTTCAACATTTTGTTTATTTTGTTACTCATGTTTTTCTTTATGCTTGCCTTATTTCAAGCGTCTCTACTTTGTGTTTCTCAAAATCAGCCAAATCAGATGGACGGCCGTGTGAGTACAACAACAGGATATACCAGAATGGGGAACTCTTTCGTCCCAACTGCAAACACCAGTGCACTTGTATGGACGGAGTTGTTGGCTGTGTTTCCCTCTGTCCACTCGATCTCATGCCGCCCAGACTGGGCTGTGCAGAGCAGAGGCAGGTCAGGACACCCGGAAGATGCTGCGAGCAGCTGGTGTGCCCTGAGAGCTCTGTGGTGAAGAAACACAGGAAAAAACACAGCAAAGAGAGCAGAGAGTCTGAAAATGACCTTGCTAACAGGAAAGAGTTGACTGCTGTGTGGAAAGGAGAGGCCAAATCTTTACCAGGTGGGCAGAATTAGTTGTAGCCAAATAAATATGTAATGTCTTGTATCGTTGGTCCCAAACAAGTTCAGACAGCTGGGTCTTCTATGTAGAAACACCTAAGGAACTAATCCTAACTACATGAAGGGGTGGGGATTAATGTAAAAATTCAGTTCATTTCTTGGTTTCCTTAACACAAAAGGGGAATAAATACCAACAAAATGAAAAACATTGGTTACAGCCAAACTGTTATTTTGAATATGGGTATTCAAGAATTTTCATATTGGTGCATTTTTACTTTTTGTCTATGGGCAGCTTTCAGGAGTCACCCTATAGGCCACATGAAGGTCAGAGGAGTCAAGTGTGTACCCCAAACCAAAGCTTGGTCCCCCTGCTCCAAGTCCTGTGGCACCGGAGTGTCAACCAGGTTGACCAACAGCAACACCCACTGCAACCTGACGAAAGAGACTCGAATCTGTCAAATCCGCCCATGCAGCCTAACAACCTTTAACAGAGTCAAGGTACATTTAGATAAATTCATTATACGCAGGTGTGCTATAAGATCGCCGTTTCAGGTTAACACACGCTCTTCATGTTTCCCTCTAACAGAGTGGTCACAAATGTAAAGAAACTGAAAAGTCCAGCGCTCCAGTTAAACTGTCCTACGCAGGCTGCCGTAGTCTGAAGAAGTTCCAGCCGAAGTACTGTGGGTCCTGTTCAGATGGAAGATGCTGCTGGCCTCGCCGCACTCAGACGTCACATGTGCTATTCCGTTGCAGAAATGGCAAGATCACCAGCAGGATGGTGATGACGATTGAGTCTTGCAAGTGTAGTCTCAACTGCGCCGGCAGCAACAGGAGGGGAGCTGCTCTCTACAGACCTCCCAATGACATCCACAAACGGAAGATTTAAAGTTCTGTATTTATGTATAATAGAAAATTCTTTAAAGTGCTAATTGATAGAGAGTGCACTTTGTTTTCAAGCATCTGTAGGATTAATTTCTTGAACTCTTCTTGTTCATGACTTTGCTTCGTAGCATTGAAGCCTTGTGGTGTGCTTCTTTTGTGAAGCAGTATCTTATTTTATTTTTTACCTAAAAGGGTTCTCCGCTTTTCAGACACATGTTTTATACATTTAAGCCTCTCCTGACAAGACGTGTAACATGACAACATGGAAATGATGTAAAAATATGGCAGCTAAAACTTCTGTTCACTTCTCACTCCTGTTTCTGTTGACTTACTGTATTTGCTGATTAATAAAAGTTTGATACTTCCTTTGCTTTGTTACGATTATTAGATTTCATCATGTTACATTACAGAAGGAAGTAATTAAAGTATATCTGGATGTGGTTGTTTTTCCAGATACTGTTGAGTTGGCGTTTGATGCTCTTTTGATTTTATATTGAAGAGATGTTGGACTTTTAAATTTATGTTCACTTTCAATGAAAGAGACTAATTCAACCACAGCTACTCTATATATCTTATGCTCTGAGAAACTCATTAGTTCATTCAGTGTTTGAAAGACTGCTTTGACGTGTTTGTTATGTTTATGAACAATGACTGCAAAAAAAAAAAAAAAAAAAAAAAAAAAAAAAAAAAA
>KV751351.1:1217080-1257297 GCA_001698575.1 Mola mola | reverse complement strand
TGTGCCGCCTCATGGCTGAGACCTGTTTAAATACGCAAACATCAAAGAATGGATTTAAGTGCTTGTGCATCATCAAAGAAAAAGAGAGTATTTGGTCAGTTTTTATTACTTCTCCCTCTGTAAACTACAACAATGGATTTGGAAAACAAACAAACAAACAAAAACATCAAAATGTGACTGAAGTTTTATTTATTTATTTGTTTATTTATTTATTGATTGATTGGTGCCCCCCATTATTTGCATCAACACTTCCTTGGACCTCATATTGAGAGTTCTACTGAACAACTACAAAATTCAGGTTCAACACCTGTATTCAACTCCAAAACTTTTATCTGCCTAATGAGGTATTGGACAACAGCTGACCATGTAAGTGCCGGTCAGTGAATCATCCAATTACGTTATTTTTGAGCCTCTGAAAATGGGGACTTCCTTACTAAATGGTTCATGCATTACTACTGGGAGACCCCTCGAAGTAAAGAAGAAAGCCTACATTTTAATCACATCTTGATTGTTTTCTCACTTTTTTTTCTTCAAATCCATTGTCATGGTGTAATAGAAGTGAAATAATAAAAATTGCATCACTGTCCAAACACTTTAAAATAAATACTAAAATGTAACTGTCATCGTAAAAAAAGCCCCTACTATTATGTGTTTTAGCATTCAGCAAGACAAAAATGTGCAAAATATGATCGTTGATTCTTCTTTAAAACCCTTCATTGGTAGGAGTAGAAGGCAGTACTTAATCAGTGGGGCACTTGGTCTTGTAGAGCCGAAAGAAAGAAAAGCCAAATGTACACATTAGTGGACTAAATGAACAATCCATCTGATGGAGCACATAACATTTTGTACCACAAGACCAAACTGACACCAGTAAAGGACTTTGTGGAAATTAGGCAGCAGTATTTTGGATTCAAAACATTATTATTATTTTTTATTTTTTTTTTTACAAATCCTCAACTCCTCTTCATGCTTCATATTTTTTTAGAACAGCCTGAACACCACATCTTCGGTATCCAGTTTGTTTGCTGAGTTCCCACTGAAAGACGCCTTGCTAATGCAAACTTACAAATTAATGTCTGTCAAATCTGTGCTCTTTGATATTTTGAACCGAATATAGCGATCAAAAGGTGGTCTTACATATTTTAAAGCTTCCAGTGAGACCAACTCATACAAGATGTGTAGGTAATGCTCACAAAAAACTGTCAAATATAGCTTCAACAATCAATAAGAATCTCATCTCGTTTGCTCAACAGAGTGTAAGTGGATGTCACCCTAAATACTTGACGCTTTAGCTTATAGATGCAGTTTTTTTTTTCTTCCTATTTTTGATATTGCATACATATTTCCTGTGTTTTCTGGCTGTGTCCCATTAAAAACCTGAGAAAGAAATACAAAAGGTCATTACGACATTGCTAAAACAACAAATCTAATGGTGGCCTAACAATTGTGCACAGTACTGTATGGTCAGCTTGTATATAACTTATTTTTGACTGAACAAATTCCTAAAATGCACACTGAATTATTTAAACAGGCAAGACCAAAAGCAGCAGGAAAGATGGACTACTGATGCATGTAGAGGCGAAATGGGTCCATCACCTGCTGGAGAGGACAATAGAGCTTGGTCTTTGAGAACTTAAGAGAGGAGCACTGCTCACTCAGGTTAATCCCTCCACAGCAAAAACACATCAGGGCTGGCTTCATAGTAGTCCATTACCACAGAGACACCATGAAACCACAAGCTCCATCAGCAACCGATGAAGGTCCAAGTGCAGCAGATACCACAGTTGTCTGTTACAACCTGCTTTTACAAAGGCATGTCAAGCAAACCAGAGTTTAAATTGGTCTGGAAAAGTCCCAGTGTTGCCTGTATCTCAGTAGTTATGTTTGCAACCCTGAAGGCACGATCTTCACAGAATGATGTCAGTACCGTTCATCTCAGTCCAGCAGAGGATCAGAAGTCACGGAGCATTTTATTTCTTGATCACAACAAAAATAAAACAACTTTATTTTTAACATCACGAAGTCCACAGGAACATAACAACAACATGCCATGTTGGAGCAGCCTCATGGTAAATGTGTTTTTTTTCTATTGGAGGTTAACTGGATGGGGAAATATACACTCATCTTTGTTTTTCAAACACTACATGTGGTTTAGAATCGTTTTCATCATTTGATGTACGTAGGTACAGTCTCAAAATATGACCATAACTAAACAATCCAAGGTAAAACATGTTGGACCTCTTATATGGGGATAAGTAGCACCAAGAGTTCACAGTCCAAAACATGCACACACATGTGAACATTGCATAAATGTATCCCTGATTGTCAGCTAAACATATTAATTACAGATGCCCCAAAACAAAAATCAAGCTTTTACGTTCTCAAAAAAATCTCATTCTTATCTTTTAAATAAATTCTAAATATTAAATCACACACCAAAAAATGCTCATTTTTGAATGATGTAGGATGATCGAAAAATTGATGTTTGCAGTACTTCATCAAACATTGTCCTGTAAGAGTTTTTGAGAAAATCCACATAGTTCTGAATGCTTTGCTTGTGGCTCTCTGATTGGTCCAGGCTGAGCTGCAGGTCCTTCAGGCGCAATTGAAAGTGTTTCTCTGCCTGAATGAAAACAAAACAAAACACAAATTAATTTCTTTCACATCACAGTTGAAATCCATCCATCCACTCAGAGCATCCTGCGTGACCTTGTTTTGGTTCACATACTTAAGGAAACAACACGTACCATGTGCTTGCTCTGGTGAAGAAGCCTCAGCTCATTGTCCTGCCTCCTCTTCTCTGTTTCAAGCTCCAGGATTTTTGTCTGAAGGACGTCTTCTCTCGAAGCAGCCTGGTCTTTCAACTTCTTGACCTGGACGAGTAGAAAGACCTCAAATTAAATGACACTATGACTGAATTAAAAAAGAATTTAAAAAAATGGCTTAAAAGCCAGATGCATTGGTATAATTATGGTACTTTGATTAAAATTAGTTAAAGTAGCAATTAGTATTTACTAACAGTTAATTAATGTGTCATGCATTCGCTTACTAACGGTCCTCATGTTAACTAAGGTGCTCATGCAATATTTTCTAATCATACTATGAACATAAGTTAACACAGTAACGGCTTTAACTACCAGTTCAATAATATAATGAGAAGCATTAGAGGTCGAGGCTGAAGAATATAGGATTATCTGTTTGCAAACACATAACAAAATGTCTGTGAAGATTCTGAGTCATCCAGGTCATGGTAGTCTTGGTGCTGAAGTTGAAGGCAACTGGACTTCTTGTAGTTTCCTCAAGACGTTTCGCCTCTCATCCAAGAGGCTTCTTCAGTTCAGGGTGTTGACAACAAGTGGATTTAAGCTTAAAGGACCAATGAATGGAAATTAGCACAATCTAATGGTGAGGTAATAGAAATGCAGGCAACAGAGTGCTGCCTTGGTGCCCCCTCCTTCTCTAAGCACGAAGGAGAACTACAGTGGCTGTCTGTGTATGATCCTTCATTTAGAGTAATGTAGGTTAACAAACTTGGGACAACCTTCCAGCAGATTGCTGAAAAAAACCTCCTTGTACTCCTTCTTCCCTGTTGGTTCTATTCCAATGTCACTATGGTATATAAACCCAAAGTGTGTTTTACAGCATTTTTGTCCATTCTTGGTTACCTTAGTAACATGGTGGTGTAAGATCGCACTCTCCTTGGAAGGAAGACCCACGCCCATCTAACTATAAATTTGTTATTCTAAGATTACATACACACTACGGATTTTGATTTAAGGTGATTACACACTAATTCAAACGTAGTTATTAGGATTATAATATATGCTTATGATATACACAATCTTAATTTCTACACATTGAACCTTTAAAGACATCTTAAGCCTCTTTCACAGGACTACACCTGCTGTCTGACGTCTGTTAAAGCCGCCTCCAGCTGTCGGCTGAGGGCCTGACAGTCCGACGAGCGCTGATCCAGCTGCCGGTTGCTGTAGCCGAGATCTTCCTTCTGAGCTGCCAGCCTCTGGACCAGCTCCAGGTTCTCCTGCTGCAGCTTGTCCATCTGCCTACAGACACACATACTAAATAATTCCGTCTCTGTATCTATACAAGGGAGACATGTAACATTTGGAAACACTAGATGATGTCTCACATGCAAAGAGAATCCTCTTTCTCTCGTAGTTGCAAATTGGCCTTGTGAATGGACTCTTTCAATGCCAGGGATGATCTCAGCAATTTTGTCTGACTCTCCATCTGTTGGGGTGAAAATTCTGAAATCAGAATTACTTGTAGCCTAGAGGTTCTGGGATAAGGGAGCAGACAGTAAGGTTTCACTTCACATGAAAAAAAAAAAAATGGGATTCAACATCTGCTTGTGCTAGTTGTTAGAATTGTGCAAACACAAACATTTCTAGATGAATCATTTTATGATATCAAACGGGAACATGTCGGTGACTGTGAGGGACTCACATAGCACAAAACAAGGATGGTTGCAACAAAAGCTCAATTGCTGTATTTTCCAGTCTAGAATTCAGGTATATTTCAACCTAAGCCCTATTTCCTGGTGTGTGAGGGTTTCAAATTTCACAAAATATATCATTTGTTATGTAAATACCTATAGTATAACACCAATGTGTTTTTGACTCAGGAAATAGGGCTTAGGTTGAAAAATACCAAAATTCTCTTTTAATAATTTTACTGCATTAAGATAATCACAAACATCAAAAACAACTCAGAGCAGGAGCAGAAAACAATGTGGAGTTTTACTACCAACTAGTGGTCACATGTAGGAATTTGACTGCATGTCATACTCCAAGACAACCGCAGCTCACGTTGCACACCTTGACCTGCAGTTGCTTAATAGACTCTGACTTTTCTGAGCACTTCCTCTCAGAGCGTTGCAGGTTGACCTGGCACTCAAAAAGACTCTGCTCAGCTGCACTCAGTAACTCCGGATAAGACTTCAGTTCCTCCACTCGCCCCTGGAGCTCTTGCCTCACCTGGACTCCAGATGACGGCAGAACAGGGCCAAACAAGCAAGGTGTCGAGAATAAACAAAATTTTAGCCTGAGAATTCATCACATCTATTAATGACATGCTAAAAGATGCATGTATTACTTTAAAAATGCAGAATGTGCCAAAATTTGAGCTGAGCAGTGACAGATTAGAGTGTTTTGCTGGCCAGAAATAATGTTCGACATTTTGCAGTTAGCAGGTCCACATGGTCCATACAAAAAGTAACATCTAATTGGCCAGCTCTGCAGAAACGGATCTGCAGGCCTGAACATACTTAAAAAAACCCACAATACCCTTAGAATACTAACAGAATTTCCAATACAACATATATTGTGGAATAACTCCAAAAAATATAGTACAAAATCTCACATGCAGAGGGGAGAAGTTACCTTCTCAGCGTCTGTATCTTTTCCATCTTGTGTCGTCTTTGTTTCTCTTAAAAGATTTGCATATTTTATCCTCAGATCATCTATCTCAGCTTGAAGCGCTGCAACCTAGAATGAAAACAAGCGTAATGAGTGCTGCTGTATCTTTCCCCACACCTGAAGTCTTCAACAGTCCCAGCAGACCACATTCAGTGTTACTATTGACACACTGTAGTTAAAGGTCATGCTGGAATCAGCTGCTATCATTACTGGGATTATCCTCTCTGTCAAGCGCTTTAAGAAACATTGTTTTGTAGCTTCAGGAAAAACTGAATAAATGCTCTGACAGTAAAACACATGAAAATAATGAATCCATGTTGAGGACAAGAAAAGAGGGAAGCTGTATGGAAAATGAGGCACGACAGTTTGTGGGCTTATAACTTGTTTTTTTTTTGTTCAATGCCATCTTCCCCACAGTGTTTATTTTCAAAAAACAAAATCATATACACCTAAAAACACCCTCCTTTTCCTTCCATATACTTATATGTCATTCCATCCAGATAGTTTTGCAAGTTGGAGATCTAACAACAAATAAATTAAAGAAAAAGGTAAAGGGTAAAATTAACACGCAGATGTAAGCAACCTCATGTTGGCACTGTTCGGCTTGATGTTTCCTATCCTGAGACACAACCATCTCTTCCACCAGGGCCGCTTCGCAATCAGCCAGCTGCTGCTCCAGCCTGGTGACAGATTCCTGCAGTCACACACATATCACAGTGATCTTAGCAAATAAAATCGGAGTGAGACATTCACAAACATGACAATGCAGACAAAATTGACAATTCCGAACTGTACATATGAACAACTATGGTCAAATATTTACGCAAGTTTGTTATTTCTTTTACACATCACATGCTAATGTGTACCTGAAGTGCTGCATTGGTGGAACTGAAATCTGCATTTTCAGTTGTCAGCTGTTCAATACGCTGCACCACGCTTTCATTGGCTGCAGTGAGCTCATCCTTGTCCCTCTGCAGCTTCACTGTCAAGTCTGCAATTTGACTTCAAGAACATATTCAAGTATCATGAGTGAAAACATGCAGTTGCCATACATGTGTATTAATTTCCAATATTAAAAGCATTGGGGTGCACGAGAGGAGAGGTGACCGACCTTTTCAACAGCTGTCCATCAGCCACAAGTTTGTTTCTCTCGTCTGTCAACCGCTCAACCTGCCGTTTTCTGGACTCTCTCTCTAAACGTGCATTGGCCAGCTGAGCATCCTGGCCGGCGACCGAGAAAATAAAGGTCCCGAACCGTATATAGACAATTTAAAAAAAAAAAAAATAAATAATCGCAGTTTTTACTTCATACCTTTCATTTCAGTTGCTCGTAGCATTTCTCGATGGCAGCTTCAAACCTCTCAGCTCTCAGTTTCCATGCTCGGCGGGCTTTCCTGAGACATTCTGTGGCGTCCTCTGCTGCCTTCTCAGTCAAAGACGTGATGCAGCGTTTCAGATCATCGATCTCCATCCTTTTCTCGGTCAGCGTTCTCTCCAAAGTCTGGAATACGGAAAGCCAAACATATCAAACTTGTTCTTTAAAGTACAGTTAGTTAGTAAGGAGAGAGAAGGGCTGATGGAGGCATTCATACCCGCAGCTGTACAGTCAGACGGTTGTTCTCGGCCCCCTTGTTGCGCAGCTGTCTCTGCAGGTGAGCACGAGTCACCTCTGCATTCTTGGTCAAGTGAACTGCACTCTTTATGTTCTCCTGTGAAGCCCAATACACACACCTGTTTTAACAGGCACTCTACATCTGTAGACTGCAGAGTGCAAGAACATCAACTAGTAAATATAAGTGTTGGCTGTGCGCACCTGCTCTTCTCTTCGCAGCACCATCAGTTCCTCAGCTCGTCTTTCTGCCTCACTTACGTCTCTTTTTAAACACTTCAGGGAAAGATGATACAGGTCCATAATTTGATACGGATGATCAATTTAGTACCAGATGTGACTTTCTGGGACCCTGAGACTAATCTGTTACAACAGAGACATTAAAACCAGTTCCATGCAGTACATACAGATTAATTCTGTTTAACCCTTGACACAGACTAAATCTAAACCATGTTGCAAGGAATCAGGATAAAATATTAATTCACTTCCACCTGGATTAAGCTCGTACATTTGAGGTGTTGAGCAAGCACAACACTCACCTCATTTTCCATTTCAGCTTGTGTGATCTTATTCCGCAAGATGTTAATTTGGTGGTTGGCATCAACCCTCTCAGCCTATATGCAAAGACATATTTAAGGTTTCATTTGTTCTTTTGAATGGCGGCCACTGCTAACTTTTCTGAGCAGTATACAGAGGTAACCAACCTCTGAAATTTGGAGCTGCTTCAGTTTCTGGCGAAGCAACTTATTTATCCGTCCAAAATCCTCCAACTTCTCCAGCAAAAGTCTTCTCTGCCTTGTAATTCTGTGTTTATCAGAGGCGGAAGATCTAGGATCCTTAATTACACGAGAAAAAGAATAATAATAATGATAATAAATCTGAGATGCTATCAACAATCAGGTCCATATTTGAACTCAACTTGAGTTATGCAATTGAAACAAACATACAGGAAACTCATCATCCATTACATCTTTGAAAGACATGAGTTGTATGGCAGCAGCGTTGGCAGCTGCTCCTGCGTCCATCAGTATTTTCAGGAAAGGTCTTTTTCCACTGGCAAAGTCTTCCTGACTAAAAGACAAACAGGAAGCAAGTGCTTTAAATCAAGTCAGGATAAGGCTGCAGGTGGATGTGTTTAGCATCTATGGGTGTGTGTATGTGCACGTATTCATGCATTAGGAGACCTCACCCACGGATGTCAGTCTCTGGGGTTGCTGTGCTGAGGCTGCTGCATGCTCTGCTCCTTCTCCCCAGCTGATCACCACAGCATAAGTTGCCATCTTCCCTGGCGGAGCTGATACCAAGTGGGGGACTTTTCAGTTCAACCTCTGGAGACATATCTCTTACGACTGACAAAAAAAAGAAAAAGAAAACACAGAAGAGTATGTCATAAACATAGAGGAGGACAGGAATTTAGCACTTATTTTTAGAATAAGAATTAGCATAATTATAGGGGACTAATGCTGCATTCAAGTGCCGTGGAAAGATTGAAATGTGGAAGTTGGAAGTGTTCGTCAGACTTGAGTTCATCTTTTATGACGTCACAGAGTCGGAACCTCACGGATGATTAAAGGAAGATGAATTGGATTTTAATGCTGAGAGTGTTTTATAATAGTGATTTTGTTCAAGACTTATTGCTACACATAGCTTTAAATAACTTAACCTGACCTGTTGTAAGAATTTATGCTAAAAGTATATGTTTCTAACTCATCCAGATCACTGAACATGGACAACAGTTAACAATAATACCATATTACACATTACATGTCTTCAAGAATTGAGTTTTTAATTTGTGAATAGATAAAAGTTCCAATTAACCAATCACTGACATTTTTCCCTCAATTTTCTGCATTTATTAAAATAACCGTGGATTACTAAATTGTTTGTCAGAAATTTAAGGCATTTCATGTTAATTTTTCCAGTAGGAAAGTCGTTATCTCAATTATTCCGACATCACCTGAACGCAGCATTACTCCGTAGCAGCAGACGCTACACAGACGTTACACCAGGTGAGGTCTGCTAAGCTTTACGTTATACCGAAGCCAGCAAACATCTTGCTAATTCAACCGAGATAAATCACTACCGTCTACATTATGGTGGTCAGAATCAAAGAAAACAAACAAAACAATGGCAAAGAAACAATAATGCCACTTACGATCTCGCCTTGTGTCGGTTGGGATAAACGCTACTCAAAACAGACCCGCCCTGCATTTAAGCCTTAAAATTGATTGGCTAGATCAGAGTTTACGTCACAGTACCGCCCTCCTCTCGTGATGGCGATTTGTTCCCTGATGTGTTGGTAGGCGGGACTTAATTTGAGTAAAGTTTCGAACGGCCAATGAGGAAAGAAAGCGAGGCGACTGCTCGAAACCATAGAAACGAAAAGGAAGTTTACTGCCACGGTAGCTGAAACTGTCCTCAGGTACTGACAATATTATCTTTTTTTTTTTTTTTTTTTTTAAATTTCATTGCTTAAAAGTCAAATCGAGCGAAACTTTGTTACCATATGTGTTTCTAAACTTGTTTTTGTGACGTAGATTAGCATTGACAGGGCATCTTCTGCGGCAATTAGCTGGACAGCTAGCTTTTCGCGTGGACATGTTCAGAGCAAAAATACTCTTTATTGGACCCAGTGAGGTACGTGAAGCCTCTGCCCTCATGTTTACATTGTGATGTGCACGTCGATGTTACATATCTCTGCAAAACCTACAGCTGTTGTGCGAGTAGCACATTTACGCTAGCTGGTAGCCACAGTTCTGTGTGCGCGCATGAAACGTTAACGCCTCGGTTACCTGACTGTGGTGAATAACGTTTGTTTTATGTATGAGAAGTAGGCAGTGGTGAGACAAAACTGTTTCAAGAAGTTACTAAATACTTCACGTTCAATATTAAAGTAGCATGGCTTGCACATTTTTTAAAATTCTGTCATGTTTTATTACTCTTATTTTTGTTTAGCTACATCTGAAAGAGAATATAGGCCTTTTTACTCCACTACATTTAGTGATGTAGTGACAGCCAGTGGTGGGATTTTTTTTTTTTAAAGAAAATGTATATACTTTTTTTTTTCCTGGCATCCCTATTATTATCCAGTTCTTATTTTTACACATCTGCACGTTCTTTGGCATGTTCCTCCTTCTACATCTCTTCACCTATTGAAACCATTCAATTATCAAAATATTCACCAAACTGAGGAAATGAAAAACTGTATTTTTCTCGTTTCAACCTTTATACTTTTAAAATCTTCAGCTTTTTCTCAGGAACGCTGCTGTAACGTGGATTTCTTTGATGATGGATTAAGTCTTATATAACTAAGACGACACTAAAAAAACCTAATTTCTCCCTCTGTATCAATTCTTGTTTCTTTGTCCTGGTGTCCTTTCTTCCGGTTTGTCTCTGTCTCTCTCTGTCCTACATTATATTTACAATGCAGTACTTTCATACTTTCTCATATGGAAAATCTGTGTTCAATGACTACAAGATGTGCAGCAGTCTGACAGTCAACTTCCAATATAAGTAAAAATCATAATACTGTCCCTGCCACTGCAGGAAAAACAGGGGCAACTAATGACATTAACGATGGACATTTCCTTAGGGAGGCTCTGTACTGCATGCAGGGCCAGTTAACTGGCTGTCAGTCTGTACCAAGATTTCACTGCTGGGTTAACAGTGGCTACAATCAAAAAGGAAAACACAAATGTGAGACTTCTCCACTACATTCAAACTATTCTAAAATTGTCTTGTTGGTTTATAGAGTGGGAAAACCATTCTGGCCAACTTTTTCTCAGACACAGTTGAAAATGTGGCGGGTGAATACAGACCGACTCAAGGAGTAAGGTACAAACCATGTTAAAACATGTTTTACATTTAGTGGAAAATTAATCGCCCAATTAAAGCACTGCATTTGTGGCTGTTGCTATTTCAAGGATATTGGAATTTGAATCACCAATTGATGGCAGTGGTGACAAGGCAAATTCGGAGATTGAACTTTGGGACTGTTCAGGAGATTTTAAGTAAGTTAAACATCAGAAACACATTTTCCACAGATCAAAGTCTTTAGTTATACCCTATCCTATCCTTTCCAAAGCCATTCATGTCAACATAACATCCAATACAATGTTTTTCATATAGATTTGAGTCATGCTGGCCTGCACTGATGAAGGACGCCAGCGGAGTGGTGATTATTTTTAACCCTGATGTTCCTAGTCACCTCAAAGAAATAGAGACTTGGCATTCGATGTTTGTGTCCTCTCAAGGCCTTCAGGACAGCCAGTGTCTCCTCATAGCTCACCACAAGCCTGGCAGCGGAGTAGAAGACAGACGGCTGCAAATAGGTACTTCCACTGCAGGCGTCGTAAAGCTGATCAGTGTTAGGTTGTTACCATTTCGGGCCTAATGTGTTGTTTTGATGCAGCCTCGCATATGAACAGAGTGCTACTCATTCACTCCAGCCTGGAGGAGGAACCAGAAGATGCGAGGCGAGCTTTCTGCACGTACCTGGGAAATGTCATTAATGCCATGTCAGAAAGTCGAGAGAGAGAGGAGATGTCCATCATTACATAAAAGCAAGAGCTATAAAATATGGCTACTCAAGTCTTGTTATCAATGGCCTGTTTAAGTGCCATTTATGAACACTTCCAATTTTAAAGTAAAACAAACTTGCGAACTTTTTTTTTTTTCTATTAACTTTTTGTTTCTTGCATTTTTTGTGTCTGTTGTGAATAAAATATAACCTAAGTCTTAATACTTAAGGGACTGTGAGGATACTTATTGAACCATAGACATCTGTTTATTTAAAAAATTGGGGCAGATTCTTGAAAATGTGACAGAAGTGCAAATGACCAAAAAAAGAACAATATTTAAACATCATATCCAATAATGCCTCCTTTGCCGATGCACTCCCCGATGTAGAACCACATCAGCACCTCAGTGGTTACAAGTCCATTCCTTAAGGCATCCTGATAAACAAAAACAAACATGTAATTTAATGACTGACAGACTAGAAGAAAACTTTCATTAGTTTGAATTTAAATGAGGTCTGCCAATGTAAACTGGGAGTTCAGTGTGCCTACTGGAACTACACGCGACAACATCTCTCATACATCCAGATCAGTTTCACGCACAAACAACTCATCTTTGACATCTTGGGGTGTGCCTCCAAAGTTTTTCTTTGAACTTTCTGTGATCTTATAAGGAAAATACCAGTCACTATAAGTTGCATTGCTTTTTTTGAGCCTGCAGTTGCTTATTTGGGCTTGCTCCAATATCTCTTGCCTCTCTACTATCTGAAAGCACAAAATGACTAGTTTTTCCTGTAGTTGGATCCATCCTGTTACCACCCTGTCCCCAAAAAACAACACAGACCCCTCTAACACAAAACTATATGAACATGACATGCAAATCTAAGTGCGTCTTTGGCAGTTTAGCTCAGAAAAAAATGAGGGGCATGTGGGGAAGAAACTGCATTGAAGGGCTGGATTCTACCAAAAGCGAGGGATGTTTCAAAGACACTGTGTAGATACGGTAAGTGTGAAATTTATCTTGCAGATCATCAATATCAGCCATGGTCTAATTCTCCGCACTCTCGCCCCCTGCCGGTGGAAGTGGTGACTGAAAGGCTTCTCAAAGTGTTTACACCAAGTAACAGGTAATATTGTTGTATATTGCTTTGTTATGGTTAACACCCCAACAATGCTTAATCATTTCTTGATCAGTTCATTTCATACTTCTACCTCACATTCATTTGTATTCATTCATTCCTCATTTGGTCAAGTCCTTGCACTTAGATCAAGTGTAAAATTGCACTAGGCACATTTTTAAGTGAATTCTGTAAACACACTATGAATACAGAAAAAACAGTACAATGTAGATATACTCTGTTCTTTTGTTTTGGGTTTGTTATCACAGTACTTGTTGCTTGTGTTTCTCGTTAAATCTGGCACCACTGGAATAAACACAGATGATCATTAAACTGTGCTGAAAAGGTTATAGTTTGTGGAGGCCGAAGACTTCTGCACGGTAATGTACCTTTGTGTAAGAATTATTCCATTGGGGGAACGATCCACTGTTGACTTTTCAAGACAGGGTTTACCAACAATGTTTAACCAAACATGAAAGCCACGTCACTCCCAGATGTACAGCACAAGGGCTCACCTTGACTGTGGTTTGTCCCAGGCGGCCAGCCTGGAAACTCTTGATGAGGCCAGATGCGGCCTCCATGGCTTTGGGGATCTCAGCAGGGGACGGTGGCACGAGCTCCACCCGGGCGTAGCGCCAGAAGGTCGCGAGCCGCGGCCTGGTGTAGGTGACAGCGCCTGCAAGACCGAGCAAACAAGTGGTATCCACTAAAGTCAAAAGTCAATTCAAAAACCACTGAGCCATTCAACTTTCTCGAACAACTACACAAATGAAATATCTAAAATTCAAACACTAACACGAGGGGTGACGTGAAGCGACATTAGCCGACTCGGTTGTAAACGATTTAAAAGTAAAAACAGTAACGGACATACCGCTAACTAAAGCAGGAACTTTGGCAGCGAGTTTCTGCACTGCCTGGGCCATGGTGAAGGCCAGTCAGAACACCAGAAGAAGAGAAAAAGGAAAAAGAAGAGAGGGAGTGTGACGAAGTTTCCGGGCCGTTCACGTCAAAGTAAAAGGGGTTTAAGAATATGATGCTTTCAAAATAAAAGTTCTTCAAAGCGGGTATCAGAAGGTCAGGATTAAATCACAGCTTGAAATTTTGAAAAGGCAGCAGAGGAAGATGATAAAGGCAGATAAAAAAATACAGGAAGATCCATCACAAGCGCCTGGGACATATTATCCCTGAGCTGTGAAAGTTCCTCCCTCCCTTAGAACAATGCCTGATATCATTCTGCGTCATCTGGGGCTTGAAGCCACTGACAAGACAGGATTTGGATTCTTTAACTGATTTTAAAAAATGAGGAATAACATTTATTCTAAAGGTATTGCTTATTCTGGCCAAAATGTATCTACATAAATGCAAGTTTACCAACCAAAATACTTTTACTGTCTTTTACAATGCTTCAGAAGCCGTGTAAAAGTTATTGAATACTGTTACAAGGTTATAAAAAATGTAAAATTGTGTAGCACATAAATTTTCAAATCGTGACTTTGATTTATTTATCTCTCATGTTTGTTTTATTTACTGTGGCCCACTGGCCTTTCCTGTTTATGTCATTGCATGCATGTTTTGCCCTATGAATATGTACAGTATGTGTATACATTTATGTTGAACTTGCAATTTGTTAAACAAAAAAACAATCAAAGGGATATTGTTGCACAAAACAGAAAAGTACTTTGGGTTAGCAGGAGCGACAAAGTTTTCTCACAAATGTGACCTGTTAAACTATAATAATTCTGTGGTCGTGTATATTTAAGAAAAAACTGTTGAATATCATGGAAAAGTTTTTTTTTAAATTAATTACAAAAATTAAAGTTCCATATATTCCATATTCATCCATTCATTTTCTGCCACTTATCCTATGCAGGGTCGCAAGGTGGGGCCCGTAGCCTATCCCAATGTCATCAGGCGAAGGCTTATCCTGCTGTAAAAGGAATTTGGCATGTCCACAAAGGACTGTGGAAACTTTACACTCGACTTCAAACACCTTGGACTCCTTGTCACCTTGTGCCTCTCCACTCTTCCTCCAGACTCTCGGATGTTGATTTTCAACTACAACTAACAACAAAGCAATACAGTAAATTTCCTTGGAAAGCAAACATATTTTCCTGATAATTTGACAATGTAGTCAATTAGCTACTCAGTAATCCACTAATAGGAAACGAGATCAAAACGTGCTGAAATTAAACCTGTTGTAGTGTGTTACCATGATAGTCTACCTTGAGATGTTCTATTCTGAATCCCCTATCCACAGTAGTAAATACATACTGTACATACATACTACTACTTATAATTCAAAATGTTTAAGCGAAATGTACAAGTTAGTAGTTTTCATTATTTTGAAATTTACAGTCTAATAAAATGCAGTTAATGATTGCATGAAGCCCAGTGACACAAATACAGAGGAATGAAAGCATTAATATGAGTTAATTTATAAAACCTTGTTGATAAAACAACAGCAAAACAACAAATTCAGCCAAGCGTTAGTATTTTTCATTGGGATCCATTTCTGCTCTATGTATGCGCGCTTCACATCGGGGATACTTACCTTGGCACAACACTAAGAACTCGACTCACAGTTGGCCTAACAGATCTGACTGGGGCGAAAAAGCAGCAGCTCATCAAAGTCAGACTATCTTCTAGAATTGCAAAAAGGTGCACTGATGTCAGTTAGGGATTATATTAAGAACTTGGCAGCCCTGCCTTGACATAAACACTTAATATGCAGTCATTAGTTCATTTGTTTATTTTGGATGCATTTTAAAATGATATTTTTGAGATAAAGAAAATTAGAACTCTTGTCGGGGAAGTCACATGAGCTGTGTTGGCCTGTAGGTTAATATTTTTTGTTGGACTATTTTGGTGTATGATTTCTGTCAGTCCCATGGCTTAGAAAGTGGGTATTTATGCCATGAAAGGAGTATCATTGGTGCCTGTGTGTCTGTCGTAGGGTGTCCGTAGTATTAAATCCGAGCAGAGCAGATGGATTGATAAACAGCCTGATAAAAATAAAGTGAATGGTTTGGACCCTTAAATTCTTAACCTGTTTTTAGTGGGTGTAAACAGAACGTTGGTTATGGTCGTGTTAGCCGGACAGAGTGAAAACGTCAGGAAAATAGAGAGACAGTCTATATGCAGTTTATTTGATTCTGACGCCCGGGCTTCCTGGCAATATTAGAAGACTGCTGATCCAGAACGCTGCTGCAGATGTACTAACGACAACGAATAAAGGAGATCATATTTCTCCTGTATGGGCTTCTCTGCACTGGCTGACTGTTCAATCTAGTTGTAGTACCCTATTATACCCTATTATACCCTATTATCTCACTAGCTTCTTACACTCTCATTTGTTAAAAGCTTGAGTTTTTGCTGCATGGTCTAGCCTTGGCGGTGTGGCAGGGTTTTTTTTTTCATGAAACACAGGTATGACGACAATCTGGGCTTCAAAAAACCCACATGACACTTTCAAGTAATTTTCAGAGCACCACCTACTGGCAAAAAAAAATCACAGATTTTGCACTTGGATGTATTCCTCCATGGTGCTTCACCAGATTAACCCAAAATTTTGTTAGAAACAGACATTGATGATTCATTGTCGAACTTCAATGAATGACGATGCTTCAAAATGACAACATTTGCTAAAAATCCACTGTACACAGTCTTATAAGTGACAAATTTCCCAAGATGCATAAACGTCCAGCCAAGAAGGTCTGACAGTGGTCATTTATGGCAAAACGAGTTCACTGTGCTCCCTGGAAATTTCCAATAATCTAAACAAATCATAACACCCCCCACAGCCCTTTTGATGTAAAGCTACGAAAATTCGTAGACTTGTTTAACATCCCAAGATGTGCAGAAAGTCCCTGGACCTATGACCTAAATCAAACAGGAAGGCCACCATTTTGAACGTAATTTCCAATTGGAGTGGTTTTTGCCCATTTCCAGGGCTCATATTTTTATAAACTCAGCCCATTGCATTTATTCAAATGACTTCAAACCTTTTCAGCTTACATCAGACATGATGATCAAAAGTTAATAAAAAGGGAACTATTTGAATGAACAGCATCCTAGCTAGCACGCATGAGTAGCTTAAAGAATAGTAGAGCACTGTAAATTAACCAAAACAAATCATTCACTTTCTTTGCCAGAGGCTCATACAATATACTAATATCAATCCATTTACATTTGTTGAATGCCATAGCTCCTCCAAATAATGTAGCTTTCAACTCAAGTTTTTCTTCAGTTGTTTTAGCCGAGTAGGTTGTATTTATGTAAATCCTCAATGAAACTGCTTATTAACCAATCCAAGAATTACGTTTACACCAGGTGAGTGCAAACAACAAATAGTCACAGTACGCACATAAACAGTGTCTTTGTTATCCTTCTGTTGGTCTCTGTTTTGACCATCAGTACTCAAACTGTCCATAGTGCTATGGTGATGTTTATAGTCTTAGTAATATCCTACAGGATCAAGAAGGGGGATAAACAATCAGGTTCAGAGGGTCTGATAGTTTTCATTACCATAGCTTGCTAAATCTTTTTGGCTCAGTATCCTCATGTACGATGCTTTTTGTGGGCCTGTCTGTGAACATTGTTTGTGGTGGTTCGTTAAGTCGCACAACTTCTATAATAGCCTAGAAAACCAAGATGTTTATGTAGCTCTTTAATGTTGGTGGGAGGTTTTATCTGTTTTGGCCAAACGGCAGACACTTCCTTTTTGTACATTTTGTAGCCAGAAGCTGGATCACTTTCCCATATAATGCACCTAATTTTTAATCATGTCACATTGGTCTCAGCTTAATTTCTCAGTCCTTCTGACTTCTGAGGACAGATCTAATATCCTCTCAACATACTGTGCAAATATTTTGCTGCAGACTAAGACATCATCTAAGTGGGGAATGTCTTCCATTCTATACTGGAAGGCTATGGGTGCATTTGTGAGACCGAATGGGATTCTGGTCCATTCATAAGGCACCCATGGAGTTGTAAAGGCTATGAGTGTCTTTGAGTTCTCAGTGATGCTACCTTGGTCATAAGCTTTACTTCGGTCCAGTATGGTGGACCACTCGTTTCCACCAAGACCATCAAGTATCTCCTGAATGTGTGACATAAGGTGCCTAGCTGGAATAGGCTCTTTATTAACACCCCCTGTAACCAATATTTAATTCTTCAAGCAAGTCACTGTGGATGCATATGGGGAGGTTCATTTGCAGAGGAAGCCTTTGTTGAGCAAGTCCTGGATGTGGATGTTTACTTCATCATAAAATGGTGGTGCAGTATGGCATATTGGCTACTGGAACATCATCGATTAGCTTAATGTCCATAGTTAGTTTTTATGTAGCCCACTTCGTCTCTGTGTCTAGCAAATGCAACTGACTCCTCCCTGAGCATTTGATTAACCACTGTTTGTGGTTCATTTGTTAACAGGTGGATCCCACATTTTGTCTCGGGGATTGCTGTGAGACATTTCTGTGGTTGGGTCATGCCAAATCTGAGTTTTCAGGCACCACTGAGCAAACCTTGTGTTCCTTTGAGTACATTGGCCAACAGTGTGTTATTCCTTGTATGCTTCCTTTCACAATTTTACCGGGTTCTGTGATGTCATGATGAGTGGTGATCCTCACAGATTTTCACTTTGTGAGAAGAACAGGAGACATTTATCAGCTGGTTATTTTGAATCCATCATTCAGTGAAAGGTTTTCCTCAGGTTGAAAATAGTATTTCAGTTTTCACTTAGGGGTTGGGCTTGACAGGACAGGTAATGAACTGCACTTGCCCCCTTGAATTACTATGGATTTACACCCTGTTCTGACTTGGCAAGTAACATCGTCTTGTGTGTCTCCCTGAATGACATTGAGTAATGCTTAATGAAAGCACTGACTCTGGACTAGCTCTTTGTTATACTGTATTTCAGACCAGATTGGGCATGTTCAGATGCAAACAGGACTTGTAGGTACAGATCCAGCATTCGGATGACAAAATCAAGGGATGTTTCATTGGGACCTTGCCCCTTTCTTACTTGCCAGTAAAGCACAGTTGAATTGTTTTCCGCAAAGTGCGCTCTACGGATTTGTCCTGATGTGGATAAGGTGAGATCGTTTTTTCCCCTCTTGGATAGCTTCTTAGCTCCAATCCTGGGCATACAGCACAAATAACTGATTCCACAATTTCCATTTCAGGATAGCCTTTCCTAAAACCACTGTCAATCTGGTGCTTAAGGCTGTTGAAGCTAAAAGGTGTCTTTCAAAGTGAACTCACCAACATAACTTTATGCGGTAGTCCTTGCTGAATCAACTAGAAGAAGCAGAACAGCAGCTGTTATTACTGATGGAGTCCTTAACTCTGCTCTGGGTTCTTTTGTCCCAAACTGTTTCCTGGCCCAAGTGTTGCTCCAGTGACGACAAAGGAGGCGTGCTGTTTCCCTGTCCAGCCTCTCTCTCGGCTGAATGTACTCCTCCGACAGTGGTTTCCAGCTGGCTCTCTTGCAGTTATGAGATACATTGTTTAGTTGTAAATACACACATTGCTTAATCCTCCTTCTCCAAAAGCTCACCACTTTAATAAAACTTTATCAACTGCTTAACCGCTTAACCGGTGTAAGGCAAGTTTTGTGTTTAATGCCTTCATAGTCTTTACCACTGAGTTTTTCATGCTCACAAACCTGATGCAATTCCTTTACAGTCATGTCCAAGCTGGCTTCTTTCTATTTCGTCAAGAACTTCTTGGTGCACTGACATCTGATCTATAACAATACACACAACGAAAATAACACAGAACACAAATACAAAAAACGCTGAAATACTTACACTTCACTTCAACTTCTAGCTTAGTACTAGCTACGAGCAGGTTGTCTGTTGTTGTCACACAGCAGTCTTTATCATGTTTTCCTCGGAGTCTTTCGCCGTGTAATAATAATCTTGGTGGAACCTCAAAATTGTTACACCACTTAGAATGTAATAAGGTGTAGAAAAACATTCTTTTTATTAATTGACTGGGCAGAAACATAGGCAAGCTGTCAGCAGTTATTGCAGCACAGAACACACACTTTCACACACCATGTCATAGAGTCACCTAAGCTCGGCCTGCCCCTTTATGTCACAAAAAAATGCTGTGCAGGTGAAATAATTGTTTAATTATTTCTTTTTTTTTTTTTTAACTAGGAATTATAAATTACTGTCTCATGCAAACAGGGTTTTAATATAAAGGGAAATAGGCAGTTACAATTCCAAAGAATTTTTTTTTTTTCATGGGACCCACATGCTTAATTTCATTTGTGAAAAATGAAAACTGGCATAAGAAAGCAACCCTAGGGGATTCCTGTATTTACAACAAGATTATCAGACATAAATCCATTTACCTTTACCCTTTGGTTGGTTACATAAAAATTCTTCTATCCAGCAAATAATTACTGGCTCTACATGAAAGCTAAAAAGACACGAAAGCAGGACATTTACATTGATAGTGTTAAATGCAGAAGAGAAATCCATAAACAAAAGCTGTGCAAGGGTTTTGGCTTATCCAGATATTAGGTGCCTGCCTGTATTAGTGTCAGGCTTGCGTCCTCCACCCCTTTCTTGTACCAATACGCAAACTGCAGCAACTTTTGACTCTCTCCATGCATTTACTAAGGATAGGCCTGAGGGCAGTGGGTCAAAAGTCCCACATTTCTTTAGCCCCAGAGTTTTTAGGAGTTCAGGATAGCTGATGTTTTCCAAATTGTTGAAGCAGAACATGTGTCCATAAACATCTGGTTTAGTAAACATGTTCCCTTTCTGTTCAGTGCAGTCTTGAAATAACCTCCCTCCATGTCCATCTGGTCATTTGGCTTCCTGTTGATTCTCCTTCCAGAGGAAAGTGACCACCTTCATGTGTTTTTGTTTCAAAAATTTTTTAAACAATTCTGCAAACAACAACTTTTTGATTAAGATGAGTAAAGACATTAATAAGACCATTCAAGATTTTAGCAGAATCACTGCATGGATAGTTTGCTTTTCCTGTGCTCTACCCATCATCAGGTTGAGGCCTCTCCATGCCTCTTTAATGTCACAACATTTTTTCTCCATCTTTCTCCAGTACTCACGTTTGCCACTCTTTATCTTGTGCATAATTCCTTTTTCACGCGAAAAATTCACCTTCATTTTCCTCCAAAATGCGGTTGTTTTTTTTTTGTTTTGTTTTTTTTTAATCAGAGTTTGTTTTCTATCTTTTGTGATTCACGGCTTGTTGTTTGAAACAAGCTTTGTTGTTGGGATAACTCTTTCTGTGCAGAACTGCAGATATGAAGTTATCGAGTCACCAAGAAAGTCAACATCCTCGTTGCATCCTTCCTGAAAAAAACATCCCAGTCCGTAATTTCCATGGAACCTCTGAGTCGTTCTAGTTAATCAAGTCCACATGTGAATAGTCCTTGTTTGTACAGTATGTGTTTCAAGTTTTTGCCTGTACGTTGGCAGCGGAGGGATTATGGGCAGAAAGACCCTGTGGTGGTTGGCATCTTGTGACACAAGCGTTTGTATAGTGTTTTAATCTGCCTGGTTGGGCAGAATATATATTGTTGTGGGTTAGTTAGCAGGGGTGATGCGTCACAGCTGTTGAAATTGCCTACAGAAACACAGGCTGGTCTGCCGATGCTAGACCGTTACAGTGCTCTGCTGTAACAGTCAGTAATGAATTCAGCTTTGAGTTGGCCCAGGAAGATACAATAAAACAATGGTGATCTGACCAAATTCTCGTGGAAGATAATGTGGTCTGAAAGATACTTAGTGAAAGATTCTTAATGAAGACAGCTTCACGTGTAATGTAATTTGTAGCCCACCTGTTGTTTACGGCTATACAGACCCCTCTGCTGAAATTCTTCTGTGTTTTGAAGAGGTTTCTGTCGGTTCTTGCAACTATTCAGATTAATGTCCACCTCCTCTGTTTACCCTGTCTCTGTCAAAAAGGCAAGTGTGACTTTGGTCTCCATCATTTTGTATTAATGCTGTCAATTCATCCATTTTATTGTGCAGGGGTTGCACATTAGAAAGAGTCTGCACAGCTAATGGGAGCCTGCTACCTCTCCTTGTCAGCTTGTTTTGTGTCCCTCCTTTTTTGTCCATCTTTGTTTCTTACTCTTTGCCTCAGTACTTCTGTGGTCCATAGTATACCAGGAGGCATGTCTATGTTGGAAGAATTTTGCCTTGCATCATAAACTGCAGGTCCTTTAGGTTGCTCCGGGGATAATGGAGTCTGCCCATTGTGACTCGGTGCCGCAGCTGCCTGTCGCAGTTTCAGGGAAAGCCATACAACTCAAATGATGAGCACTTTTACCGTCATTTTGCATGACTGTTGCAACTGCTAAGCACGTAAAGCACTCTTAAAACATTAAATAGACAGAAAAGGTTTTGAATGATTGCAGCGGTGCATTTCTTAATACTCTGTACTCCAATGCCATCAGTGACATCAGTGACATCAGGTGTGGTATCACTGTCTTACCTCCAGACAGTGGTCTGTAGGTAGTTGACATTTTGGGGCAGCCTAAATCAGCTACTCTCTGTTATCAATACTTTTATTCACTACCTCCTGATCACTCTCTCTCTGCCTATCAACCCATTTGGTCAAGGCAAATGGCGGCCCGTCTAGAGCTGGGGTCTGCTCCAAGGCTTCTGCCTTCTTTAAAGGAAGTTTTTCCTCACCACTGCTGCAATGTGCTTGCTCATGGGGGAATGTTGGGTCTCTCTTAATTAATAGCTGAATTAAGTGAATATAAGAGTTTGGTCATGTGGTCAAGTGTAATGAAATGACCTTGGTTGTGAATTGGCACTATATAAATAAAACTCGCTTGATGTGATTGCACTTGATGTGCTGACACCAGCCTCAGTCCACTGCTTGAGAAATTCTTCCAAGTCTTTGAATTGATTTTCTTGAAAGTCTTCTCAAGGCTGTGCAGGTCCCTTTTGGTCGTGCACACTCTCCTTCCACACTTTTCCCTTCTAGTCAAATTTCCATTAAAATGTAGAAAACATCAAAAAAAAAAAGAAAAAAGAAAATACCAACAATACAGCATCGCCCATAACAATTGTGCCTGGAAGATAAATTGCAAGCACATTTGGCACTTTTCTTGGCCTCAACGTATTGAGATAATTAGAAAGTTCAACTGTTTAACAGGGGTTAGGTATCTCCTAACACCACCAGCCCGTTCTCCAGCTGTAATAGAGGCAGGGTGTCCCGTGGAAGAGTGTACTCCGCAACGTTGGGGACCCCAAACACCGTGCAGCACTTCAGGGCGCTACGAAAAATCTCCATTTCACGTGCCTCATACCACTCATCAGTACTTGCGTCATAGAACTCTACATCATTGGCGGTGGTGGAACCGTTGTAGCCGCCGGCAACAAAGAGCAGATCATCAAGTATTCCAATGCCAAAGTTGCTGCGGGGCGTCAGCATGGACGACACTGGATGCCAGGTGTTTGTACTGGGGTTATAGGCCTCAGCACTTTGTAGACGCATGGTGCCATTAAAGCCACCAACCTGTCAGAGGAAAAGTAAAATAAAAGGTTATGTTTTTAAAAAGAGACAGAACCTCTGAAGTAAAAAAAAAACAAGGTAAAGGACAGTTGGATCAATGAAACTAAATTATAGGGCTTGGGAACGTGAACGTGTCACACTGTTTTGTTTTGCTGTGGCCAGAGCAGTTCATCTACGCTAGATGCTCATACTGGCTATGTTTTATATATTATATGCACAGTAATTATGGCTAGAGGTTAGTTTCCAGCAGTACAGGGGACTGGTCACCAAAGTGATCCCCACCAATGGCATCAGATTAGGTGAAGCTGCTCTTATCGCTCAGAAAGGACATTTGTGTTATTATAAATTCATCAAGTGGTTTTTGGGGCCACAATCAGTTGTATTTATTTTGTATTTTTATCGTTTTTCCTCTGATTTGTCTTCTGTGGTCTTGTTGTGACCTGTAAATTTCTTAGAAGATGGTTAATTCTTAATGTAACTTAAAAGACCTAAAAGAAATAATTGAATGTACAAATAATCACCACTGCAGAAATTCAAACTGTGCCTTCACTCTTGTAGGATTCAGTAAAGACCATTCAAACTCCTGGATCCTCTACAGTTTTTCTGACCAAAGACTTAGGCCAGACTTGTGTACATCAGGATATTAAATATCTTAATATATACTGAAAAACTGTAACCATCCATCATTTGGAGCTTTCTCACATGCTACTTAACACAGATGCTGGACTGAGAGCTGCATCAGTCTCTATCCATCGGTTTCTCAGCCAAAAATAATTCCATTTATGAATTTCACATGTAACTCCAGAGATGTATGATTTCTGAACTGCTCTGCTCTATAAGTACTGACACCACACACTAGATATGAAAACACATCAGCAGAGGTACCACGTTGGGATCACCGTTCCACTCTTTGTTTGGAATCTTGTAGCGATCCATACCATTTACCGCGTTCATCAGTTCCAGTCACTGGTTCCTGGCTTCGTTCCACAGCTTGTCCCGGTAAAACGCTTCATGATTTTGCATTTTCTGCCTATTGCAGTGTTTGTCTCACTCGAGATCACTTGTGTTTACTATTTATGCCACAGCCAACATGTCAGTGATTTAATAATGCTCCGCGCTGTTGGGTCCACGTTTGCTCTGAGCCTTACCTGAATTGTATCACTTGTAAGTACAGAAGAGAAAGAAACTGAACGTTTATTCTATCAACCATGAGGGGCCCAGACAAAATATCTGACGAACTGGGGATGAGAAGAAGCTGGTACTTACCGCAAAAATACGGTTTGCGTAGGCAATTACGCCTATTCCACTGCGCTGGGTGGTCATGGGCGTGATGGTTGTCCACTCTTTGGTCTCTGGGCTGTAATACTCACAACTTTGGAGGCAATCAAACCCATTGAAACCTCCGCAAATGTAAATCTGGAGAAAACAAAAGGGCCATTAAGTAATTTAGCACTTTCTTGGCGTGTAATAAAACACTCTTGGTCCACTGTCAGATAACAATTGAAATGTAGCTTAGACCCAACATCAAGGTACGACTCTAAAAGTTAAACCAAAAAATAAATGCAAATATGCCATGTCAGCTCAAATAGAAATCGTAGTAGAGAAATGTGAAAGACAGTGTGCAAATGTTGAAAAAAGTGTCATCATGTTAACACAACTACCGATCAACCTTGACTTTTATGTGGTCTTTTGGTTTTAATGCCGCTGGCATGGTTGTTGACTGAAACAGCTATAAAGTCGCATTAGCTATGACACAGTCACCATCATACTAACTTTCACTTCACCCACCTTGTTGTGGAGTGTCGTGCAGCTGGCGTCGCTCCTCCGCTCGTGCATGTGTGGAATGAGGCTCCACTGGTTGGTCTCAGGCTTGTAGCGTTCTGCACTGCTGAGTCGATCGCGTCCATCAAAGCCCCCCAGTGCATAGATGTATCCATCCAGCACAGTAACGCTCACGTAACAGCGGCGGTAGTACATGGGGGCCATCTCATCCCAGGTGTGTGTGCCCAGGTCAAACCTGCGCACACTGTTAAAATTCTCCAATCGTTCAAAGCCGCCAAAAATGTAGACATATCCATTGGTAAAGGCAAGGCCGTGATAAGCGCGAGGGCGCTCCAGATTGTTCGTCACATTCATCCAGCTGTTGCTGCGGACATCATACGCCTCAATTCCGTTAGTGGGATCGCTGCGACTCCAGCCCCCGATAGCCAAGAGAAGAGCGCTGGGCAAGCGAGGGCGTCCGACAGGGTTACGAACACCGGACAGAGGGGGATTGTTTGTATTCATCCAGGCTTTGATTTGCAAGGCCTTTTCCACCATTTGCAGGCACTCTTGATTGCCTTTTACTAGGTCATTGGTCACCACATTCAAGGTGATGTACTCTGCACTTACAAAGGCCAGTCGGACCTGGAAAAGGGAAAACAAACAAACTTTGAACTGAACATAATAAAAACATTTTTAACTGAAATTGATGTTAGTTACTAATTTATTCTGTCAACTGAAGCCTCACTTTGGAAGCGTAAGCCTGATAAAAATCTATGAAAATACTCAACAACAAAAATACTTACAAAGCTGCCTCTAAATAATTTGCAATTCCGCCTTGACTTGGGCACCAGGGTTTACGGTAGTCAGTAAATGCTGGCATTTAGCTGTTATCATGTGTATTTGGTTGGCCAGAAAGAAGTATTAAAAGCCAAAATGTCCAGTGGAAAAAATAGGCAATAATTAATTAATTAAGCATTCCATTTCACATGAGGCACACTAACAAGCTATCCTTACTATAAACTTCTGTGCAGGGAGTGATGAAGTTGGAGCCTAAATAAACTTAAAGACCTATTTTCCGCTGGAATAACAAACATTTCAATAAACAGACAGGAGTTGTCTGAGTGAACTAGAGGATACACAATTATTTGCTGCAATTTATGTTTAACACCATCAGGTGAAAGTTGTTAAATCTAAACTAAATGTAGTGAAATTGTTAATTTACCTTAGAAAAGAGCAGGACAAAGTCTTCCTTTCTCCTTTCAGGCGCATAGGAGATCCATCTAAGGACGGCCTCAAACGCAGTCCTCTCCTTTCGAACATTCAGGTTGTCGCTGTCGAGGATGTTACTCAGTTCCTGCGCCGAGAGCTGCTGGAACTCTTCGCTTGAAATGACCTGCTCAAAGGTATCCAGGACAAACTGGAATGCCTTTTGCTGCAACTGGGGGCAGAAGTAGAATTTGGTAAACTGCCAGATGCCAACACAGTTGTCTTTGCAGAGCTGCTCCACCAGGAAGTCACAGCAGGCTTCTACGATGCTCATTATGATGAGATGATCAGCTGCTACGAGCAATTCCTCTGCGTTTTCGCCTGTCACCAACACGGAGCCGGTATATGCAAACTCGATGATGAGCTGCATCATCTCTGGAGACAGGCCCGGGATATTGTAGACCTTTTTGTTGATACATGAGTGACGTGAGAAAAGAGCTCTGTGAAATAAATTGCTAATGTTATTCTTATATCCACACTGATAATAACAATAATATCAAATTTCAACATTAGAGTTGTAATAGAAATAATATACTCAGGTAAAGTTTACCATTGATTTTTAAAAAAGTCAAATAACTGTATTGTATTAGCTATTGTATGAACCACTTATTATCACATAAGTTTGATAAGATAAGGCTAGTTTCTTGGAACTTTATTCCTATATTTATTTAAGAGTGTGCTTTTTTTATTTCATATTTGAGACCACCATTTATTAATTTCTCATTCATTATTTCCCTGTAAACCTCACATTTGTACTCATATAGTCCCCGCATGCACTTAAAATTGTTCTGCTTTTGTTCAAACTGTATGTTTCCACTCAGATTTTCCTGCTCTTATCTTCAGACCTTCTTGTACTCAAGCTGCGTCTGTGCACTCAAAAAATGTTTTTTTCTGGTGCATTTGGTCTTTTTACGTAATAACCCTGTCAAAATTTCCCAAGCAATAGAAAACCAGATTGAGAGTCGACCAATCTGCCTTCCTCAGTCTGCTCTGTTTATAGACACATATATGCCCACATTCAGCTACAATTCACATTTTAGCTGAAAAGTGTCTGTTCTATTACTCTTGTTGTTGCGGACACAACTCCTACTTCTGCCACTTTAACACAAATTCCTATCAACGCTCGTTTAAGGCCGTGCAGATGTTGGCTAACAAGAACTGACGGGGTTGACTGACGGCATCCTCAACAATTAAAAGGATGACAAACTACAAAAAGTACACAACTTCAGTTCGAAGAAGAGCCACTAAACCAGACTCTGGCATGAAGGTAGCGCTGCTTTCTCTTGCCATGTAGTGCTTATAGAACTGGTATACTTCTTAATCGCCTTTATGTCCCGAGCATTATCTGTACATGTCAAGGTGTTACAAGTAACCAAGACACTTAGAGAAGTAGAGCTAACATCCTGCAACACTGCATGGAACTTTTCATTGGTCACCCTCCAGCTGAGAGAAAGCTGCGAGCTGTCGCTTGACGAGAGCATGGATGCAGTTTGAGCGCGAGGAGCAGGTCTGAGGCTGAGAAAATCAAAATACAAGCAGGGAGTTTAAGCAGAAGCAGAGCACATTCAAGTGCAAGCAAGAAGTTGTTCCAGTGCCAGCGCACGGTTTTGAGGACAAATCGTAAAAATAACAGAAGCGAAACGAATACACGATGATGAAATCCGTGCTCTTGAATCAATATAGTCACGAGGATCCATAAACTTCTCGCCGATAGTTGATCTCACCGGAAGTAAGGGCTGCATTTGCAGAGGATGATCTTGTGGACTTTAAACTCCACATCCTCGACTTTTATGATTGCATCAGAAAAGCGTCCTTTCATATGGCGCTTCTTAAACTCTGTCTTTACCTCAGAAGATATACGTCTTTTACTCATCGATTTTTGCTTTAACCAATGTCTACTCAGTGATCGTTGTTCTTTCTGGAGGCTCAATGTGTTTATTACTTAAGGGAATTGTGGTCTAGAAAACATCAAAGCGCATTAAAACATGAAGTGCCTTTGATGTTGTTGTCCGGGATGATGCATAGGCCGCCAATGTTTTGATCTAAATATTATGTCAAATCAAAACTGCTGCTCTATGGCTGAAATCAGGAGCGGTGTCCTGTAATGATGAGCAAACGACACCCAGGTCAACCTTTAAACAATTGCATTTACACTATATGATTTCACGTCTGTGTGACATGAAATAGGCGGAATTGTAGTATCATCTAACTTAGTAAAGCACTCACACACTATTTACTAACCGATGGAGTAGCAATGGAGCAATTTGGGATGCGGTGTCTCGCCTAAAGACACGTGCACACGCTGACTGTAGGGATGACCTACTCTACCCTGAACCGCAGCCGCCCCGGTTACGCAGGCAAGTGACTTTCTATGGCTATCGGGTAAAAGGAATTTCACAAAAAAAAATAAAATAAAAAAGTGGCCACACACTGTAAACATTATATACAATGAAGTCAGAAGTTTACACACAACCTTATTACTGAATTCCTGACATTTCAGGCTAGTAGAGAATTTTTTATTTCAGCTTTATATAGCTGAATAGGATAGTGAAGACAGCCTGTAAGATCATTTGTGGCCATCTGCTGCCAGCGCTGTGTGTGCCTCCACCACTCGCCCAGCACAAACACACACACACACACACACACTTACTTTTATAACATTCATAGTCATGACTTTACATACTCTCGGTATATATGATGGCCGGCAGCCATCCAGCTGGGATTTAAATGATTTAAAAGTGATCAAATGACAAAGCTCTTTGAAATCATGAGTCTCTGATCCAGTGTTTCTCTGTCCTGGTCTGTTTGAGAGCTCTGCTTCAACACAGCTGATTCAAAGGGGGTCAAATTTCTGATTAGGTGCTAGAACCAGTTCTCACAAGCTTAGACACCAAGAACAAGTCGTCATCTCACTTAGCTGCCAGCAAAGTGAAAAACCAAGCTGACTTTGGCGGTCACTAAGTTTGCAAACAAATTTTAAATCTGTGTAAAAAATACAGTCATCAACTATACACCTAAGTGATTTCAAAGACTAATTTCTCCATGTGTGAGGAACTGATGTTCAAAGATGCTCTGACTGCCATTTTAGTGACTATTTTTCATTAAAAATGCTATCCATTATATTAAAAAGAAAACCGGATTTTTTATAAGTAATTTAAGAGACTATAATAAAGATGTCTTCACTCCATTTTCTAAATGCCTTTGAAGCAGAAAGAGCACTAAGAGTAAGAGTAAGAGCAGCTTTTCTGCTGTCGTTGCATGTAAAGTTAAATCACTAGAGTGCTCTCTCATAAGTTATAACATGAACTAGAGAGCAAGAGTGAGCGAGACAGAGAACAGGAAATTGTGTTTTTTAAAAATCCACCACAGAACTTTCTGCAAAAGCATTACCTGGACTGTATTTGTATCTAAGTCGTAAAATACTCTATTATGTTTTGTCTTATTGAGGGCGTGTCAGTATGGTATATGCTCTTGTGTTTCTCCTTTATAGGGTGAGATCCATCTCCTCAGGCCAAAGGAGCAGTTGGTGGTATCACCATTTCAAACTCATGGTGCAAAATCAGAACTTTATTCAGAGTTCAACTCAACTTGCCAGAGTTTTTCAAAAATATACAGCAGCCTAAATTAAGTGGAAATGTCATTAAAAGTAGCTGTGCCATATGGATATCATCTTGTTTTATTTCCAGCTGGCCAGTGTGAGTGCAGTTCAAAGCATTTTATTACAGGGAGAAGCAAAACAACATGTCAGATTTCATGAGTGAAAAAATTCAAATTATGATGGACTTTTCCAGTTTTACCAGTTTGGCACTGAAGTAATAGCAGTGATTTACAAGCCCCAGACAACAGGTGCTTTGTTGAACTTGTATGAAGGGCTTATGAATCATTTTCAACCTGTTGTTTCTGGCACTGGAATATTGGCACTGGATCCTCTGGGTCTTGTGAGGTGTAGGTTGGGCCTTTGTTCGATCCAAGGCCCCATCACATCCCATGAATTCTACTGGGCATTTGGAGGCCAGATCAAAGCTTTCTGCCCTTTGTCATGGTCCTCAGGCCATTCCCGGATGTTGTTCGTGGTCCCAGGGGAGCACATATACTTCTGAGTGGGTCTTGCTGCTGGGAATGGTGTTGCCAGGAGGGGGTGTACTTGGTCTTCAGTAGTGTTTTGTTCTGTTTTAATTGTCAAAGTTAAATCCACATGAATGCCAGGAAGATTTCCTGGCAGAACTTGCACATTAACAAGATAAGCATTGTTTGTCACTTGCCTTTGTAGTGGTTTGAATGTTGTGGCTGAGTGGTATAAACATATTTTTTGTTTGTTTATGAGAAAATAGGCGGCTTTGATTGGCACGAGAGTATAATTTTCTCATCCAAGTGAAACAATAATGATGTTTTCCCAAAATGTTGAACTATTTCATTAAGGTAAAAACAGAATACATTTGGAAATGAAATCGGACAAAGACATGATTATATAGTTACTGACTTTAAGTGTACACTTTAATGCAGAGGTGTCCAACATAGGGCTCATGGGCCAGAAGTGGCCTGCCAGGGGATCCAGTCTGGCCCTTTGGATGATTTGTGAATGAAGTGTGAATACTTTGGGGGTGGGGGGGTCATAATAGCATAACTGGCCTGTCTGTCCACTGGGGTGCTGTCCTAAAAAGGGTGTTGGAGACACCTTTCCTTGCTCACTGACAAGACTTCATGCTGCAGGTGGAAAATGTCCCTGTCTAAATTTGTCGACTCTAAAAGAAGAAGCGAATGTAAGGTTTTTCAAGAAATACCAGTTCCTATCTTTTCACTGAGATAAATGAGAACCCAGTGTACATGGTGTGACTGAATGGAGTGAAAGTTTTGTGCCTTTGTAGGTGATCTGATCTTTTTTTTTTTCAGTGTGAATGGCCTCCAGGTTAAAATGAGGACACTATAACCTCTTGACAAGTTCTTCGATTAAATTAACTTAATTTATTTAATAACCAAAAAGATGAGAAAATAATTTTAATGAGCAATAGTCTCTGTGCCCTCAAGACAATGCTTTGACTCTATAACACAATGTTCATTCAATAGCAGTTTGTTTGTTTCGCCCGGAGAGACAGAAAGACTGGGTGAGTCATGGAAAAAGATAAAAATATACATAGACAGGAAGAATAAAAGAGGCAGGAAAGGCTGCGGTCTTCGAATAAATCTTGCCTCTCATGGTCTAACATGCAGATGGGATTAAAACAAATGAGATCACCTTAGCCTTGGCAATCAACTCAGACACACACATTTGGTAATTACTGCAGTCGTACAGGCCAGCAATCAGATGAAGATGGATAAGGACATCATCCAGTGCATCTGGATCTGTGGTGAAGACTGAGTGTTTGCCAAGATTGTGGTGGTGAAATCATTTGTTTTAATCTTAACTACCTTCAGAATTTGAGCGACCAAATAGATTCTTTCATTGCATCCTTCTTTCTCGTCTTTCTAATTATCATCTTTATCCTAATCACTCATTTTCTCTAGTTCTCGCATGTATGTTTTCCCCTTCTCTAGCTATGTATTCACAAATCCAGCCTGTTGTGTAGGTAATGTAGAAAATCTACCGGAAATGGAAAGCATTGCACAAATTGATCTCAGACATGCTCTCAATAAGATTTTGTCTCCCTGCCTCTGGGTTTTATTTGTGCTCACACAGCTTTCTGTTCGTACTCCTGATAGCAGATCCACTTATGTGCCTAGGTACTGCTAAGTGAATGCAATGTGGAAAAGATGAGTTATGGCAGAGTTATGCTATTTTAGCAGTAAGGTTGTGGATAGTATGTCGGACACCCAAACACTTACCACTTAAACTTAAAACTGACTCATAAAACTCTCATTATTGTCAAAAAGTGCCAGCTTTTTATTGAAAAAACCTGCTCACATTATATTGCCATTTCAGTGATTATTCTGATAGGGCCTTTGGTCGCTAAAGGGCAACATGTGGAGGGGGTTGGGTAAAGAAACCTCAAAGGACAGTGCATAACCAACATGCATCGAAGAGTGAAAAATACCAATGCGCATATTAAATGCTTAGCTAAATGCTAACGCCTCTGTGTTATTTGGGGGTTTTAATTGGCGATTGTCAGAAATGTGTTCACAGCCTTTTACTATGCTCCAAAGTGTCCAAAATGGAAGTCTTTGAGTCTCTGGGAGATTTAGTTTGGGAGAAACACAGCTGCTTTTCAGTGCCCTGCATTATCATGTTGTTTTAAGATATGTATACATTAATCTGTTTAGTTTTTGTGACTTTTTCTAAATAATGAAGATTTTGTCAAGTTTTGTAAGTGACAACTTACCTGTTCATTTTGGTTTAGTGACTATTTACTAGGGATGGTAAGATTAATCATTCTATGTTGATATAGCAGTTGACTGATCAACAATCTAATTGTTTAAGATATTCCATTATTTTGAAACTCCTACTACGAGTCAGTGTTTCCGTTTCCGCCCAGGTGTCCATCATCTGCTTCAAAATGCTGAAAACTTCCACATTTTTTTTTTGTTTTGTTGTACATAATGTGAAACATTCTTTCATATTTGTTAAAGAGATAAACATTTAAATGACATTTTAAAAATAAAATGATCAATTCCTATAAAAAAAAACAACACTTAATATTGCTGCTACAAATATCATCGGACATTTATTGCAGACCCCTTAATTGAATCGATGTCATATTGTATTGTGATGCTGCTGGTGATTTACCCCTACTGAACATAATCCGTTATGTCCTTTTCTCCCTTAGACCAATCATGTTAGTGTTCACCTGCCCATGTGACTGTTTACCTGCCTGCAGAATGAACATAGTTTGTCATGTTGCTGCATTCATGTGACGTTGGAATAATCGGAATAACATCTTTTCCACTGGGATAATTCAGATGACAAACAACTCAGCAACTCCAAGGCAATTTTATAGCATTTATTAACATACCATTTACATTTGCACATTTCCCTGTTGTGGGACTAATAAAGGAATAGCTTACCTTATCTTTAGGCCTACTTGACATCATAAATGCCTAAACATGGCGGGAAAAGTCAATGTTCAGTTAAAAATGGTAAGATACTTTTCAATTGATTCACATTTTGAATGAACACTTTTGGTCACATGCAATGTGCTTGCATGTTATGGTATTAATGTTAACTGTTGTCCATGAAGAGTGACATGGACAACAGTTGTTGTCATGAATAAACTGGAAACAACCATCAACTTCTTTTTGAAATGCTCTTCTATCACGCATTAAATTGCAACTGATTTTCCCACTTTACAACCCAAAGCACATGAACACAACAGAAGAATGAGTCAGAAGAATGACTTCTCAGCTCAGAAACCTTTTGACATCTCACGAATACAGCACCTTAATACAAGTTAGTTGTTGTCAGCCAATAGATGACAGATGCTGGCCCTGATGGCTGAAACACATAGGCATGTTTTCATTGTTAGGATTTTTCAGCAATGAGACATTAAAGACTTTATAACTTTTTACCCCCTCGAGGGCTTCAGGCTTCTTCAAAATTTAAATCCTGTATTATCATTTAAGAAATAGTGTTGGATTCTTCTCAGTGTTTCTCATAAATATACTGTACATCTGAAATACTGCACCTGGAAATTCTTCTCTCCCCTCCACTTTAAGAGACAACAGTGAGTATAGTGAGAGTATAGGACTGAGAATAGGAACTCAGAGATCTGGCTGACATGATGCAGAATAGAAAGGCAGAAGTTGTGTCTAAGAGACCAGTTGGAAGAACAGCAAGGCTAAGAAACATTGGAGCAGCACTGTATTATCATGGTGTGGATAAGAAGAGAAAGCAGGTGTGATCCTGAAGGAGGAGTATGCAAAGAATGTTGTAGAGGTGAAAAGTATCGGACAGGGTGATGATGAATGTTGTCAGTGGTTGTGCCCCACAAGTTGTGTGTGACCCACTATTTCCAGAAGATGGAAAAACACTGAGGGATTTATAAGAGTGAAGGCAGGAGCACGTAGGTGGACTACATTCTTTGTAGACGATGCAATCTGAAAGAAATTGGAGACGGTAAGGTAGTGACAGGAGAGAGTGTAGCCAGACAGCATCAAATGGTAGTGTGTAGGATGACTCTGGTGGTGAGGAAGAGGAAGAGAGCAAAGGTGGAACAGAAGATCAAATGGTTGAAGCTGAAAAAGGAAGATTGCTGTGAGGACTTTAGGAAGAGCTTGAGAAAGGCTCTGGGTGGTCAAGAAGAACTCCCGTATGACTGGGTAACAACAGCAACAGCGATCAGAGAGACAGGTAGGGAGGTGTTTGGTGTGTCATCTGGACAGGAGAAGGATGATAAGGAGACTTGGTGGTGGAAGGAGGAAGTACAGGAGAGTATTCAGAGGAGGGGGTTGGCAAAGAAAAAGGGGATAGTGAGAGAATGGAAGAAAATCCACAGGAATACAAGAAGATACAACATAAGGTGAAGAGCGAGGTGGCAAAGGCTAAACAAGAGATGTATAAGGACCTGTATGAGAGGTTGGACACTAAGGAAGGAGAAAAGGATCTGTATTGTCTGGCAAGGCAGAGGGATCAAGCTGGGAAGGATGTGCAGCAGGTTCGGGTGACTCAGGACAGGAATAGAAATGTGCTAACAAGTGAGGAGAGCCTGCTGAGAAGATGGAAGGAGTACTTTGAGGAGCTAATGAATGAAGTAAATGTGAGGGAAAGAAGGATGGAGGATGTGGAAACTGGAACAGGAAGTTGGAAAGATCAGTAAAGATGAAGTGAGAGAAGCTTTGAAGAGGATGAAGAATGGAGAGTTCTGTTCAGCTGGTTCTGATGACGTACCGGTAGAGGTATTGAAGTGTCTAGGAGAGAGGACAGTGGAGTTATTGACGAAACTGTTCAAATATTCAAATATTCAAACCCAAGTTAAACCCAAATCAACCTTGTCAGTGAATATTACAAAAAGAATAAGGAATAGAGTAAGCACAATTATAGCAGGAATCCCAGCACTTCTTTAGCCTCTGTTACTGAACTTACGAAATGTGGAAACACGTTGCACCTTTAAGAAGCAACTAAAGGGCCATTTGTTTAGAATTAAATTCCATTAACGTGTTTGATATTATATATTAGTATTTCCTTATCCTTGCTTTCTGGCTGGTTGCTTTTTTATATTGTCTTTTGCTCTGTCTCTTTCTTTGCATTAGGCATTTTTGTGTTTTTTTGGTCACATTACCTTGTGAAGTTCTGCTCTCGAAAAGTGCTATATAAATGACCTTTCTTCTTCTTCTTCTTCTTCTTCTTAGTATTATTATTTTAGGCAGAGTTACATGGGACACAGGCAGCTGATGATTGCTCACGGCTCAGCAGAAAAAAATGTTTTCCTCAAATATACTCATTCTGTTATCAAATAAAAATAGTAGCAAATTAAATGTCGTACTTTTAGTATAAGATCCTTGATTGTGTTGTGAGTTCTTGCAGTGAACTTGTCAAAATGATGATGTTTTCTTTCTTTGTTAGTGTTTTGTCTGTTTACATCTGTTTTCTCACACTGCACAATCTCTGGGCTACTGTGCTCTAAACTTCTCCAGCTATTACAGATAAGCCGAGTAGAAACCGTAGAAACTTATTTCGAACACATGTGGTAATATTTGTCATTGGCCTGAATATAAACTGTGTTTACAACATTCCGCTCCAAACATCTTTGAAAGATATTTATCTATTAGACTAAAAGGTTTATCCAAGGCTTCACGACCACCTTAAACCCTTATTTTCCTCTAAAAATGAAGCCTGACTTGATTAAGTGCATCCATTTCCTGCTGTTTATCAACATACAAATACACATTCTGCTGCCAGGCTCATGTTAGCCATAATTGTATTGCCAATTCCATTCTTTTGTGTTGTTGAGATGCTCGTCATGGCTGCTGGGATTAGCTAACTGTTGGCCGCTTGACAGATAACTAACGTCCTTGTGGGTAAAGCTAACAAGACAAACTTGTTTTCACTTGTTTGGAATTAATTTTCAGTGAAGCAGCAAAAGCAGCTGTTGGCTGAACCAGCTTAGCCCCACCAAACTACAAACAATGTAAAAAGAATGTAAATATATTGCTCTATATTCAGGCTAGCAGTTTATCACACCTGTTTCAGTTATTCCCATTTAAATTGCTGTACTGCTGTAACGCCTGCTTCAGTCACTTGCTTGTACCATGCTGTTGTTGGTGTAATATTTAATATGCTTGTTAGTTTGGTGCAGCTCTGCAGCTTTAGGATGTCTCTGGAGGAATAATTTGCAAAAGAATTTCCACTGCTCTTTCAGCTAGCCTATAGCCTCAATCCTGAATCCCAGATTTTGTATCACGCAATGGCGCCTTCTCCTTTTGTTGATTTCTGCATCACAAGTAGCTGTTTCCGTGCGTCTGCGCGTGGTAATGTCAATGAGTTATGACATTCCTGATCTCGCTGTCTGCTCCATAACGTTCACCCCAGCAACCCTGTAGACTGACTTCAGAATTACATTTTCATCACTCTTTAATTTCTGCTGCGCTAAACTTGCAATTTGCTTGCAGACTGAGATAAGATCACATCCTTAATCAATTATGTACACACACAGCTAGAACATAATATGAGTGTTATATACCGTAGGCTTTATCAATGTCGGGGTGCAGCTGTTTGGTATCCCTACATGGCTATGGTCTCTCTTGTAGCCAGCTGTAGTTATTCTGGGCTTTAATGATCTTTTGTTGTAGTTCAAGGGTCTGGTACTGTACTTAGTGGTGGAACTAGTGGCCCTACAGCTGAATAAAGAGCGCAAATCACATCGGAAGTCACCATGCGCAACAGTGCTCCTCTCCACCGGGCTCCACAGTCTGACTTTGGCTGGAAACTCAACTTGGACCAGACACAGCCTTTGAGACCAGTTGAGGCCAGTTTGATGACCATCCAGAGGTGTTTTAAAGCAGCTCAGATCAATATAAAAAAAAAATAGATATGTAGATATATATGGAACTATATATGGAAATCTATGGAAATATAATTTTTTTTTCTCCATTTTTATTTCTCCAAATAAAGTTTGTCATATGGTCTTTTTCCAGCCTTTGACCAAACAATTAAAAAGCCATTTCTTTCTTGTGAAACCATATATTTAGACATATCTTCCATTTAAAAAAGGTTTTTGATAAAAACATTCCAAAAAAGAACCCCTCAAAATGCAACATTTTCCATTTCACATTAAATTTGAGAATATGATTGGACAGTTCCAAGATTACCTCATTTGACATTCAGATGTTGCAGGAGCAGATTTTCTCTTATTTATTTAGAAAAAGAAGGGACGAATGGTTTCAGAAATGATTCAGCAGAAATATTTGTGATTCTATTCTTTATCATCGTAATTTTATGTATCAAATTGGATTTGGCTTCAAGGCTGTGACAAACAAGCTTGACAGCGACTTTTAATTAATGTGTTGTGGGCAGACAAGGTCAGAGTGAAATTGTAGCCAGACCTACTGCTGTAGTCGGTATGTAGTATGCACCTATGGAACAAATGAATAATAATAATAATGAAATTAATCACAGTTATGTAAGAGAACACTTTGTGTGGATGCATGTGTTGATTTCTGTGCATTTTTTTGTGTTAATGTGAACATTTTATGCTGAGATAACAGGCTAGATGACTAACAAAAACAGATACATGACTCATGGTTCCAGAATCCTGATGAAAAAAATAGACCAAGGAATAAGTGCGTGTCCTCTTTGTGATGTTTGAAAGAAAATCAAGAAAAACCAAGTGTGACTTTGAGAAGCACATGTTGTTGTAAGTTCTTAATTCCTTTAGAGGGTGCCAAAGGGCCATAGAGTTGCCAGTTATGATTAAGACTTGCTGAAGTGCAGATGTGTTTTTGGTCTGCCTGTATTAAAGTAAACATGTTCGCGAGCATTCCTTGTATGTCGTTTTCCTCCAGATGCACGTTCCCACGCAGTCTGTCGACACAACACTCTTGTAAAAAACATATGAAAGTTTGAAAATGTGGTAACAATAATAAAACACATAAAATACCCTGATCTTCTGCATAGCGCCCACATTGTGAAGCACACAAAGCTGCCAAGCAGCAAACCTCCTGTTTAGCCCTGTGACAGATTGAACAGGGATACAATTATTCAATTGTGCATTTCAGTAGATTTTCAAAATGTTCTCTGACTAAATGGATCAAATTCTAATATCAAACATACCATTCAGATGCTTGCAAAATGTATCAAGGGTTTTACGGATGCGTCTTAAAAATATTGGTCTGTTTTTCGCAAGTAGTAATTACACAGTTTGGCCACTATGTTAAATTGGCTTCCAAGCCCAACAAAGTCCCTGGAGATTAGTTCGTTTGTCCCACACACCCAGAATACTTTACATTGGCTGAAAGCTATCAAGTAACTGCATGTGCGGTTTGTCTCTGTGTTTGACATCAGTTCAGCCCCTGACTTAACTCAGCACTCACCAGACATTCCTGCAGTCTCTCTTCTTTCATCCCAACTCTGTACATCCACGAGGGGAAGTGAGCTGGATCGGCCACATCAAACTACTTCAAATTCCTGAAAATACAGACGCTTAATAAACTGTTAACAAACATTGATGGACGGTTAGCGAACATTAAGCTCAGCAGACTTTTAATGTTAATTTACATTAAAGATTTTGGGGGTTAAAACGTGGAAATATCTTCATTCTTGCTTATCAACGTGTCTGCAGGTCACATATGAACTGGCCTGATTTTCATCATTTCACCTTCAACACTGACTGGTGTTGAAGGTGAAATGATGAAAATCGTAATACAATGTAAGGGAGAGAATGACAATCAGCTGCTCTTCGTTAGAGAACGCCTCAGTAGATGAATATCACATTTTTGTTCTTATTAACATGTCCATATGGTGGTTTTTTTATGTACTTCAACACACATTATGACCAAAATAAGTAGTCAAGGTCATGGCTGAGGAGTTCTGCTTTTGTTCTGCACCAATGTTCCACCAATGACAGGTTTCAAAAACGATTATTTTTTCATTGCAAGATTAAAGACAAGACACTTAAACACTGACAGAGCAAAAGTATGTATGTTTATGTGAGAGAGTATAAACAACATATACAAATAAATACAAATACTAATACAAATGGGAAAAAAAACCCCACAAAACAAAATAGGGAAATGGTAGGAATATATTGATTTCAACAACGTAATCAAAACTAAACACTGCAACAGCAAATGAGAGCAATGTAAGGAGGACTTTAATTTCCAAGCATTCATTGACTACAAAAGTTATGGACATTTCTGATTAGTCATAATTGTTGTTGTTTATAAATATAAATATAAATTGATCGTATAGTCAATAACTTTTGAGCACCTTTTATGATTAAAACATTACTTTTAGAGAAAAAGATAAGGCAATCAACACAAATTCAGAATAAAATGAATAAGAAAGCACCCTAAAATAGAAATGAAAATAAATGCAGCTACAGAGTTACTTTCCACTACTAGTCATGAATACACAAACAATAGTGAAATTGATATAATCAAACCTACAACGCAGATGAAACAACTATTGAAATGCAGCACATGGCTTCATTAACACCCATAGGAGTTGAGCTGGAGGCTTTGAGCAGTAGGATGTAGAGAGTACAGCTGGAAAAACTCTGCTCCTGTGATCTTTTAGTAATATCAAACCAACAGAAGCAGATTTCCTCCATTGCAGGCTTTATAATGAAAGGTTTCAGTACAGAGAGGATATGTGACTACATTTATGTGAGTTATGTGCGTATTTCTCTGATTAATGGATCAATACCCTCTGTACCTTGGATTTTGTCTGAAAAAAGTCAAATGATCTTTTCGAGCAATAAAAAAAGCAATCATGCCTGCAGCAAAACACTGATAAGCCAGCAATATTTCCAATGTTGTGGACATATTTCCAATATTAAGGCAAACAAATACACAAATCAGGGGTTTGCATCGTGTCTCATCTTGAGTGTGATCAGATGCTGTTTTTAGAGGG